>JANZLX010000001.1:13741523-13755397 GCA_025531955.1 Erythroxylum orinocense
TTTTTTGAAAAGCTTCAAATTATAGCTTTTGAAAAAGCTGCATTTGAGCTTTTCCAAAAGCTGTTTCTACTAGAAAAGCACTTTTGAAATGTACTGCCAAACACCTTTTTTTTTTTCAAAACAACTTTTGGGATAGTCAAAAGTGCTTTTGGACCCTCCAAAAGCTGATCCAAACAGGCACTTAAATATGGTATAATGGCATGTAATTACTTGTGGCTGAATATACCATGGAACGTCTTATGATCGATTGCTTTATAAATAAAGTGTAAACAGTTAAATTTGGGTACCACTAAATAACTACCTGATTTCTCTTTTATCATATCAAAGAACATTTTAAACTTCTTAATATGTTAATTTTTAACCTTGTCATATATTAGCAACAATTTCTCTTCCAATAATTGGATATAGAGTACAAGGTATTGGATATAGAGGTAAAGGAAAGATATAGTTTTCACTACTAAATTTAATATTTACCTCAAAAGGTTATGAACTTTTACGACAAGATCAAAAAAATCATTTCATTTAAATGAAAGTAAGATCTAGGAAGTTTTGAGAACAAAAAAGAATTATTGTTACAATCGAACTACAATTCAAGAGAAGGACCATATCGATGTTCTTTTGCTATTAATCACATCTTTGTACTATGTTTTAATGTGTTCAATTTTGTTCATAGTAATTAACTTCAAAGGTAAGTTTCAACTAGTCTTAAATGTAGGTATTTTTTTTTGCCTAATCTCAATGTTTACCACTTCCATAATCTTGTAACTTTCTCTGAGTAGGTTCCATCTTTTTTTTTGGATTTTTAAGATATTATAAATTACCAAAGAAACACTGAGAACAATGTACAAAGAATAGCAAATTTAGAAAAGTAAGACAAAAGAGAAAGAGCCTTCCGGGCCACATTCACAAATGCGCCAGCGTCACATGAAAGTCAAGAAGAAAAAACAGAGAACAAACTACAATTAAATACACCAACGCCTTCTCATTGCCAAACAGAGTTGGTCTTGCTTCCCATGCCCAATTATGACCTCCTGAACCAAGTTAATAATGCAGTCTGCTAATTAATATTTATGCTGTTCCATTTGCTTATAAATACGTCTATTTCGCTCCCGCCAGATGTGATATAGAGCCATCTAAAAAGAGGTTCTAAACATAACACAATTTTGCCTCCTGTTTGCATGTATAACCTCCTCTAGAATCTCATTCTAGTCATAGGTATAGGTAAAGTTTAGGAAACCTATCCTAGATAAGATTCGATTCCACACTGCTTTGGTATAAACGCATTCAAAAAACAAGTGATTTCTACTTTCATTGACTAACTTGCACAACACACAAATGGGGTCATAAGTGCCGAACCACCTGTCCTTTGTTCGCAACCTGTTTTTAATTGTGAGCCATAAGAAAAAAGTTGCTTTGGGGCATAATACCTGGTTCCAAACGAGCGCGGCCCAGGGGACCTCTGGAATCAATCCCCACCCAATGGCTCGCGTTGAAGAGGTAGTGAATTCGCCGGACGGGGTAGCTGCCCAAAACGATTTGCCCGGGCTATTACAAAGGGAGAGACAATGCAAATAAGTAGTAAACAAGTGGCCAAACCGACGTCGATGCAAGCGATCACTCTCCCAAATAACCCATGCTAGAGTGGCATCCATAGGAATGCAATTGCGAACACCGATTAAATCATCTCGGAGCCAAAGAGGACTCCTTAATGCCAATTGTCAAACCAGAAATATGTGCCCTCCATCCCCAATTTGGCGCCTAATCAATGGGTAGATCAATACACGTAAATTCAGTAAGCTTTTGAAGATCCAAGAGTAATCATACCTCATTTGGAGCTGTCAAAAGCTTTGGTTGTTAAGGAGGTAGGTCTGGACCCATTTGACCTATAGGGCATCTTTATCATCAAATAAACGCCAAATTCGCTTCATGAGCAGGGTTTGTTGCATCTCAGAAAATGAAATAATGCCTAGACCCCCATACTTCTTCGGAACAATAACTTCCCTCCATTTCACTTTGGCGCCTTTACAGTGTTCAGACTGGCCAATCCATAAGAACGCTTTAAGTATCCTCTCCATTTCTTTGATCACTCTCTTTGGGGTAGTCATATAAGCTGCTCAATGGACATGCATGCTATTCAGAACAGAGACAATTGAATTGACTCGGGCCGCAAAGGAAAGAAAGCGGTTCTGCCAAGAGTTGATTCTAGCCTTCAATGTCTCCAGCAGAGGCATAAAATCAGAGAACTGAAGTTTGCTCGTGGTGATAGGAACTCCGAGATATCGAAAGGGAGTACTCTGTAAAGTTAACCCAACCAATTGGCTAAGACCTCCTCGGTCCCGCACATCGGAGGATACATATAGGCCACTTTTCTGTATGTTCATGGTCATGTTGGACCATCGAGAGAAATTATTCATCAAACTCAGCATAATAGCTAACACCTGTAGGTCAGCTTTATATAAAAGAATCACATCATCAGCATAAATCAAGTGAGATAGTCGAAGATCCTTACAGTTGTGATCAATGTTCTGAAACCCGGACCGGTCATCGAACCGGTGTGACGTCATAATTATGCAATAATTATATTTAATTATAAATAATATTAAAAATATTTAAAAAATACAAAAAAATAAAAAAATTTGATTGAACCAATGGTCGGACCGATCCGACCGGTTCAAACTGGTTCAATTGCATACCGGTTTTTATGGTTAAACCGAATCGGATAGCCGACCGGTCACCGGTCGGACCGATCGGATCGGCTGGTCCGATTTGGTTTTTAAAACCATGGATAAGAGTACATGCCGGTCCGGTCTAGTCTAGTTTTTAAAACCATGGATAAGAGTATAAACCTTGAGGATATTTTCAGTAAGCTGTGCAGGTCCTCTAGAAGAAAAAACTGCAACTGATGGCGCTGGTCTATATCCTAGAACATCCACTGCTGGAAGAATCGTTGATGTTGGATTTCTGTGAAAGGGAGAAAAACAAGCTTTACTTAAAAAACTTCAAGAATGCTGTTAGATTTCTGTTACAGTTGATCCCATTTGAATATTTAGGACAAAAAGCATTTATTCCAAAGATAAAAGACATAGGGGTCTCGGGCGCCCTGAAAATGAGAGAGATTCAATTTCAAGCCGAAACCAAGCGTCAAGCTAAACCTACATGACAATCCATATATTAGACATCTTGTTTGGTCTGGTGGGTAAAAGGAACATTCATTTCATGGAGGCAAGTTCAATTCTTTTCTAGTCTAGCAAATGAGAAGAGCCTAGCACACATCTGTAATATGAACGATGGAAGAAAATTGCACCTAGATAAAGAAAGATTAATGGCTAAAGGCAAAGCTTGACCTCACCTGGAAGTATTAACGTACTTAAGTATTTGCATCCCTGCCTTATCGCCAACTTCTGAAAGTGGGAATGAACCTGAATCTAAAGGCAGACCTTTCTTATCTTCGTTGATCAGAATCAACCCCATTGCTCGAGCATCTTCTGCAACTTCTTTTTTTATTTTCCGAGGAATACTTGCATCATTATCTGCACAAACAACAATCTTTCCAGCAACTTTCTGTCTATCTAATGATCCTGGGTAACATATCCTGTATTTAAGCATTTTAACATAAAGCGATTTGACATCAGCAGATAGCACTGAATAGTAAGTAATATTACTTATAATGATATTAACTGCCTAACTTGTTGGATGAACTATAGTTTTTAGCATTTCCTTAAGGATCGAGTAATACATAGCTTCTGATGAAGGAGTGAATTCCGTTGCAGCAGTCTCTCCAAATATAATAGGGTAAGTCCTTGAACGAGTGAGGTTTGATAAATTGATGGCAGACCCCTGTGGATCATTACCTTCTCAGCATTGGATAAATATTTCTATTTGAAAGTTGAAATGCAATATCAGTTACCCTGAAAGTTCTCCCATTTCCAAGAACCACGGTAGATTGAAAATCTCTATCGATATTAGAAGCAGCAACAGTGAAGATCCAAGGAGCAGAGTTTTCAACGGTGTAAGGATCAGGACCATCATTTCCTGCAGAACACACTACCATAACACCCATCTCTTGTGCATGAAATGCACCAATTGCAATGGGATCATTCAGGTAATCAGATTGGAAAAGAGACCCCATGCCAATAGAGATTGAAATAATGTCAACTCCATCCTCAAGAGCATCATCAATAGCCTTCAATATTACTGAACCAGCGCAACCATCTACCGTGCAGGCTTTGTATGCTGCTATTCTAGCAGATGTTAAGCCACCTCTAGCTGTGCCTCTAGCTAGGCCAAAGTAACTAGCGTTGGTCACCAGAGCTCCGGCGGCTATAGAGCTGGTGTGAGTGCCGTGTCCAACTTCATCTCTGGGTGAACCGGCGGGATTTTTATCCTTGTCTAATCGTCCAGTGATATCATAGTATCTTGCACCTATGAGCTTTCTACAAAATCATACAAGGTCTGCTTCAATTTTTCGTCTTTGGCATTGAAAAGAAAGATTGGGGAAAACAAATAAGTGTTTCAGTGACAGTGGCACTCTGATTAGCAATTAATACTTGAGATTTGTGACCTATTGCAAAGGGATGCCTTGAAATCAGATCCTTCCATGCAGACTCCTTTCCATCTAGAAGGTATCATCCCAATTCCCTCGTCATTAAAGCTTGGAGAC
The DNA here is from genome assembly GCA_025531955.1 of Erythroxylum orinocense. Lineage (NCBI taxonomy): Eukaryota > Viridiplantae > Streptophyta > Magnoliopsida > Malpighiales > Erythroxylaceae > Erythroxylum > Erythroxylum orinocense. Next base: position 13,746,184 of record JANZLX010000001.1, read on the forward strand.
TCTGGCCATATCCCTACAGCCACAAGAAAAATTGCAGATCATTGTTATTTTTTAAAATTTCTTTTGTACCATTCTACGCTGATGAGAACGTTCAGGATACACTGCAAATGCAACTAAGCCATACCCACATTAAGACAAAAGTTACGTCATCTTTCTCCTGTCTCTATTGAAAATCTGGTACATTATATACAACCAGAAAAAAGAAAAGTAAACAAATGATCAAAGTTCAAAAATTGAAGTGGAATTTACTTAAACCTAGAGTGTATTCTAAAACATGACACCGATGGTTTAGAATAATGAGCACATGGCGTTCTAACCTAGAGTGCATTCTAAAACTTGACGCCGATGGTTTGGGATTAAGAGCACATGGCCTTTCGGTGGACAGCCAACACTTCATGTGGGTTTTAATGTATTGGTCTTCCGACGCCAACAGCCACTGACATGTTGTTTGGTTTTCTACTTTTAGCTTTTTATTCGTTAAAACTTATGCGCGTACGGTACAAGATCTTCAACTGCTTTACTATTAATTTCTTTAATTCTCTTGAATGTACTTGGGACTAAAAACTGAAAATCAGAGAGACTGATTAGTTGAAAATATGGTGCATATACGTGTTTGTATATACCTGTGTCGATGACGCCAATTATAACATCAGCAGATCCATGAGGATATTTATGCTTGAAGTCCATGCCAGACATTGCCTCCAAGAAATCCCACGATCTTGTAGTGTGGAGTTTAAGTATCGGATCTGGGAACACTGATAAAACCTCCGCATGTCCTGTATTATTTTATATTTTAAATAAAGATACAAGGTTTTATTTTTAACATCATTTAATATGAAAAATCAAATGCAAACAGACCTCCAACCGTTTACATAATTAACAGGAGATTTTCTCATGATACGTTACACGTATATAATTGATAGAAATGAAATGCAGATGTTAATGTCCCTTCCTTTTGTTGTTGCTTTTCTATGTGAATTTGCAAAAGGGGATTTCTTGGCATTTAATGTGAGATTGTCTTCTTCCAACATGAAACATGGAGGACACAAGAATAAAATACTAAAGTTGCATGGTTCATCTATGAAATTCAACATAAATGACTAGTCAATTCTGTAGCTTATCATGTGACAATGTCCATGAAAATAGACAATCAGCCAACCACTCAGAATAGGTATTTTCCCAAAGGAAGGTGGTCGCCAAGTATAGTCAGTAAATAAAAGAAGACTTCTTCCTGAGTTCTTTTTGTACTTCTGTTAACATTTTAACTCTTTAGTTTTCTTCATCCACTATTTGTTTCCTGGTATAAAGTTTCTCCCACCCCAGTTACAAAACTAAAAGCAGCGGAGAATATGTTAAAAATGTGATAAAGATGCATGTGCTTGTATATGAAATGTATATGAACTCATTTATGTTATAGGGTATGAAAGTCGGTTGCTTTTTCATTTTATAATAAGATATTTGTTTGCTGCAAAGCTGTTTATGCTTTTGAAGAAAATTAAAGGGAAGATGAAATGAAGAATGATTACCAGATAACAGAGATGCTTCTTTCTGTGTAAGTATGGCAGAGAAACCTCTGAAAGCATGACTGAAATGATGGACTAGAGATATTCTTTCACCTTCATGGCTGTCCAGAAAAAAAGAACTGCATATTAATATAAGAATGGTAAAAGAAACATTGGAGATGACAATTAATAATTACCTGGGTATGATGGACGACAATAACTGCAAATGAGCTGATTCTGAAACTTCAGTGGCTTCTCCTCTATCCTTCAATGAACTTCCCATGTAAACAATATAGTTCTGAAGCTGTTGGGATCATCAGAGCTAATGCTTAATTGATTAGCAGACATTTAAGGAAATGACCATTTCTTTATTGTAAACTGAGAATAGACTATGAAAATGACCTGTTGCTTTTCATGACTTAATGAAGTGGTGTTGATCAGAAACGAAGATACAGCAACAATGGAGATAAACAGTTGCAGAAGAGAGGCCATGGGAAAAGGGAAGATCTGTATATGATTTTGTTGGAAATGATGATAATAGGAAGAAGAGAATGATGATGATGTTTCAAATTGAGAGTAATGGATTATATATGAAAGAGTTCACTAATCTTGTTGGCCAAATTTGAGAGTGATGAGGACATTTTGTACTATTATAATTAGATCAAGCTTGCAGGCGAAGGAATAAAGATATTTTAATTAGATTCTTTTGTTATGGTATAAACACGCATGATGTTGCTTATATATGAGTAATATTATGTAATTGTTATTTCATTTTCGTTGGTCATGACCCATCAAACTCATAAAAGTTAGTATGGATAGATGTTACAGTATGCAGCTGACAATATCACAGCAGAAATGCAATCTGTTATGTCCAGTTGGCTCTGTCTCTCATTTTCCTTTAAAACAATGGTATCTACATTTTTGTTTGTTTGTGATTATATAACTTTTTTAATATATAAGCCAATAAAAAAATTAAAAGTGAAATGACTTAAAAGCTTTCTCTTTTTTCTTTCATAATTACAATATCATTTTTAATAATAAGAATTTTTTATTATCTTAAAAATAATTTTAAGAATAAACTATTTCAAATATTATGGCCTTTTAATAATTTATTGAATATATCTCAATTTTTATTTTATAATACTACATATTACATATTACAATCCATGAAAATAATATATTATCATATCTAGTTATAATAATGTTGTTAATAATATAATTTAACAATATTCAAATACATTTTACCACCTTCTCCAAGACAATTTTAAAGGAATCTTACAAAAATTTGACAAAATTTGAACTTGATTTTCGTTTTTTATTATTTTTCAAAAAATTTAAAGTTTATAAAATTATTTAAAAAATTGGACATTTTTTTTCATAATTTAGAATATTTGATATAATTTACCCTAATTTCAACCTAACTTTATTTCTATAATTACTTAAAAATTAAACTTGCAATATTATTTATTCTCTTTAAATTAGACTTGAAATATTATTCTCTTTATCTTTCTTTTATAAAAGAGAAGAATATAATAAAAGGTCTGATTGATGTATGAAAGATCTTGGAATGATTTGTCTATGTTTTGTGTAAAAACACAATTACATAATTCTAGCGCTGATTTTGTAACAACTAGTACTGAGGCTAAATTAACTATTTCTGTTTTATAAATAGATATATCCATCCCTTTCGTTTCTTAATTAGACCTTTTTAATTGTTTATAAATAGATATATCCATCCCTTTCGTTTCTTAATTAGACCTTTTTAATTGGAAAGCATAACGAACCATTAAAGTTTCAAATGAATTTATTCTGTTATATAAGAGGTTGAATGTGATCAACCTATTTTTAACTCATCTAAAAAGTTAAATTTTCAAATTTTGGACTTATTTGACAAACAGCGGCTTGCACTAGCTAATAGCTAATTTGACCAGCGGATAACATTAGCTATTTATTAAAGATGTTTGGTAAAATTAGTTGTTTAGTATTAGTTTTTGATGTATAAAATGACTTATGAGTGCATAATTTTAAAAAAAATTGTTAATGGCAAGAATATTATATATCTTAGTATTTCGTTGAATATTCTTATAAGAATTTAGATTTTAATTTTACAAAATTTAAGTTTATAATTTTGATATAAAAAAAACATAAAACTACTACTACTGCTGCTGCTGCTACTACTACTAATAATAATAATAATAATAATAATAATAATAATAATAATTGCCACTTAACCATGCTGGTTTATATTAACATAATGCATCACATACGGATTACCTTTAGTCCTTAAATTTGCATCTTAACCATGATTTCATAAAATTGAAATTCTAACGAACTTATTAGACTTTTAAGAAATTCATTTATACTTTTTTTCTTTTGGAGTTTCCTATAAAGATGTGAATGAAGTAATCGTGACTGCAAATAACTGAATATTTTATTAAATATTCAATACTTTTTACGAGTTAACTTGTTAGAGTTGATTATTTTAACCCTAAGGTTCTTTTGATTCAAAACAACTCAATCAATGGTTTAATATTTTCTTCATGTATAATAATGATGATGATGATGATGATGGTGATGAAAAATCTAAACATAAAATATAACAATCCAAATAAAATCTAACAACACAATTCAAATAAAGCAAAAAAATGAATATCGTTATTTGAAGCAAAGGTTTAGAACAATTTAAGAATGACGACTAACTGCTATTAAACTAGAAGCAATATTATCATGAGTAGTTGTCATCTCCCGAGTTCTCTATTCTTCAACGTCTTCTTGCACAGAATTAACTTCAACATCTTGAAATACATCTGAAGTTATAAATTCCGGATCTTGATCGATAATGTTAAAAGTGAAGTCACCAATTGTACTTCTTCTAATATAGTTATGCAACACAAAAGCTATACAAATTATTCTATTTTGATTCATCAATGAATAATTAGGCATTTTCACCAATATCTTCCATCAAGCCTTAAAAACATCGAAAGCCCTCTCAATACAACTTCTCAATAATGAATGAGCTCGATTAAAAATTTCTCGAGATCTTAGATTTGCACCACGAAACTCTGATTAATGATGCCTTATCTTTGGATAAGATATCAAATATCCTTCTCTTTCCAGATGGCTTTTGTCAACTAAGTAAGATTTACCTGAGTGTCCATAGAGGAAATATAATTATTATAGATGATATAATAAAATGTCTAAAAATTGAATAGCAAATCTTACAAATATTAAAATTACCTATCAGTGGTTTTGGAAATTTAAATATCAGATTATCGATTATATCAAGGAAAATACGAGAATCGTATACTGATCCCTCCCAACTTGCTAAAACATACATAAATAGTAAGTCAAAGTCTCATGTTGTCAATACATTTGTAATTGTTATTCCTTTCCATCCTCTATATCTCATTTGATCATCCTCTGCAACAATTACCACTATATGTATACCATCAATAGTTCCAATACAATCCTAATATAAAACAATGATCATAAGATGATAAAACAACAATTTTCAATTAAAAATATAATGAAGGGAAGGAAGAACATATTCAATTACTTAAAATGTAGCATATATCTAGCATCATTGGCAATTTGTTGTAGAATCTCCTTGAATTTGAGATCTTTTCGTACGAGTATATCTCTTGAAAATCCATTCATGGCAGTCAAAACTTCTTTAAAAACTTTACTCGTAGTTTTACCCAAATGTTGAAAGCACTCTTGGGTATCTTTATTAGGGGAACATTTACTTAGGACATACACGAATAAGCCAACTTTCTCCAAAATAGACATCCTAATTAAAGGTCTTAAACTATAATTGTTTTCCAAAACCATACATAATTGATGAAATGTATATTTTTTTTTGAAAACGATGAAATGTATTTTGATTCATCCTAAATGTATTAAAACATTATTTTTCTTGACCATTCAATAATTCATTCATCCATAGCTCTCCCATTTGATAGAAACTCATGCATGGTTCTTTGTATATATGGTTAAAAAAATACACAACTATATAACCCACTACACAAGCCACCGAATCCTAAAACTCACTCTCATTGACCAAAAATTACTTAATTTGTAGAAGTTGTATAATTTGCATAACATTATCATCTATACCTACAAATTAACAAGTAAAATTATATTATAAATAAAAAAGACACTTGTATGTCTACATATAAAGAAATAAATAATATAACACGTAATAAAATAATAGATTACCAACAAGATAACATAATATAATAAAATAAGCTAACCAAGTTCATAATGTCTTAAAACATGCCATGTCAACATAAGTTCACAAATAATAAAAACAATAAACTAAACACAATAATGCATAGATAGAAACTATGTTTAATGTTTTTTTATTTTTGTCATACTCGTACATAAACTTTATGTATTCAACTCTCTTTGTATCATTTGGTAAATCGAAAAAAATGACCCTTTTTTGTGGATCGTCAAACAACATGTAAGCAAAGTAAAATTCAGGAGTATCAGTCTTTAAACCAGGAAAAGTACATAGTTTTTTCAAAGTATTCGTAACATCATGATGTGATGCAACTACATCAGTACTCTGTGATGCATCAATATTCGTCGTGTTCAGAATTTTTGTAATAAAAGTATTCATCTCCATTGTTGCACTCTGTCTCTCTTGAATCAATTGCATCATATTATTAAGCCTCTCATACATTGCTACAGATCTTCCTACCCTTTTAGTAGAATCATTTCTTGCACTCTTGTTGCTTTGTGAACTATCATTCTCCAAAACCCATTTGCATTTTCTTCTCTCACTTCCTTCGTCATGTAAGGCTTGAGGGGTACCAATAACAGTAGATGCAGGAGTCGGGGTAGTTTCTCTCCAAACCTCTTCCCAATCACCAGTGACATGATAATTATTTAGACCACTAGTCTCAACTATATTCTCATGATCATGATAGCTTGACAATCCATGATGAGCATTATGGCTCATAGGTGGAGAAGGAACATATACGTCCTCAACTTCTCGTTGTTCTTGTGGAGAGTCAGCCACAGGCCAAAATGTATTCTCTCCTCGAGCCAAACATCCAAAAAGTTGATCCAACTTACGTTCAAGCTCAGGTTCAAGCCCTTCCTCTTTAAATGTTTTAAAATTGTTGTTCTCCTACAAAAAAAATAATTAACTTATATTTAACTAACTATTTAGCATTAAAGTAAAGGAAAAAAAATTTAAATGGGCTAACCTTAATTTTTAAAGTCCACCACTCTTCACTAGCAATAATTGTTCCTTTGTCATAGTCTCATCCTAATCCTGTTTCTTTCTTTTTCAATTGTTTCTAAAGACTCGATCTAGTTATCTTTCAATCAAACTTATTTTTAAGCTTAGTTTTATCCTATTGTAAGTTGGTCGCTTTATAAAACTCTTCCTCACCTTTCTTCCATGGTATCCTTTGACAAATAACTCTACCAAGTTTTCCTTTACTCCTTTGAATATATTGGTTACTTATGTCATAAAAGATAAGAAGTGTTTCTTTTAGTCAATGAACCCTACCTACATCATTCTCCCATTGACTTTCTCTTTTGTTTCTTTTTTAGGATGATGTCATCTAATCATACAAGATAAGAGAAGATTATATACTAGTTAATCAAATTGCAATTGATTTCACTAGTTAGTTACTTAAATTGGTTTCAATTAGACTATTCCAATAAAATAAATATATAAATATTTTTATCATTGATATATTTTTATTAATTACTTAATTTAAAATTATGTGATTATTTAATTTAAAATGAGTAATTAAATTAACTTATGAATATTATTAAAAAATTATATAAAATTTTATTGTAATATATTTTTATTTAATAAATCATACTTTAAGAAAATATATACTTCAATGTAAGAATCGGATATGCAACTCGAAGGAGGATTCAAAGAAGCAGCTGATATGTTAACAGCTGATCTTCCCTGGAAAAACACTTTGGCTACGATTCCTCATGCTACTAAAAGCGTTGAGGTGTTGTGCTGACTTTTTTGGCCTGTCACTTAGCCATTTGACGCATCTATTTTAGGATTTTTAGGGATTTGGGCATTCTGTCCAATCATTGGGTTACTTTGGCGAAGGTAGACTTAAGTTATTTGTTTGAGGAGAACCACTATTCTGTACTTGTATTGGATATCCTAATGGGACACCATAACCCTTTGTTCAAATAAAGGGTTATCCCTCTAATTAGGGACTTAGAATAAAGGGTTGTCCCTAGGGCTTGGGAATTTATTAGCTAGAGGTACATAGAGTCCTGTGAGGATAATTAAATATATTAGAAAAAGAGAAATATAAGTTTGTAAATGTTAAATAATCAAGTTTTAATGCATGATTACAAAACCGTCTTAACAAGATTTGGAGAAGAGTAAAAAATCTACAGAAAACCATCTTAAACATGAAAATTAAAGAAAAGAGCTAAGGATAAAATAAAATAGTTGCAAGTTAGGCTTCAGTGGAATGATAAGAGAGAGTTCTAAATTAACAAAACAGTGTTAACTTGAAAGAAATGCACAAAAGACTCAATTTCCTTTCTCCCTTCTTTGTTCGTCGACTTCACAGTGGATGATTGCGCAAGAACTTCATCAATCTGTTGAAAATAGGCACATTATCTATTAATCAAGATACTACATACCAAAATTGAAGTAATAAAACTTGCAAATGAGTAAAACATATGTTCATTCTGCACGAAAAGGTGAAACAAGAGAAGAACATTTATTCGAATGTTCACCTTGTTCAGGTTGGAGACCCACAATCTTGCTATCGGTGGCCTGGATTATGATGGAGAGCCCAACTATCATTTTATCCCTTCTTCTCTTACCCTTGGCTGACATTCCAAAAACCCAACAACTGGAGGAAAGAGGGTTTCCGTTGAGTATAGCGATGATGAGATTTGGGTTAAATGTACTGAACGTGTTAATGACAGTGATGGGGTGAGTTTGGCTAAAGTACGATGGTGGGTTGGTGTTGCTTAGGTTGGGGATGTAGTTTAGGTTTAATGTACTAAATGTGATGGTGGTGATTGGTGGGTGAACTACAGTGATGGGTTGGTCTGCGGTGATGGGGGTGGTTTTGGGTTGGTCTATGGTAATGGATTAGGGATTCGGTTAATGCATAAATGGTGGTGATGGGGGTGATATTGGCAAATGGTGGTGATGTTTTTGGACGATAGGTGTTTCGGCAGGGTTAAAGCGAGTTAGAGGCAAGGGTGGAGACGTGAGATATGAGAAAATTCTAGAGAACCTACAAAAATGAGAACAAAGAGCAACCAAGAACCAAGGGCACAATCGTCATTGCTAAACAACTAATTCAACTATTTGTGAAAAGCTTTATACCTAGAACTTTTCACAAATTAAAACAGCTGGTTGGGTTGAATCAACCGACCTAATCAGCTCATAACTAAACAAAAAATAATTTTTTTAATATAGTCAAACCTTTAATTTGGTTCAATTAGTTAAAAAATAACTTATCAACTGATTTCAAACGAACTCATTTATGTCCTTAACCTAACCATTGGCCCTGTTTGGCAATCAGCTGATAGCTGATAACTGATAGCTGATTCTATCAGCTGATTTGACCAACGGATTGCATTAGCTGTTTGTTAAAGATGTTTGGTAATATTAGTTGTTTAAGTGTAAAATGACTTATAAGGACATGACTTTAAAAAATATAAGAATATGATTATTATATATTTTAGTATTT
>JANZLX010000001.1:13771044-13786880 GCA_025531955.1 Erythroxylum orinocense
GTGTGATGTTTGGTTTTGTTTGTTCTGTCTTGGGTGGCATCCATGTATCCTCCCAGGGGGTATTTGGGTGTTACACTGGTATTGTACGTACTGGCCGGTACTGAACAAAAAATACCAATACTGATAGAATGAATATCGTTTTGTACCAGCCGGTTCATTCCTTTGTAACCTATCGTATATGTTGTACCGGATGGTACGAAATGGTATTCATTCCTTTGTAACCTACAGTATATGTTTGCCTATTACATCTCACGTCAATAGGGTTTCATCATTATTTGGGTAGGTAACACAAAGACGTCCATTCACGCATCTCTCCCATTGGAGTTTGCAATAATAATGTGGTAAAAGACATTCGTGAAGGAAAGAGATGTAATAGAAGGGAAACGAATGGTTCTTTGTAGACGTCATAACAAGAAATACAATAAAGAATGAGTTTTGGCTTCTGACAATTGTTTGCATGACTTATGTGAAAGTAGCTTACAAGCTATTTGGAAACCTTCGAATTGAATTCATTAACTAATTGGATTCAATTACATTAATGAATTCAATTACATTAATAAGATTAAATTGAATTCAATTTAGAATGTTTAGAATAAACCCAGTAATATTATAATTGAATTAAATTACACTGTTTGGAACACAATCAAAATAAATTCAATTATTTCATACGACATTTTTACCCTTGACTAAAAAATAATCTTATTAAATAATAAACAACATATTTCTCCCTCAATATTTCAAATGGAACAAGATTCACCTAAAATGTAGTTGAAAACAAACAAACAAAAAAATCTAAATATATACAAAAAATTCTAGAAATGCAAAAAAATGTAGACAGGATAAGAAAATGAAAGAAGAAGCTAAATCGAACGATGGATCTAAAAGAAAACGATGATCATAAACCAAAAAAAGGAAAAAGGAAACGACACCCATGAATAAGGAAAGGGAAATCCTGGATATGGTGGGAGGTGTTGATTCATGGAGAAGGTGTTGTTGTTTCGTTTCTTAGTAGGAGGAGCTGTTTGAGGTAGGAGGGATTGCTTAAGATGAAGAGATATATGGTAAGATTAGATGGGTATTATTGGAAGGATATTTTCAACATTCAAAAGAAGAATTAAAGTCTCATCTCGTAATAATTCAATTCTGATACTTTTTTCAGATGAATTCAATTTATAATGGATGATGGGGTTCAATTGAACCATCCCTTTTTCTGTTTCCAATCACTTTGTTTAATTCAATGTTGCAATTTAATTTATTTCATACCATTTCAAACATACTGTAGTGTTATTAGATAGTCACAAACTCGCAAAGCATTTACCAACAAATAAGCGATCGAACCATGAGATGTTGTGTCTATAGATTCTAAAATGGGAGTACACAGGGATGCCAATATACTCCCAGTTTTCAAAATCTAGGTTACCTCAGCATAGACGTTTCTTTGTATTGCTCTGAAACATTGTTATCTTATTTATAGATTATTAAAAATATTAGAATTTAAAAAGAATTTTGATCTACTTTAATTTTAAAAGCGGGGTGTAAGGTCAGTATCTTTGCTTTTCTTTTATCGTAATTTAGTGATGAAATCCCTAAATTAAATTCCTTACTCTCATCCCTCTCTAAAATCTCCTCCGTCTGTAAACCCTTGCAGCTGATGCCTGAGACATTGATATTCCTTCATTATTGGGCTTTTCAATCCCTCGGTTAGGCAAATGAAACCAGAAATCTCCATGCCTTTATACATTTTGTTTATTGGAGTGCAGGTTCTTACAATTCACAATAATAGAAATACTGCTCAATTTTCTGGAAAACAGGTGAAGTTGAACAGTCAAAGAATGCAAAGAAGAGAACTCACACGAACACGAGGAAAAAGAAAGTCTTTTGAGAAGAAAAAGAACAGCGTTCAAATAGCCAGCTAGCTTGACATCAGGAATTTGGAATTCTTCATATCTTGAACTGTGACTCAAAACGATTTTTTTTTTTATTCACCGAAAATTGAACGTACATATTGTTTTCTTTTTTTCTTTTCCTTTTCAAGAGGAGCTTCTCATTTCCATGAACATAGTGGACAGCATAATCCGTCTTTTCTATTTTGATCAAGGAAATGAAACTCCTCGTCGAGCCCTAACACATTCTTCCTCCTTGAATTAGCAAGAACGTTGTTTATATGATGAAAACAACTCAGAACTAAAAGGTAGAATTGCACCAAGTCGGGAGTAAATAGATGAATATTCATAATACAGGATGAGAAAGAGTAATGGGAACAGGTGATCTGTTCCCCTCCGTGTAGCTTTGCCTTTCATTTTTTAATGCAGACCATTTTTTTTAGTACAAAAGAAATATCAGCTACATCACATTCTACAAGGTATACCACATGGAAGAAGGCAAAACCCTTCAGCATTAGCATGATCTAAAAACTAAGTCCCTTCAGCATTAGCATGATCTAAAAACTAAGTCCTATGTATATTCCTCCCTAAAAAGTGCGGCAATTGAACCTCCAAATCAGGTCTTGAAGGCTTCCCATCCAATAACTCTATAACTTTGAAAATGGTAAAACTAGAGATATAGCTGTCTTCTCACATACTTGTCCAGCCATTGCTTCTTGAGAAGGAGTAAGAATAGATTGTGACATGAGTCACAGATATACTCGATCGTAATTACCATCCGTATCATATCTACCAAAGCTCAAGGACAATCCAATATATTAAACCACAGTTTTCTTGCTTCGAAAGTTCTCTTTAAGAAGAGCAAATTTTTTCTTGCACTGATTCACAGACTTCCCAGGAACAGCTGCTGCAACCCTCTCCCATCTTTGAGTGGTTTCTTTCGGGAAAGTTTTTAGTGCTTGCACCAGCGCTCTCTCTTGCACAGCAGACCATATATCTTGTTCTGATGTCGAAGACACCCTGTTCACAGCAGATGCATCATTGGGATTTTTACCCACAGAGCTATCTGAATTATCAGCCTTTAAAACACTGCCTTCAGACTCCAGAGAAGTTGATTTTCCTTTTATTTCATCTCTTGTTGTAAGTGGAGATGCAATCCCTTGACTGGGTTTCCTTTTTTCAAGAAAGGAATCAAAAGCTTTGGCAGTATCAGGTTTTTGTAGTAGGACAGTTTTGGTTGCCTTTAGAATTTCTTCGACAGACCTCTCAGTACCAATGTAGTCTGATATAACCTCCCACCTACGAGATGTTCCTTTCGGATATTTCTGCATTCCTTTCCTTAAGAGCTCAATCTCCTCCCTAACCCATGGCTTCTCTTTCCTTTCCAAGCCAATCGATGAGACACTTCCATTTGACTGTGCAAAGCCATTCTGCTTTACACTGTCGCTCTCATGTTTTTTATTGATCTCTGAAATATGATCAGAACCACATGCATCCCTGAGATCTTTTGCTTGGTCTCCTAATTCTTTGCCTTCTATGTTATCGCATATACTCTTAAGTTGCTCAGTATCCAATTTCATACAAAGTTTTTCTACATCATCCTCACAAAGGTCAAGCAAATGCTTGGACAACACAGGCGCTGATAGTGTTCGAAGACGAGTCCGCTCTTTGCGAAGAAGTTTCTTCTCTTTCTCTTTAACCTTCTTTTGTTGTAAAGCAGCTTCTGCTACACGCTTTTCTTCTTCCTCTTTTCGACATCTCTCCTCTTCAGCAGCTCTTGCAGCTTCTTCCTCCTGCAACTTCTTTGCCAAAAATTTAGCTTCCTTCTTTCTTTGCTTCTCAGCTTTCTCTTCTTCTTTTCTCTTTAATATTCTTGGATCCCTTCTGTAGGCATTGTCAACAAGTGTTCGTATTCTAGCATATTCTTCCTTCCTAGCCTTTTCTGTCAGCTTTGCATTCTGTCTTTCCATCCACCTCCTGTGGTCACGAGATTCGGCTTGCTCAAGATCGAACTCATCAGCATGTGGGAACTCTCGCCAACTCTTAAAGCTATACCAAAAGTTATAAAAATTATAAACTTCACCTAAAGGAGTGTCATCATCACCTAAAGATGGGATTGGCTGGCTGACAGACCACCGCCCATTTCTCAAAAAAGCAGGACCAAACACCTTGAAGAAATCCTGTGGCGCACAATCACTAGGAATTTCATCATCAAACTCATCTGAGGAGTCATAAATCCTTCTCCTCACAGGATCAATCAAAACTTCATATGCTTCTTGGATGGCCTTAAAGTGACTCTCTATCTCATCCTTCTTTGCTTGTTTTGCAGCCTCAGTTTCCTCAGCAAGAAGAATGGCTGCCTGCTTGTCAGGATGATACTTTAAAGCAACTTCACGATAGCTCTTTCGTATTTGTTCCTCTGTAGCAAGATATCTCAAATGGGCCAAACCTAACAGGGCGTAATGATCTTGTTGCTTGTCCCCACTACCAGATTTCTTTTTACCTTTACTGCTATATGAGTCATGTGATGGCATATACGCCTGTTCTTTGTCATTAGAAACTTTCTGATCTTCCTCAACTGCAACTTCTTCCTCACACCCAAGGAGTTTCTGTGCAGCAGAATGGAAAGCATGCCCAGCAGGCTCAAAATATGAGCATTTGACTGGAAAGCAGTTTGAAGACATAAACACTGGCTTTCCATCAACAAGCTCTTGAGAGTATGAAATAAGCCGAAATCTAGCATGGATTGCCATAATGGTTTTGACAGTCCCAAAAAAGAGTTATGAACCGCAACCTTATGCAGAACTTCACGCTAAGCCAGCACTTTGGTAATAATGCTTTAAAAATTTACAAGTTTCCCTGCAATTAAATAGCAAAACTTCTAAATTTTGAATCCCAATAAAACTAGGAACCAAGGGTACATGGAGTATATTAGGAAGTATGAAAACTAAGTTACCGGTCCAAGGAGACCATTTGACAGGGATCATATGATACACAGCCAAGACATGACATGAAAAAAATGAATTACCATTTACCAACAATAAGAATTAAATCCTATCTCGAGCACAAAAGACCACCTTCAAGTTTATACATTCATAAGAATTTTAAAAGGCATGCATACCACGTCCAAACAAGAATTCCACACCTATAAATTAAGAGAACAATTCAAGGTCCATCTCAAAGCCTAGACGATTCCCCATAAGCCTTAGGTAAAGCTTTCTTCCAAACCCACTTCAGAAGCAATACCAAATACCAGAAAAATCAGTTTAATTGACGTAAAAATCAATTCTTTTGGAGCCAATAATAATAATTTCAATACTAAGAACATTTTCATTTGCCCTAGCGCCACGACGGCCAATAAAAACTATTTCTACATCTGTAGGTATTGAACAACAAAGATTTCGGGGTTCCAAGTGAATGAAAGGTGAAGAAACCTTAATCGGCGAGACACGGCATCAGACAACAAACAGCGGTAGCAAAAAACAATAAAAATGAGGACGAAACATAGAAAATATTCATGAATTGTGTAAGAATCAGACAGACATAAAAGGGCATGAGATGATAAAATGATAAGAGGATTGTTTACTTCAGCTGGGCTGCTGCGTTTTCTGCTTCTCTCTTGCTCTGTATATCGGCGAGAGACTCAGAAGGTGCCCTAGTTCTGCACTCAAAACTTATGAACCAACTTTATAGTATTTGTAAACTTTATTTTTTCTATTATTAAAGTTTTATTTATTTAATATATATTAAATTACTTATGTGTTTCACTTTATGGTATTATACCTTTTTATGTTTTGGAAATTTTATTAAGGAGACTAGTAATTTACTGAATACTGTATGATGTGTATTCATTCATTATTTGTACGACGAATTCTTTTGAATGTAGACCATTGATGCGGGTATTGTATCGCACCAATCAGTACTGCCCGAAACGTATCATACCAGTTAAAAAATAATATAGTACGATGATATTTAGTACAGGCCAATACCAAAATATCATTTATATACCAAACTAAATTGCAATTTTTTAATAAATTGAAGGCTTAATTGAAAATTTTGAAAAATGATTAGACCTACCCACCCAACCACAACCATCGGACCAACCCACACCCATCATACCATCCCATAATCCCCCACACTTTGCACCAGTCAGACCGTTCTAGCACCAGTTAGACCGCTCATGCACTATTCATACCAATCCCACACTAGCACTCGCACTCGCACCCAGACGACCAGACCCAGTCTCACCCGCAATTAACTCAAACTTGCACACCTACTGATCGTCACCTACACCAGTGGTCCACTACACCACAGTTCACAACTCCACAGACTCCAGTTAATCCAGTCGACATGCACACACGCGGACCTACTAACTTGACCCGCATCAATTCAAGAATTTAACTTAGTGAAGGTTGCAAAAAATTGCAACAATTTTTTTTAAGAGTTAAAAAAAATTGTTGAAATATTGAATTGTGTTGATTGTAAAAAAAAATCGCAACAAATTTTCTGGAATTGTGGAATATGAAATTATGAAAAATTATATTGAAATATTGAATTATGTTGATTGTTGATTTGAATATTAAATTGTGTATTTGTATTCTACGTAATATTGGTATAGATAAATGAATATTGAATTATAAATTTATGATGAATTGTATATTTGTATCTTTCAACTTTGTGTTGTGTAGTAATTATATATGTTCAAATGATGGTTCTCGGTGAATTGTGTTGGATTAAATGGAATTATGTAGTGTATCGTGCATGTTGACTCTTCATTGTAGAGCTAGGAATGTCAATAGCCAGGCTGGGCCTAGGTCGCTCCTAGCCTGGCCTGGCTCGGCCCGACTCGACCATGGGCTAGGTGGTCAGTGGCCAAATAGGTCAAAATACGATTGTCGGGCCACGGGCGGACCAAGCTAACTTGATCCACCTTATTTTTTATTAAAAAAGTCAAAAACAACGTCTTTTTTGAAGTAACGATAGGGCTACGGGTTGGCCCAGTCTGACCTCGACTCGTGACCCAATCGAGTAGTCCAATTTTGGCCCATGGCTCGATCAACCTGGGTTAAAATCAGGTTAATCTGGGGGCCAAACCAAAAATAACATCCCTGTATGGAGCTATTTTGAGTAAAAAAAGTAAGAATATTAATTAAATTTGTGAATGAAAGATTGTTAAATTAAAGTTGGGAATTAGGATTTCAGTAACAATGTTAACTAAAATTAGTTAAGAAAACAAAATATTGATAAGAATTATAAATTGAATTGTATAAGCAAACAAAATAGATTAGTTTATAGTTTAATTATGTGATTGCATAAAGTAGGTTGTAAACTTCTAGTTGTGAGTTATGGTTGAAATTGAATAAGTTATAGTTATGAGAGTATGTCTTTAGTTTATGGTTGAATCATGTAATCATACAAAACGAGTGTATATGTGTATTATGTAATTGTGTATATTGAATACTTGAATTGTTGGTTTTTGATTTATTGATGAATTGTGTTGAATGAAATTGAATTATGTAGTGTATGTTAACTCTTGATTGTGAAGTTAAATTAAGTAATAACCTAAGACTGCTGATTAAAATTAGTGAACGAAAGATTGTTAAATTAGAGTTAGGAATTAGGAATTTAGTAACAATGTTGATTAAAATTAGTTAAGAAAACAAAATAATGATAAGGCTTACAAATTGAATTGTATAAGTAAACAATATAAATTAGTTTATAGTTGAATTATGTGATTACATAAAATAGGTTATAATTTTATAATTGTGAGTTATGGTTGAAATTGAATAGATTATAGTTGTGATTGTATGTCTTTAGTTTATGGTTGAATGATGTAATTATACAAAAGGGTTTGAGGTTTAGGGTTTATAGTTTTATATAAGATGTATGTTCTTTTGTGTTAGTTTTTACTTTTGAGTTACACAATACATATTTTGTGATAGTTGTTGATAATGAAATTAAGAATTCTTTATTTTGATATGAAGTTATTACTTTAATTTTCACAGATGACTTTATTTATTTTACAAATAAATGAAAGGGAGTTCAAGTAATCCTGATAATTCAGTCGCTTCAGGTATAGGAAGATTCAATGATCCAACTTGAGCTTATGCTAGATTGGTTCCTGAAATGAAGAACCATCATATTTGTTTATATTGTAACAAACATTTGAAAGGTGGGGCAATTAAAGAAAACAATTAGCTAGGATTAAAGGTGATGTAGAGCCTTGTAAGAAAGTGAGTCATGATATCAAATGACAAATGAAGACTTTGCTTGAAGAGTGTCAGCATGAGAAAGATAGAAGGCAAAGATTGAAGTACGAAATTGATAGTAGGATATTTTTCATAAGAAAGATAGAAGACAGAGATTGAAGTATGAAATTGGCAGTAGAATTTTTTTGTTGGTGTTTAGGATGATAGTGAGGATGTTGAAGGTGGTAGTATTCCTACCTAACAAGAAGAAAATATCGCACCTGATGTTAGGAAAAGAAAAGACATGTGATAAAAATTTTTGCAACACGAATAACTCATGGAGCTCAGCCTTAAATCTATTATACCTTATAATATATAAAAGCAGCTCAGAATGTGGATGTGACAATGACTAGATGGTGGTATGATTTAGGGTTATCATTCAATGTTGCCTAATCTTTTTAATTTATCAACCTATGGTGGATGCTATTAACTCTTACAGTCCAGGATACAAAGCCTCTTCAATTGATGATTACAGAGGTAAACTTCTAAACATCTCTATTTATAAAATTAAAAGTTATTTGGATGAAAGAAGAATGACTTGAGCTACTTATGAGTGTTCAATCATGTGTGATGATTGGACAAACAGAAGACATGAGCCAATTATTAATTTTTTAGTTTATTCTGCAAAGCGTATAATGTTTTAAAAGTCTATTAATGCATTTGACTTTGTTAGGAATACTGATACTCTATTTGAAATATTTGATGAAGTTGTGAATGAAGTTAGAACATAAAATATTGTTCAATTCGTTAATGACAATGATTTCGCTTATAAAACAACTGGAAGAAGATTGCAAAGCAAGTATAATTTTTTTATTAAACTCTTTGTGCTGCACATTACATTAAGTTGATGTCAAAAAATATAAGGGATGCTAGGTATTTTCCTATTATTGATGAGACTGTGTAGAAAGAAAAAAAAAGTAACCAAGTTCATCTACAATTATGCATTGGTCTTGAAAAATGATTTCACCAATGGTAGAAATTTATGTTGTCTTGCTAATACAAGATTTATAACTAATTTTTAAAATTTCTTTTAGTGTTTTATTATGATGAAGAAAGAGTTAAGACAAATTTTTACAAGTGATAAGTCAGATGCATTGTAACATACTAGGCCTAATGCTAAATTGGAGGTTTTGAAAATTATAATTGAAGACAATACATTTTGGTCTCAATGTTAATTTGTCATCCGAGTTTATGAGCCTTTGGTGAAGGTACTTCGTCTGGAAGATAGCGATGAGATAGCAACAATGAGTTATTTTTATGGCATATGGAGAGGGTGAAGGAAGCAATTTGTCTTAATCATATCGATCTCTTGACGGATTGAGTTTCTGAGGAACTAAGTTGATAGATGATAGTTACTTGGAAGATAATCTTAAATGTGAAAGTATTGATACGTTATTTGATGCAATGAATTTGAATTATGGTGATGATGAGAATCCACTCAACGATAAGGATTTTGTACCAAATGAGAATTGAGATCAATATGATTCGAGTAGGTATTTGATTAAATGAAATCCTAAGTTTTTATTTCTCCTCTTCTTTTGATTTCACTTATATTTGATGTGGAGGTTACATTTTATATATGCATTATGGAATATAAATATAATTGTAAATGTTTTTGTTTCAGGTTTCTTTCTAGTTGGTTGTTTCCTCGACACAAACACTTATCGTAAATTGTAATTTTTAAAGAGTCATGGATATTTGTTTTTCTTTTTAGTTGATGTTTTGATGTAATTATTATTTATTATATAATGAAATTGTAACATTTTAAATACTTTGTATTATCCTTAATTTTATATTTATATGATGAGTAAATGATCTTTTTCATATTAATTATGGTTACTATTTATATATGAAATATGTGAAAAGTAATATTAATAAAAAATAAATAGATAGTTGTGATTTTAAATTTCTATTACTATTGTAACACCCCCTTATTGCAGAATACACACCGGGACGCCTGGAGGTCATTCCGGTACATATCCTACAATAAAGACGAGCTACGTTACTTCACATGGCATCGTATTAAAATTTGTTTCTAAAGCATCAATAGAAAATCCACAATATTTTGAAACCAACTTTTTCCTCATTTCATTTCTCAAAATAAAAAATTTACAATATGTCTTTCAATCTTTAAGACAACGTACATCTACAAAATCTAGTACAAAAGTACTATATGGATGAGGAAAATATGAAAAATCTAACTATGTCATCCAAAAAGCCCAGCTGACTGACCTTTGCGCCATGACTTCCCTTTAAACACAATCTACACGGTAGTGGAGCCATTCAGATGCTAGAGTCGCCTATCGGTCCTAAAAAGACAACGTTGCAATTTTGATGAGTTTTGCGAACTCAGCGAGGAACCATCATCGATGGTTCACCCAATTCATGCAGCACTCAAGCAAATTGCATATTATTTCACACTAACACATTCAGAAGTACCCCATGATTATATTCAAGTAAATCACAAATGTATAAGGCATTTTTTCCTTTCACCCATTTAAAATATTCAATCAATTATGTATGCAGTGCGTATGTGGCATGTTCCTATTTTATTATTGTTAGACTCCGCTTCCGGAGCCCAAACCTTTTGCGAAAACATAACACTTCGATTGTGGCCATTACCCGAATGGTTCATTCATTGAACCCTTAGAAGACATTAGCAATTCATATTCATTAATATTTTATTGTTTTCCTTTAAAACATCCCAAAATTTGCTCATAAGATACTCCATGGCGTGCCCATATTAACCAGTCACTAGGCTTGAACTCAATTTTCCCGTCTGCGAATAGAATTTAGAAACCTCCAAATAAATTTTTTTTTTGCATTGGACTTCTTCATATACTCATATTCCTAAGTCTCTTGTTTGATTTGGCACAAGAAACACCTTAATTGGAGCTCTATAACTTAAGATCTGCATAAAAATCCAAAGTCGGTTTATAACCCGATTAAGCTGTCCAACCCGACCATTCGCTTCCAAAAGATCAAACTTCTAGGATTCGAAACCAACGACCATGAAATTTTTAAGGAAAGGTAAGAAAATATGTTATAAAACTAACGCCACAAGAATCGCCTCAATCAGAGGTCGGACGAAGGAGATATGGCCTAAAGAGCCCATCTTGCTCATATCCGGATTCCTATTTGACATACTTTAGAAAAACCACCATAACTTTCGCTACAGATGTCGGCTTGACTCAGCTTTATTCCAATTAATATGTAGACATCCGGATCTACAACTTTCATGAAGACCAAAAATCAAAATTCGGACGATAAGGGGGTCAAAACATACGGACCGTGTAAAATCACACGGTCTGCCTGTGTAAGCTTCGGGTGGAATTGGTGCGCAGGGTCTGGATTTACACGGCCCTTGTAAATTTACACAGGCTGACTGTGTAACCTTCATGAGACATTAAAAATTCACCCTCCAAGCCCTCTTTCAAAGCTCCTAAGCCCCTCCTAACATTCCCTTACCTCAAACACTTTTCCAACACCACCAAAACCACTCCAAACTCATTCAACAACATCAAACAACATTGAAATTCAATTCCAAATCATTCATCACCTACATTCATCCCAATATCAACACATTTCTCTAACATTAGCAACAAGATGATATCTCAACCAAGGATAACCCCATGCATCATACCCAAACTTAAAAGGAACATAATCATACAACATAAACCTCTCTCGTCTCAACTCATCATCCATACATAATTCACATTCCAATTCCCTAACCATTCAAATACCAATCTACAAGCATCAACCCCCATACCTCAACTCAATTAACTTTTTTATGTTGGATCCGGGGGAAACAGGCCCAGCCATAAGCCCCCGTAATCCAGAGTCTAGGGGAAACAGGCCCAGCCATAAGCCCCTGCAACCCCCATAAATTGGTATTGTCCTCTTTGGTCAAGGGTGAGCCTCGACTCGAACCCAAGACCTCAAGGTTTTGTTGTTATTAACAACACGCCTCTCACCCTTGACCAAAGAGGTCTTGTGAGAGTCGTGTTAACCTTGAGGTCTTGGGGTTCGAGTCGTGGCTCACCCTAGACCAAAGAGGACAATACCAATTTATGGGGGTTGCACGGGCTTATGGCTGGGCCTGTTTCCCCTGGACTTTGGATTGCGGGGGCTTATGGCTGGGCCTGTTTCCCCCCGGATCCAACAAGCAAAGATTTTAGGAATACCTTTCTTCTTTGCCAACTAATTCTTAATCTTCACACAGTCACGCTGCCTATGCCCATGTTCTTGATAAAAGTTGCAGTTTCCATTAAAAATAGGCTTGGGGTTAGCACCAGAACTCTCACCAGGCCCAGAAGGTAATGTAGATTTATCATTCTCCTTCTTCTTAAATTGAGGCTTACCCTATTTGATTCTATAAAATTTCTTCTTGTCACCACTCTTATAAGAAGTGTGATGAATACTATGAGACTTTCCCTTCTTATTATTATACTCCTCTTGAATAAGAATGGAAATCAATTCATCAATGCTCCATTCATCTTTCTAAGCATGATAAGTAGTCCTGAGAACATCAAACTCAGATGGAAGAGACTCAAACACCTGTCAGATTAGATAATCCTCTCCCAGCACAACTTTCATGGTCTTCAACTTGTTATACCAGTTCACAAGCTTCATAACATGCTCACGAACACCACCCACACCATCATACTTGGTCTTAGACCGTAAAGACAAGTAATTAGACTTTTTAGTCTTATCAAACTTCTAGAATTTTTCACCAATAGCCTTGAGATAATTTTTGGCATTATTAGTTTCAATGATGCTCTCTTTAATAGTCTTCTCCATTATGTACTTAATAGTCATCAAACAGACCTTGTTAGCATGAACCTACTTATCATATTTAGCTCTATTTGCAACGGAAGTTTTAGTAGTGGGTTGTGCAGGCTCATCCTCAAGAAAAGCAACATCAATATTAGAAATAGCCAAAAATAGATTCAAGGATTCAAGCCAGTCCTCATAATTGGTCCCATTAAGCTTAATCAAAGAATTCAAAGCTGAAAATTGATACAAAGCAGGGAGCTTTAGAAAATGTATCAACAATTAGTAAAATTGGGCAAACAACACAGTTGGGTTCTCATGCAATTGCAATTCTACCTAAGGGCCTCGAATTACATCACAAATCACCGAGAAGATTAAATTATACCCTAAAGCTAATATCGATAAAACACTAAAAATTTAAAGACATAATTCAATGAATTCAGAAAAACCTTAGAAACTACGTTGATAAAGACAAACCGATAGGATAAGTGCATCATTAACATAGCAGTCTAATGTATGCCCAATAACAACATCACAATAGCATTTTGTAATAATTGGTCTCACGATAGGCGAGCTCACAATTACACAAAATGAATGACAATAGTCCAATAACATTCCCTAAGATTGTCCCCATAGGTTCCAATTAGCACCACAATTACAAAATTATCCATATTAATCATGTAATATAACATTATATGCATAAATTACATCAAAAATTAATTTTGGTGCATAACTACATAACACTGAGAGTACATAAGACCCCACAAGCCCAAATAATACTAGAAACAAGTACAAAAATTTTCAAGATAAAATTCGAAGAGTACATTATATTTTTATTAATATTAAATTTTGGGGAAAATAAAATAAATATTTCCATTATTAAAAAAATTCTAGAAAATATCATTAATTAGAACTGGGCATGTGGAGCAAACAGGAAAAATTTAGGGCAAAAAGGCCAATGGAGGACGCCGCACGCGCCTACACGTGCCACCTATGCGCACGGGGAAGATGCTGGCGGGTAGGGCTTCATCTTCTCTGCCCAAAAACCAGCAATCTGGGTCGTTCGACCCAATTCGCGACTCGGTTTAGAAAATCATCCATAAATCTTTCAATTTTGATCCGTTTTTAACAAAATTGGTGTCATTAGATTCAGAATTTAACAATCTATCAAACCCCATAACCAATTTCATTAAAAAAAGCTACTGAATAGGTTCGGAAAATTTTGAAAGATACGATTTTGAAAAAAAAAATGGTTTTCATGGTTTGTTTTCAGGTTTTGGGGTTTTAAAGAACAAACAAAAAATTCAACACCATACCGAAACAAACCGACAATAACAAAACAGATTTCATAGACAACAAATTAATAAAACTGAAAACCTCAAATTCTATGAAATTTAACATCTCGAAAATTACCCAAAATTAGCAGTCACAATTAGGGTTAACCTATCTCTAATACTAATTGAAGAAAAAATTAACACGAAATTACAGATTAATTTCATAATTAATCAACACAATTAATTAACCTTATAATTTCAACATACTAGATTCAAGAATTAGATGAACAAATATCTAAAAATTGAGGAAAAATTGAGTCCATTGTTGTTTTCTGTGAAGCAGAGCGACAGAGACGTAGAGGATTGACTACTGCTATTCCAAACTTTGATTAGAAAACCCGTACGGTTCTTAATGAGGCGACTATATTTAAGGTTGGTTAGTAGTATGACCTCCTGTGCATTACAATACATGAGCCAAGCCTACCCATCATAGCAAGCCCATGAACACAGGCCCAATGACATGTTGAAGAACCAAACTCAATTATCTTGAAATCTAATTAATTGGGGTTTGTACCAAATTATATTTATTATGCTAGTCCACAAACTTAATGATAAAATTCTATCAATCTCTTCATCTTATAGTCAAAGAGAAAATCGAAAAAATTAGTAATCTATGGTATTGGCCGAGTATCTTTCTAACGCAACGTATAACGTTCGATATTTTAAAGGTTGTATGAAATCTTTTGAAGAAATAAAAGAAATTCAATAGAAATCTGAATTAATGTTTTCAAACTGACAAAAGTTAGTCACCAAGTGACTACTAAAGATAATATAAACTCTGAAAGATAAAATAGTCTTTTACTAATAAAACAATTAAAACTACTAAAATACCACTAAAACTTTGTGTCAGTCTCCTCCATTTGGAAAGGACTCATCCTTGAGTGCACAAAGTCCTCTAGGTATAATGGATCATTGGAATTATGGAACTTGGACAAATCTGCTATGTTGAAAGTATTGGAGATCTCTATATTATCTCAAAGGTCTATGATATAAACGTTTTCATTAATCTTTTTTAATATCTTGTATGGTTCATACTTTTTCGGCTGCAGTTTACTGTATGTTCCTATAGGAAACCTTTCCTTGCATAAGAATACCATGACTTGATCTCCCACATAGAATGTCTCTAGTCACTTATGTTTATTAGCTGCTTGTTTTTACCGTTGGTTTGCCACTTCCAATTTTTATTTTACCTCTTGATGTATTGCTACCACTTGTTCAACCATATGCTTAGCTGAAATATTGGTCCCCTCACCTTCAGGTAGCTTGAGCAAGTCTAAGGTATGTTGAGGTTTCTTGGTATAGACAATAGTGGTGATTTATCTGTCTCATTATAGATGGCATTATTATATGTGAACTCTACTGGAGATAGTGCTAAGTCCCATTGTTTTAGCTTGTCCCTATATGTAACATCCCATCACTGATGGGTAGAAACAAAACTCATCAAAGATTTCCAAAAAATTTTCATACTCTTACCTTAAAAATGACTCCCACCAAATTGCTTCTTGCTTCTAATCCAATGCCACGAGAATCAATTCAATCAGATGTCGGACGAAAAAGTTATTCACAAAAGAAGGCATACCAATTTGCAAAAAATGGAC
>JANZLX010000001.1:13788207-13812797 GCA_025531955.1 Erythroxylum orinocense
GTTCTTTAAGCTCACCCCCCCCCCCCATGTTCTTCCCCATAAGCAGGTGATGAGCTATCGAGTAGTCAATATACAAGGCATCACTCCGCTTTTGAAATATTTTGTATTTGAAGAACTCTTGTTAAGCAAGGCTTTAGTTACATTTTGAGCAACTCACAATTCATGTAATTTTTGTATTTTAGAATTTTAAGAAGTTATTGTAACTGCAGCTTGAAATGCTTGCTAAAGCTTTGTAAAACTCTTATTTTTTGTTGTCAATGGAATAAGATTTGTTTTTGGCTCCTAAATTTCTTTCAAGTTCATACATTTCATCATTTAGTTTACATAAGGCAAAAGTTAGTATTCGAACTCTAGGGAAAGATCTGGATCAATCTAGGTAGAAATAGGCAAGTGTGCCTTCGGAAAGTTGTAGGTCTTTCTCTTAGCTTTCCAATGGTATATAGTAGGAAACTTTTGACCAATATGTTCAAAAGTTAAGGTCCTCAGGATGGGATTTGCTTAGGAGTATCAAGTGATATCATTTGTACAGACGTATCGTCTATAAAGTTATATCATCTGTGAAGACACTTCGTCTTAAGAATTGCATAGTCTTAAGTTGACTTTGTTTCGTCTTAAGTTTACCGTATTCGTCTTAAGAGTTGTATAGCCTTAAGTTGACTTTACTTCGTTTTAAGTTGACTATGCTATCATCTGCCTTCCGCCATCGTCTGCTTCTCGCAATCATCTGCTTCTTGCATTCATCTGCTTCTCGCATTCATCTGCCTTCCACTTCGTCTGTCTTCCGCTTTGTCTACCTTCCGCAGTTATCTGCTTTCCGCATTCGTTTGCTTCTTGTTTCGTCTACCTTTTTGATTAGTCTACTTTTACTTCGCCTGCCTTCTTGCTATCGTCTACTCCATATTTGACCCTTTAGACTATAGAATCTGTATTTGATATCTAATTGTAGATCTTGAAGTCTTCTTTCAAAGCATCCTAAGATTATCCTAATCTGCTATCTCTAAGGACAATTATGCCAATTGCCCCAAGATAGGGCAATAGGATTAACGATTAGGACATACTTGATTCTGTGGCCATAACTTCATCATCCGACCTCCAAAGGAAGTGATTCTTAGAGAGATAGATTCCTAATGCAATTTTCTATCCCTTCATAATAAATAGTTGGCTAATAAGGGTTCGTTGAAATAACCCTATAAGGTAGTGGCCATAACTTTGTCGTGGGATCTCCTAAAGTGATAATTCTAGTCTTTAAATAAACTAGAGACATAAAGCCTCTTACGTTCTGAACAAGTATAATTGAAATTCAAGTTTGGGCTTTTCCCAAATTCGGTTCAGAAATAGGAGCAATTTATAGTTTTAATGTTTGTCCTAGTGGGGCACGTCGCCTTAATGGGATACGTGTTCAGATGTCACTTAGGACATCGAGTCCGTTACTCACGAGGGTGGGGTGTCCA
This sequence comes from Erythroxylum orinocense, assembly GCA_025531955.1. Classification (NCBI taxonomy): domain Eukaryota; kingdom Viridiplantae; phylum Streptophyta; class Magnoliopsida; order Malpighiales; family Erythroxylaceae; genus Erythroxylum; species Erythroxylum orinocense. The sequence goes on from JANZLX010000001.1 coordinate 13,789,659, forward strand.
ATAGGTAAAGACAAAATTAAACTATTAAACCATAATCAAGCACAAAATCAAGTAAATTGACACTAAATTGCAAAACCCTAACCCTAGCATTGTCAGAAGTGAAAATCTCTAAAAATTACAAAATACCCAGAGATTCATGCATAAACAAGTGAAATCAATGAAAAATACTTACTTAGGTGTCACAAATTGGCAAGAAAAAAAAGCTAAAAATTAGTTTGGAGAGGTAGAGGGGCGATAGAGAATGCATTGTGAGAGAGGAAAAATTAAGACAAATGAAGAGACTAGGGCATTTTAAAGACTGTTATGAGCTTACACAGTTTGCTACATGGTTGTGTAACTAACCATGTAAGTCACTGCCTCTTTCAAAATCAAGGGACACGGGTGTGTATATATTCACAGACTTAAACAGGCAATTACAATTAACGTATAACTCTCTATAAACATGTGTGAACAAATTTTAAAAGATCCAAAATGTACACAATTGTGTCTAGAGATCGTGTAAGTCTCTATGATAGCGTACAACATTAAAAATAGTTGGAAAAACTTAAAAATTTATCACTCAAAGTTACGAAACTATAACACGCATAATATAAACATGACAAATATGCAAAATAAACTCTGGATGATTAATTTCTAAACATAAAACACGTCAAAACTCAATAAAATCCTATGCTAACACCAAATAGAAACAAAATGAAATAAAAATGAAACCTATTCTAGTTCTTAGGTTGCCTCACAAGTAGCTCTTGTTTAACATCGTGAGCTCAACTTAACTTTCATGTTCAAGGCTGTTTATAAAGAATGAGTTTTTGTATTCTTATTATAAGTTCCATAACCTTTAAGTAAGCTACTTACTTTTCCTATTATGGCATTTTTGCTTTTATTTACTGCCTTAAATGCAAAAGTTTAAGTGGACCTTTAAGAGAGGATTCCTGTGAAATATTCGAAAGACTAGATTCATTTACATTAAAAAGTTTAAGGTTAGAATTCATGAAGGCAGACATTTTAAATATAACCTCTTCATCTCTTACTCTTAGTATTAACTTGCCTTCGCCAACATCGATAATCGAATTAGCAATCACTAAAAAGGGTGGAATAAGGACTAGAGAACCTCTTCATCTTCTTCTATATCAAGAATCACGAAGTCTATTAGGAAGATCAACTAATCCAGAATATCCTCTATAATGCCTTTAGGATGTTTTACTGACCTTTTGGCCAACTGCAAACTTATCATAGTACCTAATCCTAGTTTCTTAAATCACAAGTAAAGCAAAAGATTAATACCAACCCTTAGGTCAGCTAAAGCTTTATCTATTTTAAAACTACCAATTTGACAAGGGATAGTAAAACTCCTTCGATCTGTGAGTTTCTCTAATTTCTTGCTTTTTAGAATTGTTAAGAATCTTCTACTTACCTGTCCAACTCCTCTAACTTCCTCTTATTTTCTAACCCCTCCTTTAAAATTTTCAAATACCGTAACATCTACACAAGAGCTTCAACAAGAGGCAAGTTAATATGGAGTTGCTTAAATAGTTTCAGGAAATTACCAAACTATGCATCCATTAGTTCTTTCTTCATTTTGGCATGATAAGGGATGGTAGGTTGAAATTCCTTAACTTATTAAAGGTGTCCTTCACCTTTATCTTTTATTTGAATTTTGTTATTCTCTTTCTTCTTTTAAGGTTCATTTTCTTCTTTAAACTCTTCTTCACTCTTAAGGGTGATTTCCATTACTTTAAGATTTGTTTTAGTGGTAATAGGTAAACTCTCTTGTGGTCTTTCAGATGCTAATTTTTCAATTTGACCAATCTAAACATCTAAGTTACAAATAGAAGCCCTCTTGATATCTTGCATCTAACTCGTCAATGAGCTCAAACATCATATCTTCTAAATTTGGCGTCTTAGTTTAAGGTGGTTATTGCAGAAATCTCGTTGGGGAGTTATTCCTTGTTTGCCATTGACTTCTCCATCCTAGATTATAAGTATTGCTATATAAATTAGTTTGGGGTATAGGAGCATTCCCTATATAATCCATATGTTTGGGCTATAATGCTTGACAATTTTGACTTGAATGTTCTAGTTGCACACCTCACACTACTTGACTTGACACTGTGGATTCATAATTAATCTATCTATCTTTCTACTCAAAGCTTCCACCTGGTCCACCATTTGCACCAATGCAACCATTTCATATACCCCCATTGGCTTGTTAAGCCTTGCTCGAGAGGAGCACCATTAATAATTATTCATAGCCATGTCTTCAATAAGGTCATGGGCTACTTCTGGTGTCTTATTATTTAAAGTACCCCCACCCATTGCATTTATCATTTGCCTTATAGTGATTTAGCCCATTCTAGAAGATCTAAATTTGCATCTATAGTGGTAGACCCTGATGTGGGAATTTCCTCAACATTCCCTTAAACCCCTCCCATGTGTCATATAATGCCTCTAAATCAGCCTAGGAATAGGAGGAGATATCGTTCCTCAGCTTAGTAGTCTTCATAGGTGGAAAGTACTTCAAAAGAAATTTATCTACTATTTGATCCCATGTAGTAAGTGATGATTTAGGAAAAATGTTCAATCATTTTTTCGCCTTTCCCCTCAATGAAAAATGGAATAATCTCAATTTGATTGAATCTTCATTGGCACCATTAATCTTAAAAGTATCAAAAATCTCCAAAAAGTTTGAGATATATGTTAGGATCCTCATCTTGTAGACCATCAAATTGAGCAAACTAATGCACAATCTCAATAATACTTGACTTACTTTTGAAATTTTTAGTTAACAGTTAGTTTGAGAATGCTAGTCTCCACTCTTATCAAGTCCAGTCTAGCATAATCAATCATCGCTCTTGGTTGGTCAGCCATGGTTACTGATTCTTCAGTATCAATATGACCTCCCAAGTCCTTTATTTGTCAATTTATCTTGGACTTTCTAAGTTATGTTTGGCGGAAATTTCTAGGGGTTGTTGTCTCTATCTCTAGATCTTCTTCTACTAAGCTTGATGGATTACTTTGGGTCATAAACTGACCTCATGATTTATAAAAGAAAAGAAAACTAAAGAGTTAATAAAATAAATAGATAAACTAGAATAAAAACAAAACAAAATAAAATAAAAATGGTTAGATTAGTAAAAGCTAGAATTTCCTAATATTATAATCCCCAAAATAGCGTCAAAAACTTGATTGAAATATTTTGCTTATAAATATTTATAAGTTTTAACCACAAGTGCATTGTATAACTGTAGTTAGTATTACAAGTGTGGTTCGATCCCACGAAGACTGTAAGTACTAGTATTAACCTTTTTTATATTATCTAACCATCCAATTGGATTGTCAATTTACTTGAAAATTAAAGAAAACTATTTAAACTAAAGTTGATATAGTAATGAACTTAGATAAAGAAAATACTATAAAAAGTCAATATCAAATGAGTAGTACCTAGGTGATGAATCCTCTAAGATATCTAAACAATAACCCTTTAGTATGTAATTAAATTATTGATTATCAGACCATGAAAATTCCTATCCTATGTTAATATCTTTCTTAAGACTATTGACAACTAACTCTCGGTTGATTAACTGAAATCTCTTTCTAGTTAAAATCCTTAAGTTTGCATTATTGATTCGTGAATTTACTATTAAGATTAACCCTAATCTAGAGTATTTATGTCGACCTATCTCTAGGTTTGCATGTAACTCTTTCTAATTATGGTAGATATATTCACACAAAAGGATTTCTTAATCTCAATCATATAAAATCAAATATTTGACTAATATTTTAGATATATTAGTTCAAGACTATAACAAATAATTGAATCATAATAAATCAATCAATAAAAATGCATTAAATAAAATATTATATTATGTTATCAACATAACTTAGGGTTCATCACACCTAGGCATTAAACAATTTAGTTCCTACACCTAGAAAAAAATCTAATAACAAATATTCAGAAGAAAAAATAGAAATAAGATAATTCATATTCTAAAATCCCCTTTTGTCTCTAATGATTCTTCTTGCAATTTAGATTGAATGATGCTCTCGATCAGATCTTGTGACGCAATCTTTGTATTTTCCTTGTCCTCTGTTCAGAAATGCCTCTTCTCTATGTTTCTTATGACTCTAAAAGGATTCTAATCTGCCTCCTTCTATATAGCCTTCGACAATATCCTTTTATAGTAAAAACTAGAGTTTTTGGGATATACATAGTTACTTACATGGTCGTGTAGGTGATCGTGTATCTCCAAAAATACCTCAGATTGTGACTGTACATGATCACAGAGACTTACGCGGGTAGCATACACGGTTTTGTATGTGGCGTGTAACTCCACACAAGCAAGAATTGTATTTTTAAAGCTCCATACATTTACAAAGACTTATACAGTCACTTTACACGATCCACAATTGCTTCAAATCTTCGTTTTGTGCCATGATTTTATTTGAATTCTTCTTCTTTTGGTTCATAAAGACAATTATCACCTACAAACATACTTGAAGTGAAATAAGTACCAAAAATACTATAAAACTATTAAATAACAAGCAAAACACACTAAAAATGAGTATATAAATACAGTCAATTAATCATTTATCATTAACATTGGAAAAGATAAATCATCTTTTACCTTGATTGATTCTTGAGTTGGAGGTTCATCATTTTTTTCTCCTTTATCATGGTGTTCTATCTCTAATGGTAAGAAAGATCTAAATTGAATTTTCGTACCCCTTCTTAATGTCATTGCACCCACCTTCTCTTTAAGATTCACCATCGCTTGGGATGGTAATTTTTCTAATGCCTGCACTTCTAAGTTACTAACAGAGGTGGCTAATTAAAGTGATATGATTTCCTAAGTTCTAAAGGCTTGCTCTTATTTCCTATTGAAATTTTTTAGTATTATTAGTAAGTGCCATAACAATTTCATCCAAAGATATACCTGAATTTAAAGATTGAGAGTAAGCAGATGTAGGGGCTTGAGGTTGTCTATTAAAATTGTGAGGTTGATATCTTTGTTACCTTCCTTGATTTTCATAGCTAAATTTTAGTGATACCTCTATCTTGGATTATAGTGATTGGTTTAAGGGTCATATTACCTCTATCCTGGATTATAGTGATTGGTTTAAGGGTCATATTTTCATTGAGGTTGACCAAGAAATTCTATTATTGCATTAGCCTCTTGAAGTGAGTCTTGTTGTAATGTAAGGCACAAATCCATATGATGTCCAGAGAATGAGCATATTCCACACACTCATGTCACTTGTAATTACCTTCAACCATTTGACAAACTAGAGCAGTTAAATCTCAAACTTTATCCTCAAAGTTCATATTACTTACCTTATTCATATGCTTAACAGCTCTATCCAAACTGTCGAGATTGTTCAGCCATATTTGATATCAATTGTTTGGCTGCTTCTACTAAAGCCCCTCCATTGGCTGCATCTACCATACTTCGACCTATTAGTGATAATCCTGTATAAAAGTATTGAATCAATAGTTTCTCAGGAATCTGATGGTGTTGGCCGCTAGCATATAACTTCTTAAACCTCTCCTAATATTTATACAATATTTTTCAGATGAATTATCTTATCCTATAAATCTTCTTTTTGATATTGGTTGTTCGTGATGTATGAAAGAATTTATCTAGGAACAACCTTTTCATCTCATTCCATATTGTCACTGAGCTAAAGGGAAGATAACATAGCCAATCTTTTACCTTATCTTTCAATAAGAATGGAAGGGTAAGATTAATATGTGCTTTGGTTACTCCTTATGGCCTCACTCAAAAGCAAAAAGTATGAAATTCTTTCAAGTATTTATTCAGATCTTCACCAAGACCACTAAAAAAAGGGAGTTAGTGAATCAAACTAGATTTCAATTTGAAATCTACCTCAACATTTAGAAATCGTGTGCATAAGTGTTGTTGATTGAAACTTGGTGTTGCTAACTCTCTCAAAGTTTTAGTGATAGGATTTGCAATCTTTTCTTCAACTTTTTGGAAATTAGAATCTTTACTAATTGTTAGATCTATCTCAACTTTCACTTTTGAAGGTGAATGACTGCTTTTTTTCTTAGTTTTTCCTTACACGATGCATTGTCTTCTCAAGTTCTGGATTATATTGAAATTCACCTATGTGAGAAGAATGAGGCATACAAGATAAGAGAGTAGTAGTAACATGTGAAATAATGCAAAGAAACTAAGAAACTAAAATATTTTCCAAACAATGGTGTTAAAATTTTTATCAAGTTGTCGAAGCCTTCAAAATTAATTCTAATTCTCTAAACTCTTATAGTAGTCATGAAACTAGGTTGAATTCTAAAGGAACTAAAAATTAGTTTTTTTAATTCAATTATCAAAACAAAGTGGAAGTTTATGATTAATTAACTAATAAACTAAATTTAATAAGGGATCAAAATAAACTAACTAAATCTAAAAGTGAGAAATTCATTGGCACTTAACTCTGATTTAAGGAAAAGATCTCATCTAATTGTAACATTGATCATTAGTCTAAAAAGAATAATTTGTACAATTCAAGCAATTAGTCCAAAGTATATTCGAATAGTCATAATAAGTCTCAAATTTTTCTAAATTAATTTGTTCAATCCCAGCATTCAAACCAAAATTTACCATCAATTTATTAGGTAAGATAGCATTTCATATCCATTAAATGATAGCAGTAAGCTTAGTGAAAAAGACTAGACCATAAATTAAATAATTAAGATAGCTATAACTATTCAATTTAGTTTCTTATTTTTCATAAGTTAAATATGCAACTTTATAAATAACATATTTGCTACTTGTACCAATCCTTTATAACAATTATAGATCGCTGAATTAATGGATAGCTAAAGAATAATCTACATTAAATTAATTTATCAGATCAATCAATATTAATTATTCATGAAATATAAGAACACAAAACAAAAAATACTAGAATTAAAACATAAATCTAAGTTTATAATAAAACCTCACAAGGTCACAACTAGAGTTTTGAATTCCCTTAAATAAGAATATTTGAATTTAGCCGTACATGGCTTTAGTTCCAACACAAAAAATAGAAGAAAAGTTAAAAGATGGAGAGAAAATTACAAAGAAATGAAAGAGAATGATACGGAGAAGTGTTGGATGTGTTTTTTGTCTTCTTTTCCTACTCAAAACTTAGTCTCCTCCTTACAAAGATTTCTATCTAAAACAAATTCAAATTCCTACATAATAAAGATGGAAATAAGCTTCTTAATTGAATTCCAACTCTTGAAGTTAATCTGGCATTAGGCATAATCTCAACTTATTCACTGCAATAATTTGTTCATGTTTGCCAAATTTTGTGATTTTGACCAATAATGCTCTAATTTGATGTAATCTCCACTTATCACCTCGTAAAACAAAACAAATATAATTTTCTTATTTAAGCATCAAAATATAGTCAAAACAAAAGAGATAATTCTAATTAATATAACCAAATAACATCTTTTAAATGAGTCATAAATTTAGCCTATATCATGTCATAACTAGGCAATTTAGACCTACCAAACATCGACCTGATCTTAAAAATAACTTCTTTAAGCACTTATTAAAGGTGTAATTAACGTTCAGCAATAGGTCTAAATAAGTCTCTACCATTATCTCTATTAGTATTGTTAAGGTGTAAATTGAGTACTATTTTAGTAATATTATAGTGTAACAAGTACTAATTTAATAACATTATAGTGCAAAGTGATATCAAAGATAATAATAGAGATTTATTTAAACCTTTTTGTGAAACGTTAAATTGCAAATCACACCTTTATGCTTATAAATGCATACAATCTAAGACTAATATACTATTGTCTGTTTCCTTCTTAATACTAATTGTATTTCTAATTTCATGTTGTTAAAAGATCTTAAGTTGGATTTGCTTATAACAGGGAAGAAGTTATTCTAAATCTTAGATATATATATACTAAAAGTTTCGAAATTTCAAATTTAAAAAAATATTTTTATTATTTAAAATTACATTAAAATATGTCCTATCTATATATACGTACAAGAAAAGACCTGTTTCACATTAAAATCCGGTGTCCACGACTTCACGGAGAAGACGGCGTCTTCCTGATATAATTAGAGAAAAGAGAGAACTTGCGCAAAATTACATACCGAAGAAGAAGAAATAAGAGATAACTAATGGGATACGTCCTTTTGTCTTCTTTCTCGTCTTAATAATACCCTTTGTCTCCCCGTAAGTGTCTCTCAGTTTTCTTTTATCTTTTTTTTTTTCCCCTTCAGGTTGTGGCAACGTCCTTCATATTTTTTTTTTTCCTTTTTTCTGTTGTGATTTATGTGACCTTTTCGATAATGGTGGTTGTCTTGGATAATGAAGAATTGAAATATGAGAAGAATCCAGTTCAAAGTGACGATATTTCCCTAAAGGATCAAGATACTTTTGTTTACATCTATGTTTGTGTCGAGGAACTTAATTTTCATCTAGATTTGTTGTATTCTACCACATAAATTGTTTGAGGCTATTGTTAGTGTTGATTAAACTTGAAAGACCGTCCCTTTCGGTCATTTGTGTTCTTGTTTTGTGGTTTGGGATGTTGGATATTTCTTGAAACTCCTCGACAAGGGAAGAGTTTATTGAGATCGCCCGAAAATGTGAAAATATTAGATCATTAATGAGAATGAGAGAACATATTTTGGAACTTAAAAGTGCTAAAACAATAGAAGTTTCTCTGTGTGCTTGGGGAGCTTTTTTTTTTTTTTTTTTGTCACAATGTTAACTTTGATGAATCCTTTTTGTTGCTTTGATCTTGGCTGATTGCTTGACGTTCCTAACTAGAACAAGCTTGTTGTTGCCTTCATAAATCCTGTCTTTTTCGTAGTGTTAACGATTTTAGTTTTAGTAGTTTGATGTTCTGGATTTTCTTTTTCTAAAAATGACATAATTAAGATAGTTCTGTCGATAATTTTCTTAACAAGGAAATCTCTTAACTTATTCTGAAATTTTTGTGTAGAACAAGTTAATTGTTTATTGGATAAGGAGCTTTGTTACCACCTTATAGTTTTGTGCCAGGTGAATCATGAAGTCTGGTTTCTTTTGCTTTCAGATGACATGTAAAATCATCTACATGGAATTTTTTCTGATAGAGACCCTTTCTGAGACTGGATTTCTGGACTTTTAAACTCAGGCTCCTCAAAGTCTTGTATCTTTTGGAGTAACAATGTCTGTAATCTTGAACTCTTGACTTAGTGATGCACTAAGTAATTTTCTTTTCTGAAAGGATATCAATACCTTTTGTTTTTTCTTTTATGGTGGTTCCTTCGTTCAATTAACATCTGTGACTTGAAGAATAATGCTTTCTTAAGCAAATATAAATCATCACCGTACTGTTAAGTGTATATAATTTCTTAAGGTATAGGCTGTCTACTATCCAGTTTACTATATCCATTTCCACGTCATAGAGTTTCATGAGATATTGAGGAAGTGTACACTAGGCTCTATTTTTGATGAACCATCTATCCAAATCCAGGATATTTGGTTTCAACCTGTAGTTAATTATATTTTAGTCAAGCTTGTGTTGATAGGGTCAATTCTATTTCAATTATGTTGCGGCATTTTCCTAACATTCTGCTTCTTTTAACTGATCTTTGGTCAAAATTTTCAGGTGGCTAAGGTGGTTAATCACATTATCAATGGTCCTTGATAGCATTTTATCTTCCCCTCATTGGAGGTCTCCGTCTTTCCGAAGGACATTTCCAAGGGATGAATTGGGTGGCTGTTCACAACTTGTTCAGAGACACCGTTTCCTTTTAACAGCTTTGGCACTGCTGACATTCCTATGCACCATCTATCTCTACTTTGCAGTTACTTTAGGAGCTACAGATTCATGTGCTGGCTTAACTGGAAAAGAGAAGGCATTGTGTCATATAGAGCTAGCAAAGGCTTCAACGGTCAAGGAGAAACTAAAATTTTTCTAGGCCATGGACCAACATTTTTAGGGGGGCGCTTTTCGAATGCTTGATCTACTTGATGATTGTTTTACACAACGTACTATGTCGGAAACACAGCTTAATGACATGACATGATTATTATTATTATTGTGAAGTTAATTTGCTACAAGAACCATTATTAGATATTTAATTATGTGTATCCCCAGATGCATGTTTTCTATAATTCGAAATCTGGATCGTTTCCCATTTTTTCCTTTGGATTGTTTATCTTTTAACGAGTGTTAGGAGAAAAAAAAAATGTTAAGCCAAATTAGGAATGACAATAGGCAAGGCAGCTGGCTGACGTGCGGTCCTACTCGTGGCCCGTGGCCTGGGTAATAGCCTAATGGGCCAGGAGCAGGTTGGCTTGGCCTAACTCAACCTAACTTGACCCTATATTTTTAAAGGAGAAATCTAATAAAACAACATCGTTTTGTGCCTTCAGCCTTGACCAGAGCGAGGCTCGTAGCTCTGTTGGGTCACCAATCGCGGCATGTGGCCCGGTCAACCCGAGCTAGAGTCGAATTGGGCCATATTTGCCATTTGTAAGCCAAAGTAGGGAAATTTTATAAATATCTTTCCTATGATCCATCTTTTATGCCCTTGAGTTTAGAGTAATTAATAAGTTATACCGATATATTAAGGATGTTAATATTTGGTAGTTGACGATTCCAATAAAATAGGAAAAATCAAATCCTAGATTCGGATAGGAAAAATCAGCACCTAAGTAGTTAGAGTATTGTAGATTGTTCGAGATTCTACGTTTTTTTAATTTTGAATATCCTATTTAAGATGTATTGGTTGATTGATTGAAAATATGGAATAACTTCAGTTTTGGTTTCGATCTAGCTGTTTGGTATCAGAGCTATAGGATTTTATCATGAATTTTAAGGCAGCCAGGGTTGATTTTGGTTTGACCTATTTGGATGGTAGCAGCACTATGACGACGACATTTGGGGGAAGTGGCACACTTGCATCGATTTCTGTGTCAGAAAATTCTCTCCAGATTACCATTCACAAATTGAATGGCAAGAACTACCTTGAATGGTCTCAATTCGTATGTTTGGCGATCGACGACAAGGGGAAGCTCAGATATTTAAATGGTGACGTTGAAACAATCAACTGCAAAGGACCTTCAATATAGGCAGTGGCATTTAGAGAACTTAATTGTTATCGTTTAGTTAATCAATTCGATGGAGCTAGCTATCGAGAAATCTTTCATGTTCATGCCAACAGATCATGACGTATGGGAAGTTAAATAGAGAGTTAGGGGGTCGTATTTTATGAAAATTTCTCATATGATTCTATTCACTTGGGAACAAATGGAGCATCTATACAAAATGTTTTCATCTCAATCTTTAAATAATCCCAATTCGTCTTGTTCTCTAGTTCAGATTAGTAACCTCTTTTCCTGTATCCTTGGCCTGTACCAACATTAATGGTCTCTGGATATTAGATTCAAATCCCACTCATAATATGACGGTCATTTAATTTTTTGTTTTTCATCATATACTCTATATGCAAGGAATCAAAAGGTCAAATTTGTTGATGGCTCCTTTGATTCCATTGCTGGAAAAGGAACAATGTCCACCTCTCCTTCTCTAAAACTCAAAAATGTTCTTAGCATTCCTAACTTATCATATAATCTCTAAAATCACTCTTAGTCATAATTGTCAAATAATTTTTTGATCTTCGCATTGTGACTTTCAAGATTTAACCTCGAGGAGGATGATTGGGGATGTTAAACATAATAGTGACCTATAAGTTCTTCACAAAAGACGAACCTTTGTAAGGTAAGACCAATATACTTATTTTAATTCTATTTTGGTTTCTAGTAATAATGAAAATTTTTATGGCATTATCAACTAAGCCATCTCAGTTATCATTATTTACAACATTTATTTCCTAGTTATTCATAAATAAAAATCCCTTAATACTTCAGTGTGAATCTTGTGAATTAACAAAACATCATTGTGTGGTTTTTTCACCTCAACCATACAAAAATTCACAACCATTAACTATAATCCATAGTAAAGTTTTGGGGCCTTCTAGAATTGCTACGTTGTTTTGAGAAACGTTGATTCATTACCTTTATTGATGATCTTACTAAAATTAATTGGATCTTCCACTTAAAAGAAAATTATGATATTGAAAGTGTTTTCAAAATTTTCTATAACATGATTCAAACACAATTTCATAATAAGATTTAAATATTTCGGAGTGATAATAGAAAATATTTTATTAATAATGTAATGGGAATTTTTTTATTAAGGGAGGGATAGTTAATAAAAGTTTGTGTACTAATAAACATAGTCCCTTTCTAATATCAAGCTGTAGGAAGCTAAAAGAAAGTTGAGAATTGTATAGGAAGATTGTTATAAAAACATTAACAATACTGCTCTTAAAAACACTGAATATATGAAGCTGGGGAAATACATGGAAGCTCTTTAGGTTCATAATTCAATTATTATACAAAGAGTAAGGATTACTTGGAAGAGAGAAGGGGAGTTTAATACTAAATTTTTTATAACTCTGTTTTGAAAAAAGAAATCTTAATCAGATAACTTGTCTCTTGGATTCTAATAACCAATGATTATTGATAGATATTCTATAAGGAGTTTGATGTTTAACTTCTTTAACTCCTTACTAGGTGATATTTCTGTATCAGGCCCATCAGAGCTGTAGAAGTTGGTAAATCTTATAGGGGCTCCCTCTGCCTTCCCACAGGATACACTACTGAAGCTTTAACAACAATTTACCTTACAAGAAATTCAATTTGTTCTTTTCATCATACTAAAGTACCAGGCCTAGATAGTTTTAATGCATACCTTTTTTTAGAAAACTTGGTAGATTGCAGGCAAGTTAGTTATGGAAATTGTCATGGAGTTTTTGAATTCTAGCAAATTATTGAGTGAAATCAATGTAACTGACATATGTTTGATTCCTAAGATTCCCAATGCAAGTAGTCTTAATGATTTTTGACCTATCCCATGTTGCAACACCATTTGCAAGGAGATTTCAAAACTTTTTGCAAACAGACTCAAGGAGCGTTTGAACATGTTCATTCATGAATCTCAAGGAGCTTTCATCCCTGGCAGAAATATCTCTGGTAATATGCTGTTAGTGCAAGAATTAATGAGAGAATACATCTCTGGAAGACACATCAAAAGTTGTTCCATCAAATTTGATCTCTTAAAAGCTTTTGATAGACTTCAATGGAAATTCATTAATATATGTTTAAAATGGATTGGATTAACAAACTAATTCGTTCAATGGATTCATGCCTACATTTCCATAAATTCATACAATATTCTTATTAATGGAGCTCCCATTAAGCAAAAGGTATAATGGCTTAAGACAAAGAGACCCTCTTTCTCCTTATCTTTTTGTTATTATTATGGAGGTTTTGAACAGAATAATTGTTATAGCATATCCAGAAGATCTGATTTCATGTTTCATCATAAATGCAAAGAATTGTCTCTCTCTAATAGCTATTTTGTAGATTATTTGCTACTGCTCTGCGTTGCTCAGTAAGGATCCATATCTATATTACATCAATCTCTCATAAGCTTTTATAAGATTTTTAGTATTAAAGTCAATCATGGCAAGGGTAGAATTTTCTTCTCCTCAAACTTAACCAATACTAAGAGACGTCAGTAGATCTTTAATGTCAACATCTAGGGTATGTCTTTCACTTACTTGGGAGTTCCCATCTCAGCTAAAAGGTTAAAATATCAGGCTTGCTTGAAGATTATACATAAATGCAAGAACAACATTAATGGTTGGAAGAATAAAGTGCTATCTTAGGTTGGTAGAATGCAGTTTATAATCTCTGTGTTGAATAATCTTCACACCCATTGAAATTCTCATCTTCTACTCCTTAAAAGGATTATTAAGGAGATTGAAAAATGTATTAAGAATTTCCTCTAGTCAGGCAAGATTGCAACCCTAAAGGTGCCAAAGTAAAGTAGGAGCATCTATGCTGGAGAAAACAGAAAGGAGGACTAGGTCTCAATACCATTCATACTTTTCAATCCATACAAGTAGCCAAAAGAACTTGAAGACTTTTCAATGACAAGGAATCTCTTTATCAAGAAAACTAGCTTATGGCAAATAATTGAAAGGAATGACTTCTCCTGGCCCTTTATACAAATTCTGAGGAACAAGTCCAATATCTATCAAGATATCAAAATTCAAATAGGGAATGAGAAAGAAACATGATTTTGTTCTAACAATTGAACTTCACTTAGCCCTTTATATCTTAGAGAGGATATCTATTCTCTTCACACTAAATTCCCTTCTTAAGTAAGAGTTAGTACAGTAATTGAGAATAACTTTTTGGCATTTTCAAGGCAGAGGCACTAAGAGACTACATAACTATTTTCCAAGCTATATGCCCAACTCAGCTAATCTAAACATACCTTTATAGTCACTAAGTCGAAATGGAGACTTTTTAAACTCTGCATGCATCAAAGCCCTCAAGCCATCTCACGCTCTTATTCCTTAGTATAATATTGTTTGGAAAGTTTCCTTAAACCCAAAAGCTCCTTTCAAGCTTATAGCTATAAAGAGGTTGAAAACTAAAGACAAAATTATGGGTTCTAAAGACAAATTATGTGAGCTATGTTGCAGTGAGCTATAAAGCATTGACCACTTTTTCTTTTAAGTGTGATTATTCAACTTCTATTTGAGCCAGTATCTAGCATACTCTTAGCCAGTGGCGAAGCCAGGAATTTGTTTTAGGGGGGGCAAGATATATATATATATAGTTTTTTTAATCCAATTCATCATGGACAACAACATTCTTTTAGAGTGGGCAACCTCTATATACATATATATTTTCTTTTTAAAAAAAATTGAGGGTGGGCAAATCTTCTATGTAGCTTCGCTACTGCTCTTAGCCTCTACTCTTATTTCTCATAGGAAAGGTATTAGATATGTACACAACATCTGTTTTAAAACTTTATATCTTATAAAAATATTTCACCTGTATATATCTTTATTTCAAAATTATTTAGTATTACTATTCCTAATAGTATCTAGGAGGCTCTAAATGTTCCTAAGTGGAAAGAAGCTACTCTTGAGGAGATGAGAATTTTGGAAAAGAATGCAACTTGGGAAGAAGTTAATCTACCATATGGGGGGAAAAAAATTTAAGGTGAAAATGGGTTTTTATTTTAAAATTCAATTATGATGAATCCTTAGAGAGGTACAAGACTCAACTAGTTACTAAAGGATTTACCCAAACATATGATATCCTTTTAAAATGTTCACTAGTGGCAAGTTAAACACGATTCAAGTTCTCTTATCAGTTGCTGTTAATCTTGACCCATCTCTAAATCAATTAGATGTAAAGAAAGCTTTCTTGAATACAAATTTGGATGAAGAAGTATATATGAAGCCTCTCCTTGGCTTCTCTAAAAAGTTCGAAACCAAGGTATGCAAATTAAAAAATCCTTACACGTCCTTAAGTAGTCTCGCAAGGCCTGATTTGAAAGATTCACAAAGTTTGTTAAGGACTAAAGATAAGATTTCGGTTTTGATTGTCTATATGGATGATAAAATTTTGACTAGTGATCATATAGAAGAGATGAGGAAATTAAAGCTAAGTCTATCCAAGGACTTAGGCTAGTTAAAATATTTCTTGGAATGAAAGTAGCAAGATCAAAAGGGGGGATTATGGTCTCATAGCAAAATTATATTACAAATCTCTTAAAAGAGATTGGAATGAGTGGATGGAAGCCTTCAAACACTCAGGTGGAGTTTGATTCCAAAATTGGAGATGTTAAGGATGAGATTCTAGTAGATACAGGTAGGTATTAACATTGATGGAGTGCGATTAATTTTACTTGTCTCATGCACGACCTAATATTGCTTTCGTTGTAAGTATCGTTAGTCAGTTTATGCATTCTCCATATGAGGAGCATCTTGAGCTTGTGTACAGAATCCTTCCATATTTAAAGGGCACCCTTGAAAAAGGCCTTTTTTTTAAGAACAAAAAAGAGAGGAATTGAGGTCTATATTGATACAGACTCGTCAAGATTAACTTGTGACAGGAGAATAACTTTTGGATATTGTACATTCGTTTGCGGCAATTTAGTTACATAGAGATGTAAACAATAGAGTGTAGTTGTTACTGAAGCAGAATTTAGATCAATGGCTTGAGTACGTGAGCTTTCCTATGAAGTTGTAATAAGATAGACATTAGTATTACCTATAATCCAATTCGTCATAATAAGACAAAATACGTTGTAATCGATAGACACTTTATAAAGGAGAAATTTGAAGCAGCAATCAAATGTATTCCATTCATTCCAACCACAGATCAAGTTGTTGAGGAATTTACCAAAGGATTGTTAAGGCAACCATTTGAACTTCAAGTTAACAAGTTGGACATGATACATCTTTGTAAGTATCAGTAAATTAGGGAATAAACTTCAGTTCGATTTCTATTTCTATGTGGTTTTGTCTACAGTTATAAAATATGAAATATTATCTCATTAATTAACTGACATAGAATTTTAATACTAGGATGGTTGGATATATGATGCATAAAGGAAAACAATAAATATTGGTTTATTATTGAAGTTTTCTCGATAAAATAAATTTATCACATTCAGAATTTCAAGTTTCAGATATATAAAATAGTAAATAAATTCATAACTGAAGGGGTACTATTGGTTATTGATTTCACTACAAAGATTAAAATGTGAAACACTTGATCCAACTTGATCTTGATTATGACTAATTTGAATTATTTGGCACTACTCATTGCTAAAAACACAATGTTTCAGTCATCAAATCACTATAGACACCATGACCATTTTATATGTTGATAAAGGAGGGTGCTTTGAACACAAATTAATATCGAGAGTTATTCCCAATGCTAAGGAATTTGTACGTCAGGCTCATGTCGAGGCAGTAAAAAGTCGTGATGCAAAGAAATTAAGCAAATTCAAAAACATGGTCCCAAAAAGCTGAACAGAACAAAATCATTTCTTCTGAAGGAAAAGCACGACAATCAAATAATTAACTTACAATTCTGCTTCAATTCATCCAACGGGCTATCTTTTACAACTCTTAGACGCAATAGGTCGAAGATTAAAGAACAAAACAAAAAATGAAAAGACATTGCAATCACATAAACAACAAAATGAAATACATTGCAATCACATAAACAATCCGCAATTCCCTACAGCCTAGAATGAAAGATTCCCTAATATTTTCGAAAACCTTCCTGCATTGGAATGTTTTACTCCTTGTTTTCCCTTCAATTCTTTTCAGTTCGGTGGAAACTCAAGAAGTTAATACAAAACAGATGGATCTCTTTACATCGGTTGTGATTTTCCACTATTGAACCCTGCCTCCAAAAATCCTGGCAAGGAATCCACTTGCAACAATACGTGCTCAACGTCAAAAGAGCACCTGCCACAATTTTTATTGATACAATTCATGCAAAAATTACCAGACACAAAACTAGTTTATCATAATATTAATACTTACTAAAATGTGATAAAAATGGTTAAGAAAGGCACAAATCCATGCTTTCACCTTTCATTTTCAGGAAAAGGCTTCATAATACGTAAATAAAACTAGAACGGATCTGAGTACAGTGATAGGACCCGTAATCACAACCTCAATGAACAGATTGCATATTAACTGAAATAAGGTCCTTACGGTAAGGAGAATTAGAGAGTCTCCTATTCTCTCCTGAATGAAATACTAGTACAGACTTCTCTACCCTCTTTTCTAGCAGAAAGCTCCTATTTATTCTCATCTTTCTCCCTCCCACGGTGTAACAAACTTGTAACAACCCTATCTTCTGTTTTCCAGGCCTAAGAAACTACCCAGAGCCACCTGGCATCAACTTTTCTTTCTTGCCCTTTTGTCTAGTATAGGTAACCTTAATTGGGGGTCTAACATACAAACAACTAACTTAAAGAGGGTAATCAAACATGCACCAAGCACAAATAAACAAGAAACCAAGTGCATATTTAGCAAGTCAGGCTATATCTCTTCCAAATTTTAATTGCACCGCCAGACTTAAAATTTAACAGTTGATGAACAATACCTGATAGCAATAAGTGTTTAGTTGATTCAAAATTCCAAATAAAATCATTATTAGTTATTACTATTGTTTCCTCAAAAAGCAATACTTGCCACATTCACTTTTCAATTCAAATGTTTACCTCCAGAATTCATCACCATAACAACCTATTGCTAGTAGCTTAGGAATACTCTTTCAGGATCAAGTTGTCCACTGCAGTAACTGGAAGGAACAGCAGAGATCTCCTGCCTTCCTCTCCACTCTTCACCAGGTTTCAAGGTAATGGGCTTTTCAATACAAGCAGCCTCTATGCACAGCATATGTTTGTAATCTTCATCGCCTAAATCAGGAATTGCTTTTGCTTTCTTATCCCATGGATTCCAGACAACTGCATAGCAAAGTAACATGAAAAAAATCACTTGTTGCATTCAAGTTTCCACAGTGTGCAGAATCAATCATGTGCAGGAATAACAGAAAAAAGCTACAAGTATAGGATAATTGAACATGAACAAGAAAAGCACTACTCAAGTCCAAGATAACATTATACTATTCCCATCATAATGGTGTCTAACATGATAAGTGACTTACTTACCAGCATCAGGAAGCCCATCTTTTCGCAATACAAATGTTCTTTTCCTTTCATGGTCCAGAATAGCAATTTTAGTTGGTGTTCGCAGATATACTTTATCCACCTTAACAATAAAAAAGAATGCAAACAGAAAAACGATATTAACTAGTGGAATCGATAGGGAGAGAAAAATGGCATCAGAATCCCCAAGAAATATGATACTAACTTCTGATTCAAATGTTATTGCATCTCCTTGTTCAGTGAACCGTTCTTTATCCTTCAGGTTATCCAGATAATCCAATGTCTCAAGTCCTTCTACCCGCACTTCACTAGACACAAACAACATGGTACTACTACACAATTAAGAACTTCTAATGCAAATTTCAAGAAACAAATCATCCAAAGGAAATGTTAAAAAATGATCCCCTAATAAATCCATCTATATGATATGGTTAGGATGTCAATTAAGATAAATACAGATAATTCATTTCACATTTTCAAATTAATTTTGTCTAGCAATTCTACTACCACTGCACAGCTGCCACTTGCACCCTCTGAACCAATTACATTTACATTAATATTTAAACTGAAAACTTGCCAACATGGACTTCTACCGATTAACATATCATCATCACACACCCAGCCTAAAATCCTGCAATAAAGCAGGGTCTGGGGAGGTCTGATAGTACGCAGCCTTACCCCTACATAGTAGAGAGGCTGTTTCCGATTACCGATTAACATATCTGAAATTAAATTATCCAAGCTAACCAGCTTCTTTTGTCCCATAATTACAAAGCTATTCAACTGCTTGCTTTGGTGCTGTTTCCACACAATCTAAATTCTTCATACAATATAAGCTAATCAAAGAAAGAACCTGATATCAGTCACATAAAAATAGGTGTTGTAGGCAAATGTGAATGTAAATGCCTTCCCATCAGTGTTTGTGTTGCGAATGCGAGAGGTCAACATCAAATCTCCTCCTGGGCCCAGAGTTATTCTGACACGAAACTCATATCTGCAAATGAATGTAATGCATTATGTGCCTTAAATAGAATAGACAATCCCCTCCAATACATGGATCCTACAGTGTCAAACATCTATGATCTGTAGCATATTATAACAAGCCCCTTTCTAACTCCACTAAAATTAAACTAATCTCTAACATCACAGAAAATATTACACGATACCTAATTCTTTATTAAAACTTTAAACCTTTAAAAGCACACACAAAGCACAAAAATGCTAAGCCAGTTGCTCACAATGTCGATTAAGATACTGTTGCCTAAACTATGCAGGGATAGTTGAGCTTTACTAAATTCAACCATCAAATATAAATTATGTACCTATGAGGCCAGATCTTCATATCTTCTTCAGAGGGCTTGAGCAGTAAATCAACAAATGCCTTGCTGGAATTGTTAGTTGGAAAAGGTGGGGGGTCTGTATCAATGGTCCATAATTTGTTTCTTGCAAATCCATGTTGTTCAAGAGTGCCATGACTTCCAAACTGCATATTCCAAAGACTTCATCTTCAAAATGAAAGAAATGAGATTGAAAATCACAATTAATACATATAAGTGTAATACATACTTGAGGAAAGCAGATTGGAATACCTCCACGAATGGCTTTTGGAGGTTTAAATATAGCCTACAAGAAGGACTGATTGTATTAGATGATAAAAGGTCAATTTACTAACAAAGAAATGCTCTCCAATAATGCTGTATATATATGACAAAAAACTCTCCAGATTCCAATCACATTAGCAAAGGTGTAACACAAGATTTAGACACAATAGTTTTTACACAAGTATTCCTACAAGAATAACACTTTCACAGATTGCCCATCCTATATTTTGTCAAGTTACACTATTCTACTGGAAAATATATCCTATGAGAAATCAATTAAAGCTGGTTTGTGGCATTCTAAGTTGAAGAAAGAAAACTACCATTCCAATTAATTGAATTGCTTTATCATATAGAATGTGCAGGCGGTCTGCACTAAATACCTTGCTACTGAGAAACAACAATTCTTCACCATGCTCGTTCTTCCAAGATGTCACTTGACCTCCGTACAAATACACCTGTGCGAGAACAACAATGGGTAAGTTACAAGATTCTCCTTTCTCATGCATCTATGTGGCAATCGAATGAAACTATCATGCACGGGAGAGTGTTTGAACTCGAGATCAACAGAATGGGTAAAAATTGCAGAGCCAGAAAATTAAAAACATCAATAACCACCACCAAATTAACAAATTTGCAAATTTGATAGAAGTAAGAAGCTTGAAATATCAAACAATTTCATGTTGGATTCAGCATCATAAATATGCCCACAATCACAGAAATTAAGGAAAAAAACAACATAAATTGACAGATCCAATAATTCTAAACAGAAACAGAACAACCGAAAAAAGCCACATAATTAGAAGCACAATTTCCCCTGATCAAAATAAAAAATTTCCGACAACCCATTATAGATTGAATCAAAACCACACAGAGAGACATATATATGTACCTCGGCGGAGCAACCGCGAACCTCGCGGAGGACGACTTTGTCGAGGCCGTTAACACCCTTACAGTGCTGGACGTAATTCTTCTCTCCCGCCATAAAATCTTCTGCAAAATCAGTCTTTCGAGTCCAATTTTTTTGAAGAATTTTTTTTTAATATCGTTCTAGGGATCTTAAAATAGCGGTTTTTATTGTTTATATATAATTAAATATCTGTAGATGTAAGCACGGATCTGGACAGATTAGAGACAAAGCCAAATAGGCAAATAGAGTAAATGTTGGCAGATGTCTTCATTTTGAAAATCGGATCAATCTCTTCTCCTCTGTTTTCTAATAATTTTTTATAAAATTGAAAACAGTAAAAGTATATTTTAAAATTTTTAATTAAATAATCAAATTTTAAAATTTTCCTACAACACAATTCATGACCCGTAAAAGATATATATATTCAATCCATAACCCCATATTCCATAACTTACTTTATTTTAAGACAAGTCACTTTGTCTTTATCTACCTATTATCCTCTCCAATGATACACATCCTGTCTTAGTCATAATTTCAAATGGCAAAAAGCATCAACGAAAAAATTAGAAAGTAGAAGGACCAAAAGGGATTATAACTTTGAGGTGACGAAGACAAACCAGAAGAGTAATGATATTTGAAAGTAAAGAATCTGATGGGAGAAGTGATGACAAAGGAAAACAAAAGAAAGAAATAGAAACGTAACAGTTGAGGGTGAAGAGTAGCAGACACAAGGTGCTGTAATAGATAGAAATCCGTTCCAAATGCCACTTTTCCCAAATCTATTTCCATTCATGATGTATTTGAGATTTCACAATTAACAGAAGCCTAATGAAGATCAATTCCTGTTCACACAAATGAACCGAAAAACATAAAGTAAGAAAATCATTCATGTAGAGAATAATAGGTACACAGAAAGTGCCAAGCATGCACAGTGGGTCTTAGCTTTTATCATTTAACGAGACTTAAACGTGAGATGAATTCTTATAACGGGGGCTTCACTACTTCCTGATAAGAAGAAACATCCTCTGATCAAGCTCAAGCTGAGAGACATGGGAAGGCTCCCCCCTCAGCAACATCAGAAGTCCGCCAAAAGAAACATAAACCTCCCTGAAGCCAACAAGAACAATGCAATTCGAGTCACCAATCTCTTAAGAAAAATGAAACTAAGTGCAAACCACCTCATTTAACAATCCAGAAATAAAAACTGACGCTTTGCCCGATCTTCCTGATCCTTGCTCTGATATCTTGTATACTTTCCCATGCATGATATATTCATGCTTATCAGCTAGTGTTTTTTCTCCCACCCTGGCATATGTGAAGTTTATTAGCTAAATATCAGCGCTTCAATTCAATGACTTGGAAGCTAACATGATATAAGCTAAAAACCGAAACACAAAAAAGCCTATATGTAATGGTTATTATAATCAGTACGGAATCAATATCATAAGAATATAACTGCTAATAAATATGCTATAAAAGATGAATTTAAATGACTTAATTCATTATTTTATGATTCCTATGCAACAAATTACTAGTATTCATTACATTTTAGCACTACAAGAAAACAGTAGTTTACCGATGGATATTTCTGTCAGAAAACTATGATATTCCGTCAGTAGAAGTAATTACCGACGGAAAAAAACAGACGGTCAAAATCGTCAGTGAAAGCACCGTAGTTAAATTTATCAACGGTATATTTCCGTTGGTAATTTAGCAACGGCCTAAAACATGTTAACAACGGTATAAATAACGTCGGAAATAAATATTACTGACGGACAAAAGTTAACGACTTACCGTTGGTAATATTTAAAAATGGCTTAAATTCATCGGTAAGTTGAAGGGAATGTAAATGAATAGCTTGCAACACACAGACAGAAATGGTAAGTTCGTCGGTAATGAAAATTTAATTTATGACGGTATGCTTTTTTCCGTCAATATTAGGAGGTAAGGAATTTTTTTAAAAATTTTCTAATTTCATAATATTGTGATAAATGCATAATGTTAAGAGTTACCAATAATGTGTGCATTATAAT
>JANZLX010000001.1:13823748-13843145 GCA_025531955.1 Erythroxylum orinocense
ATTTCTTCATTTAATAATCATAACTTAAGCAATAACTCCTCAATTTATTCCAACCAAATTAAAAATTATCAAACTAAAATCCTTAAAATAATGCTTAATGCAAACCGGGGCCCAACATGCACCCATTGGTGCTGGCCATTAAAGATTTGTTATCCCAACAGTGGGTTGTCCGTGTCAGTCATGTTTTTAGAGAGGCCAATCGTTGTGCTGATTCGTTGGTCAATTTTAGCCACCGATTATCTGTGGGGTCCATTGATTTCTTGAGGCTGTGGAGGGTCTCTCCTCTTTACTGTTTGCTGATTCTGTTGGGGTTACTTTGTCCCGTGTTACTTTTCTGTAATTTTAATTTTGGGTGTTAACCCCGATCTTCATCAAAAAAAAAATGTTATCAAGTTTTCTCATCATAGTGATCTGGATCTGCAGGTTCAAGCGGATATTATCCCTACATTTCCGGTAGTCGATGAATTAGCCTAAAGCCTACTTGTTGCTCTGCTTGATACTCTTGTGCCTAATTTTGAAGCATTATGTTAGTATTCGTGAGTTAAAACAAAAGATCAGGAGCAGAATGAACTTCTGCTATGATCCCTTGTTAGGGCATGTTTTGCTTCTCATTGAAAAGAACAATACTTATTTTATCTTAGCTGATGTTTTATATTAGTTCACCACCCATCTCATTCAGAAAACACAATATAGCAAGAATTTTATCTAAAGTTGATTCTTTGTATAGTAGCTGATTCATCACATTCATATACCAAAAAGCTGCATTTATTTACAGCAATCAGGGCTCCGTAAGATATTTCTAAGCGAAAACTTCATCTAACCACACACAAAATGTCGGAAAGAATTGAATCATCTTTAGGATCAGACCAGATTTCAATTATCTATAACATTCCACATTTTGTCTCCTTTTTGCGAGTCAGGAGCTACCATTGTTTTATAAGGATGGATCTTTCACTAGACCAATATAGTTAATGCGTGAAAAGTGCACTACTTGAAGGAAACTGATAATGAGTTGAAAGGAACAGATAAAAACTTTTGTTACATTTGGCCAATTGTCCCAAATATTATTAGCCATTACAATAGATCAAGAACCTGCAAAACATTACAATTCCATGAGCAAACTTATACAACTTTTAACTCTCTAAGCCATGCTGTGTGCAGTGGACAAGGATCTGGTTTCCCCTCAGCGATTGCCTTCTCGGAGATTGAATAGAACCAACCATTCCTCCATTTGAACTGCACGTATTTTTAGTTGAAAAGAAAATTAGAACTTTCATTCTTTGCCAACCGCAGAAGATCAAAAACATTTTATGTTTAAACATTCCCCTCCACCCAAATCCAGAATGCTGATAGAGACCGATCCCAATCATGTTAGTGCTAGGGCAAAGAAATTCAAAGTTAAACTGCAATGCTTCCACAAACAAACTAGTATTGCTAAGGCAATCACACATAATCATTGTATTAGATTGTGAAAGAAGATCCTTACTTCTTTAACTGCAGTGGGGAAGTGGGCAACAGTTCGTGCATATGCACATAACCTCTCCTCTATACCATCATCAATCACAAGCCTTTTTTCTGCAGCTGCTGCAGCTGCAAGTTCTGCAATGAGGCTGGACACCTGAAACCAGAGAAATAGAATTGATCAGTTCATTCCTTTTTTCATGGTTACTTCAGGAACATATTAAAAATGGTTTACAGTATAAGCAAGGTGATGCTAACTAGCAATCCTGGCCTCCCTGGTTAAGAAAACTTCATTTCATTGATCTCATCATCCTGAAAATGACGTATCATTAAATGAACACAAATATACCATGTCAACCCAACTTGACCCACCATTACGATTAGTACAGAAGCGTTACAATTTTGTATATAATTAAATTTGGTATAGCTTATGTAACAGCATATGGGTTACTGCTTTACCTCTGAACGATATTCCTTCTCCACAACACCAACAGTTGCCCCAGGATGACGAGCTCCAACAAGCATGAATGCTGCTATCCAGATCAGCTTTTCCAACATTTGCTTCTGAAAGGCTTCCTTGTCAAGAACCTAATTATATCACATGAAAGTACATATTATCATGTTCAATCAAATATCAAAAAGTTTAACGTAAAACTACCACTTTGGGACAAGTCAGTTTTTGGCTAAGGATTAGTTAAAAATTTTAGTTATCAAGTCCCAGTTTATCCAAACTTGAAGCTCTAATCTTAACAATCAATTATCTGTAATCCGAACTCAACTGTTATCAAAAACTATGAACTAAAGAATTTCAAGCAGATGAGGATGATATCTCTGGCCGTGTAAGATAAAAGACTTCTTCTTTACCTTGCAAGATAGGCCTCCAGCTTGTAATCTTGTAGCTATTGCTGACGCCCATTTCCCATATGCTGCAGTCAGTCCTTCGGGATTGGTATCTGTCTTTCCATCGGTAGGAGGTTCACCCAGCTTTGAAATAGCAAAATATGCTAGAACTTGGTCCGCGTCACCAAGACCTTTACTTTGAAACCAAGGCTCCAGCATCCCATTCTGGAAAAAAACCAAATCTGCTAGATTGTCAACATCCAGTTGACCATTCATAAGACCATCTATCATAGCCCAAAAGAAATGTCACAATATGGCTACGGATGATGCAAGAATGCCAAAACTACATCCTAGGTTGTTTCCGGCATTCTTGCAATTTGGTTACAGCAGATCAAATCTTCCGATTGGTAGAACAGCTACTCCAAATTGACCAGACATTTTCTTTACGCTGTCCAAGCAACTACTGAGTACTGAATGGACTTGCTCATCCAAAGTCTCTGATGATAACGTAAGTACATAGAGAGTGATAGCTCGATAACCCACAAATTCGGCAACTTAAACCAAGACTCTCAAGTAAATAAAACAATAGAGAGCCTAAAATTTAAAACAAAATCTACAACATATAAAGAAATTCAAAGTTATCGGGCATAGTACCGTTCCATCTAGGCTTAGGAGTAGCTTCCAAAACAGCCTCAAGATCGTCGTTCCTTGTACATACCAAAATCGGACCTTCAAAATCAGACGGCACAGACTCACCTCTCTTGACCAGCAAATCCTGACCATTACCCATTTCCTGAAGGGCTCTTCCGACCCGTCCACCTCCGACTATCACCGCCGGCGTAACCTTGGCTGCCGTTGAAGTAGCACCGGAGGCAGCCGCCATTTGAACGTTTCTAGTTCTGGCAATGACTTTTGCGCTAAAGAACGCAACTTTGGAGGTGGGTTCAATGAAAGAGAGGCTAGATAGTGTATAAATTGCCATGGTTTAGGTTCCAAAGAGTATATTTACAGAGGGTCGATAAAGATAATGATGGGATTGAGGCCATTGGTGACTGGTTCTAGTTATTGAGAGACGTTGAGCGAGAGATAAAAAAGACAGATCATCAGTCACCACTCACTTTTTAGCAATCTATCCAAAGCCACGACTGTGTTTTTTTTTTTTAATTTCATCAAAATATGAAAATCCAGTTACCTTGTTTCTTGGTAAATCTTGACTTTACTATTAAATTAAAAACCCAATATTTCTTGTCAAGTCCGGTAACAAAATGGCAACTTTAACTGGCAACTTGTGGTAACAAGAAGCGATATAGTCGCTCAAAACTCATCGTTTGATTGCATTTCCATGATAAGAAAAGCGAGGGAATAGCGTTCAAATTAAGGTTCAGTTTACGACACAAGAACACGACAATTTCAATCCCAGTCCTACCAACGAGCAAAAGAAACTTGCACATTTCTCTATGCCTTTCAAATTCAAATCTTCTACCTAAGTTCTGTCCCATCCGAATTCAGAAGCCAAGTACTCAAATCAGCTGGTCTTCCAGGAATCCACACATCCTGTCAAATAATTCAAATTGTTTCCAAGTTCCAATACAAGAATCTACTCTTGTTCAGTGACTCTCTATCTTTCCTTAAACGAGCCAACCTCTAGCTGCAAGTTAGAAAAGGTACGTACCCTTCGATATTCACCGTCCGCAGCAAATGGCTGGTCTGAAGAAACAAACAGTACCAAGCCAATCCTTGTGCAATATCTTCAATGCCAATTCCCTCACAGAGCTCAAACACCGTCACAACTACAGTGAAGGACACCTTAAAACGACTTTCAATGACGACAAAGAGAATAGTGACATCTTCGGTTGTGACAAGGAAAACTCATTGCCCACAAGCTTAAGACCTTTACTCGGAAATGGGTCTCTTTCTGTTTCGCCCGGGAAGTTTTCAGACATGGAAAAATCTTTGTCTACCGGCAGAGTTTTGAAGCCATCATCGCTACAGTTTTGTATGCAATTGAACGAACCTGAAAAGATTTTCAAGACCAAAACTTCGGACTACTCTGGTTCTGAAAATTCAGCTTCTCTGAATGTTTGGGACTATTCGGATTCGGAGGCGGCTCCTGCTTCTTCTTGGTCTACTTTGCCTAATAGGTGCATTATAATTTATAACACTCTCTTTTTCGTTAATAGCCACTAAATTTATTATTTCTGGTTAGACTGTTGTATAGCTTTCATGTGCTGATAGAGCTTCCAAGGCTTTGTTTACGGGTTGTGAGTAGGTGTTTTTTACTTAGAATTATTGCCTCTGTCAACATTCAGCAGAAATGACAATATTTTGTGGATATATGTGAGTGAGTTTATTGAAGAAATATGGTTTTGGTGCGATTTCAGGGCCTTACTCTGCAGACCGCTGCCATTGGACATAGGAAGGTGTACATGTCTTATTGTGAAGGAAGGATCAGCAGAAGGTCTGGAAGGGGGTACACTCTACTCGCTTTACACCAATGTAAGAGCTTTTCAAAATGTATCAGTTTTTTTTTTTTTCCCAATCATGGTTTATAAGTTCTTAGTATATGACTTTATAGCACATCTTAATTAGATTTTAGATTCCATTTCTGCTTTACTATATTTGCAAGCAATCATTAGCTTAGTTTTGGGTGGAGGAAATGTCTAGGGTGCTTGTGTTCTCCAAAATTTTTGTGTAGGCTCGAGTACTTAAGGTGCTCAAAAGCATACAGCTATGCACCCCCATCTTTCGTTCAAATTAGTTCGTTGTTTTCTGGATTTCATTTCCAGTGGTTTTTTGCCGCTATCAATTGGTTGTAATGACTTCTCGAAAGTGGCAAGAGGCTTACATAATTCATGACAATGTCCATCGAATTGTTTTGGCTTTTTCTGTCTACATTTGTTGTGTAAAGAGAGGAGGAATGTGCAGTATAATCAGACGATCTTTCATCATCCCTGATATGCTTTTTTTAGCATCATTTTGGGTCACTTAAGAGTCTGAATCTTTCATTTCAATATGATATTTTGTGTTTTGTAAGCATTTAAATTAAGGGTATAATCAGACAAAATTTTACTCCTGAACGTTTGATTCTGCATATCAAAATCATAGGAAGGACAAGGACGAGAGGATCGAAAACTTGCTCTGGCTTATCATAGGCGGCGAAATGGGAAGTCAGAGTTCACCATAGCTCAGAATGTAAAGGGAATTTTGTCGGGTTCAGATGATAGTTTTCTTGGCATTGTAACGGCTAATCTCATGGGTTCCAAATATGAGATATGGAATCAGGTATGCTTTCTCTCTTCCTGTGGATTTATAATGAGTAGAAAATGCATAAGTGATTCCTTTTATTGGTTAGCATGAACTGAAGTGATTAATAGTGCTTTATCACAGGTTGGCCGATTAAACTCCTCAACAAAGCCATGTAATCCACTTCTAGCTGTTGTTACGTAAGCCAGGCCAACTCTGCCTCTTGTCCTTCTCGAGAAGCTTCTGCTAGCTTTGACCATTTCTTTTCTTCTATAGGTTCAGGCCAACAATAGCATCCTGGACTGGAAGTTATAGAAGCATGAAGGTGTACCTACCCAAGCACCAATCTATGCTGCTAAAGAACACAACTCAGGTAAACTTGTAGCAATAACTGGACTTCAGAAGAGTTAACAACGTTAACAATGTGGTGGCATATATCTGAAAGTGTTTGGGAATTAAATCTTGGTTGTAGAATTGGTGACCTGCAAAATGGGTTAAATAATTTCCATCTTTTGGTATTTACTAGATGCAGCATATTAATGGAATGGCCAAGGATTGGGTGCAAAACGTGGACAGGGTACATAGGCTATGTTCACGACCTCCACATTATAATAGGGTAAGATTTTGAGGGCATATTTTTTTGAACAGGAAACTGAGGTATGAGACTATTTCCTCGTCAATTAACTGACATCTTGCTTCGTTAGATCTCAAGGCAATATGAATTGGATTTCAGAGACAGAGGAAGAGCTGCGCTTAGAATCCAAAGATCAGTGAAGAACTTTCAGTTGACATTGGAGGTACGTTCTCTTGGTTTGAAGATTATATCCGGATGAAAAATTCAATTTACTTAACCATTACTTATCTATGTTTCTTAGGAGAAGGGAAAGCAGATGATTTTGCAGCTTGGAAGGGTGGGGAAGACAAAGTATGTAATGGATTTCAGGTATATGTTCTAGGAATGTGCTGACAAGAAATATATTGGATATCTTACATAGCAATTGACAAACCACTCCATTTTGCAGATATCCTTTGACAGGTTATCAAGCATTTTGCATATGTTTGGCGTCAATGGATTCAAAGCTATGTTGCACAGTATAAGAACTCGTTGGCTTTTGTCTCCTTTGTTTCCTTCACACTCCAAATGGAGGAGAACAAGAGATTACATTAGTATTAAATTAGTTCTGCGGTCCGATGCTAGCCTGCCTATACTTGTGTCTTGATTCGCTCAGCTGATGTCACTGATTTGGCTCCAAGTTTATCACATGGGGAACCTTATCTTGCAATTGAGACCTCTACATCCTGTTCTCTCTTTAGTAGTTGTAATCAATCTTCATTGAGTTTCCCCTTCATTTAGTCATTTTTTACGAGACATCTCTTCTTTGCAAAGGAGCACAGGTCATTTTTGATGATTGCTTCCCCATATCAATGTAGTTAGTAACGTTGTAGCCAGAAGATAGTTGACGCAAAGAATATAGCTAAGGCTTCTTGCAGTCTTTAATTTATTAATTTAGCATCCGTATGTTACCAAATCAAGTGATAACAGTCTCTTACTGCTTGTCAAACTTAGAGTTAGAACACTGAATTACCCCATGTTCTGGGAGAAGGCTGCTTGTTGCTTTGTTCTTATTACATTTTTGTGGAACTAGCTATTAGAAAGGACGCTAACTGCCAACTTCCAACCTCCTTGATCGCCACCTAAAGCAACTTGACATTAACAAAGAAAAAAAAAAAAAAGTCTCTCATCATGTGGTTGGTACGGTACCTACGTAGACCTCTTTAATGGAGGTGGGGATTAATTCATTGCTGGCTGGATAACAGCGTCGACTGTGAAGACCTTGAGACTGAATTTTCACGTATAATTTCTATTTCAGAAAAGTATTGACATACGATACTTCATAAATCATAATACGAAATGATCTTATTTCCAAAAGCAATTGGAAGATGACTGTCTGCTCTGCTCTACAACTAATATTAGTGAATTAATTAACCTCGCTTTTCCAAACAATCAGAGAAAAGGAGACAAGAAATTATAATTGAAAAAGAAAGAAAAATAATAATATGAATTGATGTCTGTCTCATCACTTGTTCTTCTTCGTCCTCATCATCCTCACCGCCAGCACCAGCATCCATCGTCTTGTAATTATTAATAACCATATCCTTACCTGTTCATATTCACATGGCTCTTGTGTGTGTGTATATATAAGGTAAGGATGTATGTATGGATAGACTTATCATGCACCTTTAACTATTAATCTTTTCTCTAACCATCAAGCTCGCAATGAAAGATTGATGAAGTAAACGAATTAAGGTCTCCAAAGAGACTTTCATCACCCTCACCATAACCTCCCGGACACTCAAAGTAAGTAGGAATGTCCTCAGGAAAGCTCCGGCGAGGCAACAAATGGGATTCCGACGGCGTCAAAGGGCAGTCAGGGGCCGATGTTCTCTCTAACATTTCCTTGAACTTTGATGATTGCAACAAAAGCCCTAGTGCTGATGATGCCGACGTCGTCGCTCCACAGCTGCCAGTAGGGCGTTGTGGGGGCAATGAAGTTTCGGTCACCAGCGAGGTTTGGTCGTCGTGGGGCATGAAACTAAACCGGAGCTCGCGATCATTACTAGGGTCGTCAGTTTGAAGTGGATGAAGAGCTACGTCTGCGTCGCCATTAATGGAGGTTTCTTGATGAGATATGTTGTTTAAAGGGTTGATGACGGAGTTATTAGGGCGTAGCCATTTGATGTAACGACTGAGGTCAAAGTTTGTGACGGCGTTGAGTCCTCTGTATTCAACGGCCGCCATGTCATAAGCCGTCGCTGCTTCTTCTTGGGTGGCTGCGAACCACACAACCTTAAAGTTTCAGGCGATTTGAACCACAAACTGTAACATGAAGATGAAACATGTCCTGCACTAAACAACCCGAGATCCTTGCAATGAACAACCTTCCTGATGACCAATTGAGCTACCCATGCGGGCTTGTTACATCCCTCCTAAGTTTACGTAATGTTATTTGTTTTAATTATTTTGAATAATTAACCTGCATAATTATCTTGTAGTATAAATAAGAATTAAAACTTAATGATATGTAACGCGAAATTAGTTCTCATTTGGGTGTGCAATGCATGCATGCGGATTTAATCGTAGTCAAAGCAAGCAGTTGTGGTTGGGTGATCTATATCCCAACCAACTTGATTTTTCACTTTCGGTTCTATCTACCTTGACTGAGGTTTGAGGGAATTTTATATTATTGAGCTAGGTTAAATTTAAATGATTGATCGATACTCCATGTGATCTAGTTGGATTTATAGACGATAGCATATTTATTGGAGCAATGATAGATTACCATAGGTTCCAAGGTAGAGGTACTTGTTCCCAAAAACTCTGCCAATTCGTGCCTCCCATCTACCATTGTGATGGTGTCTGCACATTAATTTCCAACCTTATTAGAACAAACGCACTTCCAATACAAATATCTTAAATATAGAAAGGTTAGTGAACTCATTAATTAGGTTTCATGTAAAAGAATATCGGCGCACAAGCGACCGTGAATGCAAATGAGAGCTTATGTTAACTTTTCTTAGCTACAAAATTAACGGAGAGGTTGAGGTAGCAAAAGGGAGTTTAGATCTTCTGTTCAGTTTTTATGGTATCTTATTATATCCAGTAAATTTTAACTATTTATTTATGCAGGTTTCTCGTGAATTTCACTGACTAAACAGCAAAAGGACCATCAAGATTAAGACTTTCACTTCTTTGCATTTATTTCTGAAGGTGTCAGAATTAGAAGAAGGTCGCAAACATTGGCAGAGATTGTGAGTGACAGGCAGACTATTCATGTGGGAAGTTATGCTACCCAACCAAACTATTCCAGCCCTCTATAACTTGTCCCTATCTCTTATGAAACAACTTTGGAAATGCGAACTATGATTAAGACCTTTTGCTTGTAATTAGAATGCCGTATAGAATTCTTAATTATAAATCAGATTTTGCATTAATTTTTGTACCTAAACTTAGAATTTTTAGATACACCGAACGTTTGTAATATATGCTACTAATTAGGAAGAATAGAAAATGAACCAACGCATAGAGGTGTATGATTACCTTGCCACACCTCTGTACTTGGAAACTCCACGAGAAAACCCACTACTCCTTCTGAAAATTCAAATAATTTATTATAAATAAACATCTTAAATTTAATTCTTTAATTAAAATAGCTTGCTTTAAATATATGTATGTAATATGCCACCTCCTTAAGGATCCAATATATTCTTCCTTAGTCTGACCCTCCATCTCTTTGAGCTCGTTCTGATAAGTTGACAACTGAAAAATGACAGTGATTCTATTCACAAACAGTTTACTCACTGTGCTACATCATCTTAGGCTTGAAACATGCCCACAACAAAAGTGGAGTAGATGAAAGGACATTAAATTCTGGAGTTGAAAAAGTCTACCGGGAAGTTAAGAATAGTGTCTTCTCCCCAGTACTTCAATGCTGCCAAGTCATAGGCATGTGCAGCAGCTTCTTCATCGTCATACGCCCCTACCAAAGAGAATATACCACATATTATAACCGCCAAGTATTTAACCGTAACTTTAGGCAACAAACTCCAAGTAGAGATTAGATACAGAAATGCACCCAAATCGCGTTTAAGAAGGAAGAAAGTAAAACCAAGCACACGGGTTGGTCTTTTCAGGTTTTTCCATTAAACAACTTTATGAAAGTGAAAGGAATTAGCCCACACATAGACACACGATTTTAGGTTCCGAACGTACCAAGATATACTGTGATTCAGTCAGAGTAGTGAATTCCACCATCACCATTCAGATATCAGGAAAGAGATCATGATTGAATCAGGATATCAGTAACGAGGAATATGATGTTTAATGAAAGAAATGAAAATATTCTTTTAAGGAAACAAACAAAAGGAGATATGGATGAAGAACCTTGTCTGCCTTTTTTATTCTGCGACTCATTCCAGCAATTCTTATCCCACAAATGAGCCTCATAGCGCCCTGTCCATCGATGCCTGAAACAATTACAAACCAAGCATCGGTCTAAGCAATAAAGAGTCGATATCGGAATAAAAGTTCCCACGACCAGTGAATGAATCCGAACCTTGTAACACCACGATAGACGGAGCTCCGTCGGGGAGGAGAGTCTCGAGGAACTGTTTTTCGGGTCCGTTTGGCTTTGGTCGATGCGTCTCTTTTCGTGTCAGCGTCCCTCTTCTGGCTGTGCTGCGAGGTCTTTGCCATTTAACTTCAGAGGTGGTGAAGTACACACTAACACTAACAGGCACGTAAAAAGTGTATAAAGAAAAGGCTTTAAGAGAGAATTGAGAATGAAAGGGTTGTCCAATGATAAGTTTTTAAAACAAATGAGATCACAATTAAAGAGTAGAGAGCCGGCTGAGGAAGGTGTTGTTTTGCGGCCGTCTACAAGCGGCTTTCTATGAGTCGGTTTTCTCTTTGTCTTCACTTGTGTGGCTTTCCGAATTATAATAGTAGTTGAAAAACTACAGAACTTTTTTTAACCCGGTTTTGCTCCTACTCACTCCTACTTTTGTCAAACTGCCACCCATTTGGTTTAATTTCATAGATTAGGTGTTAGATGAAGAATGCTCTCTCTTTCGGACTATTATTAATATATGCATACGTTGCTTTCCCTTTGTATGGTCTCGTCTCGTCAATGCAAAACAACTGTAGTAATTCCATTCATCATTACCTTTTACAAGTAGACGAGAATTCTGTTACGATGCATTTGGCATGAAAATTTTGGCCTCACCCGAGTTAGCTGCTTCATTTATGGACGATACTAGTAACTCATTCAATGTTGCAACCTATTCCCATGATACAGAAAAACACTATGATGTACGGGATCAGCGGCCTGGAAAATATTGAATCTCATTTCTTCGCCATTTCCCCTATACGTTTTCAGAATCTAGAATGATTTGCCAGGATATTATCAGGAAGCTCCTCTTCAAGATTTTTAGCCGTAGTTAGTACCTACCATATGTGCTCCTGAGCAAGCCTTTTCGCATTGTGAAAATTTGAAAGGACAAAAAAATGAAAAAGAAAAAGAAAATTCCTGTCAGTATCAATTGACCCACCGTAGCACTCAATCTTTTCGGTCACCGTTGAGTAGATAAAAAAATTTATTGGCTCTAACTCTTCATTTAAACAATATTTGAGGCTCCAATATTCAATGCAACCGTAAACGCACAGAAAAGTGTATATGTTGTGTGGAGCCTAGCTAGCTAAGACAGAGCAGAGGACACATCAAATTGGCGATTGGGATTTGGGCATGTAGCATTGAGTTGGCGAAAAGAGTTGTAGAAGAAGGAACAAAAAGGAAAAAGTAAACGCTATCATCAAGCCCTCTAGTCCTAGCAAGCTTAGTGATTCAAATGTCACCTACTAATAACCTACGCTTATTAATCATATACCTCTTAGAGACAGGAGCTACTGGCCAATGACTACCTAGATATTACTTTTTCTCAACATATTTAATTATTTGGTTCCTTCTATAATCTAAGCAGGTATGCCATCTACACTGGACACTTGGAACGTACTGAAAGCGCACTGTACTCTCAAGGTCAGAACTTTACAGGAGCCATGCACCATGTTCTTTCCTGTATGCCATTGGTCGACCCAGTCTGAACTTGGTCTTGACTGTCCTAGGTCAACAGGTTCTGCACTTGATGTAAGGGAAAAGAAATGGCAACAGCCCATTGGGCTCGATTTCTAAGACTAAAGTTTTGAAAGAGCAGTTCCGAATTCTGATCTATGCGGTGGTCGGGATTAGCCATTACATATAGGATAGGCCCATGTTGGGCTCATCAAGAACATCTGATTCTGAGGTTATGTTAAATGATTAATAAATAAGTCGAGTCAACTAGGTAGCACCTTGTGTTGTAAGATTGTAATGATCCCCAATAATTCATTTTTCACATCGAGAAGGGTGAAAGTTACAGCAAGCGTCAATCTTCATACAGAAGAAAAGCTTTTAACACTCCCTTCGCAATAATATACATTCTCCTTTCAAGTTTCACTCCACATCCACCATATTACATATATATGATATCTTATCAAAAGGCAGGTGACACGTCGCACTCCAACTTCGCATGATCATAGATATTTGTCACTTTTCTTAAGTATTTTGTCGAAGGGACAATTAAATTTAGGAGTTAATAATAATAAAATAAGTGATTAATGATATGGAATTTTTATTTTGAAAAGAAAGCGTAAATATCCATTACTTAAATACTGTGTTTGTAATTGAAAAATAAATGTATTAACCAGATTTAAAAAATTTGTATCATCCCAAAGCTTTTAGATAATTCAACTTTATAAATCTAATTAAACTTTTTACTGTCAGGATTACGTAATTGTGAAGCAGAGAAGTCTTCTGACAGATAGAGCATTGAGATTGGCCGAGGTATGGCAATTCTTGTAGGCTTACTTCCTAGTGGGTCGTACCAACAAATATACCCTCAATCCTTTCTCTTAATGTGTATATGGATGTGTGCGGCAGCTGATTCCACAGTCCTTATCTTGTGAAAGCTGAATCGACCAATAACATAATTTTCCTGAATTACCCGCAAAAGAGACTCTTGTGTTTTCCAAGTACTTGCACGTGAATCCCCAATAAGTTCTCATGCACAAGTGGGTCCTTTAGACAGCCCTTCCTGTTTTGTTCTCTTGCCAAACTCCACCTCCCAAGAATCTTCTTTTTCTTTCCCTTCCCCTCGCAACAAACCTCCAGTATAACACACACCCATTTCTACTCTCTTTTCTTTTTCCCGTTTCTGTCATTTTAATGCCAAAAACTAAACTTGGTGTTCTAGCTTTGGAACCCATGTCTCTCTTTCCTCTCCTTTTTCTTCTTCTGGTGGCTGTTCCTAATGGACTTCAGTGCTCGCAAGAGAAGAAAGTCCTCAGCCTGGAAAAGTTTCAGTGGAAACAGAAGAGCCACGCTTCAAGTTGTATACCCCAGAAATCAAGTGAGTTTTGGGCAAAGAGAATAGGAAAAGTTAGCTACAATACTCGGTCAGGCCAATGAAAACCATTTCTTTTTAAAGCTTCTTTATTTTATTCTCCACTTTGGGATCAGCAATCTGCAATATTCAACTTATGTATTTATTGTCCTTCAATGATCAAGAACTTGAATGTTTAGGGAAAACAACATAATTGCTCCGTCTACCATCTCTCTCTCATATCTCGCCTAAGTATACGTTTTCAGTCAGTAATTTACTTTACTACCAACAGACATCCTTGGATGTTATATTTAACGATCTTGTTCCACTTCCACTTTGAGTTAAAATGCTTTATCTAGAGACCTTGAGCTTTCAATACATATCTTGGTACAAAGATCTTCAGCAGGTTGTCCATCTTGCACGTAATTTATAAGATGCTGCAAAATAATGCCTGAAAATATGAATTGAAATAGTTCCTATTTATCGGTCTTGTAGAACGTGAGAAGGGTGCAACCATATTGGAAATGAAGCACAGAGATTCTTGCTCTGGAGGGACAACAAACAGGGACGAGGAGTTACAGAAACGCTTGATTCTTGACAACTATAGGGTCCAGTCACTTCAGTCACGAATGAATAATAGTTTTTCTCCTGGAGCTAATGAAGATGTTATGGGCATTCAAATTCCATTAGCTTCAGGAATAGGACTTCAGACGCTGAACTACATTGTTAAAGTTGAATTAGGTGGTCAAAACGTGACAGTGATCGTCGACACTGGCAGCGACTTAACATGGGTTCAGTGTCAACCTTGTAGTTTATGTTATAACCAACAGGACCCTCTTTTTAGTCCTTCAACATCAGCTTCATATCAGAAAGTTTTCTGCAACACATCGACTTGCCAATACCTCGCATTTGCGGCCGGGAACTCCGGAGTGTGTGGAAGCGATCCACAAACCTGCAACTATTTTGTTAGCTATGGTGATGGATCCTATACTCGTGGGGACCTCGGTACAGAACATCTCAAATTGGGTTCAACCCCTGTTGACAAATTCATATTTGGCTGTGGCAGGAACAACAAAGGTCTTTTTGGAGGAGTTTCTGGGCTCTTAGGATTAGGCAGAAGTGACCTTTCATTAGTTTCTCAAACTTCTGCCATTTTTGAAGGAGTTTTCTCCTACTGTTTGCCAACAACAGCACCGGATTCTTCAGGCTCACTAGTTCTAGGAGGTAATCATTCTGTATACAAGAACACAACTCCAATTTCATACACGAGAATGATTTCCAATCCACGGCTACCAATCTTCTATTTCGTCAATCTAACTGGTATTAGAGTTGGTGGGGTGGCTTTACAAGCAACAAGTTTTGGAATATTAATGGATTCGGGGACGGTGATAACAAGGCTTCCTCCTTCAATTTACAAGGCTTTGAGAACAGAATTTGTGAAACAATTTTCTGGGATCCCTTCTGCACCAGCCTTTTCAATCTTAGACACTTGCTTTGATCTTAGTTCTTATCAAGAAGTTGACATTCCGACAATAAGATTGGAGTTTGAGGGAACCGCTGAGTTGAACGTGGATGTAACTGGGATATTCTACGTCGTGAAAACGGATGCATCTCAGGTTTGTATGGCAATTGCTAGTCTAGCATCCGATAATGAGATTGGTATTATTGGGCATTATCAGCAGAGGAATCAAAGGATTATCTATGATACCAAAGCTTCCAAATTTGGTTTTGCAGAAGAAGCTTGCAGCTTCAACTAAGGTGTTTGATTTTACGTAGATACAATGGTTTTTCATATAGCATATAATATAAATAGATACTGCTGTGCTGTGCATTTATTGAAGTGATTAAGAGAAGTTGTAAACGCCATCTTCAATTTTATTTTTTTTCTTATGAGATTGGTTACGTTATTCATGGATATGTTATTTACCGGACAGTCTTGGCAAGTGGTGGAGTTAAATCGATCTGTCACACAATAAGAAATCGAGATAAGTGGTTACTAAGCAAGCGAGACAAGCAGAAGAAGATGGATGATTATGGGAGTTGGGAAGATGGATGATTATGGGAGTTGGGAAATGTTCTTAGACATATATAGAGTGGTGAAGGATGTATAAGGGACAATTGAATGTAAAAATGCAAATGCTAGTGCTAGTGCTCAATCCTGCTCTTTGTTGAGATATTTTGAAAACAATAAGATAACCCCCACACTTGGTGAAAAAAAAAAATGATTACATTGGAAAGGTAAAGAGAAATGATGCCCCAAGCCAATGGCGTGGAGAATGTAAGATAATGGGGCTTAATTAAAATGACCTAATTGGTGTCATTACTTTCTTCTATTGAAATCAGAATTCTCCGTATCTGCTTTGCGGATACCAATATCAGCAGAAGAGGACGGCAATATTAAAATAAGGATCGAATGTTCAAATATTTGTTTTGTTATACATATATATCCCTTGGTTGTGTGATTTTGACTTTGCCGTTATCCAGAGAGATTGGACTGACAACTAATAATTATGGAATGTTTTAAAATTTGGAGCAACTTTGGAACAGAAGTCTAAAGTTAAAGAGGAGGGAGCTTGGTTTAAATGGGATAATAGAAATGATAATGATAATGAATAAATTGGGGAATGAAAATTAATATGATTATTATAATTATGATGGTTGATTAGGATGAAAGAAAGATTATCATTATTATTAATAGTAGTTAATTTGTTAAAAATTTTGAGAAATAAAATTTTGTTTGTTTTATATCAAATTTTATAATATTTTAATTAATTATATGTAATTGATAGAAAGAGAAAATAAATAAATAAATATATCTATTTTAAAATATTATATTTAATTGCTAAAAAAGAGAAATATATAATTAAATAATTACATATTAATTGCTAAAAAAGAAAAATATAATTAATTAATTATATTTTAATTAATTATAAACACGGGCGACAAGAAATTTCATGCATGTGACACTTCTATTTTTTAGTGAAATGACTTTCTTCTCATAATCAGGGGTATGAAATATTGTTCATTAATGATAATAGTATATTATTACCAAGCATTTGTTTTTTATTCTTTACTCATTCCTTCCTTCTCATACCCATTAATTAAACACCCCTCAATATTGGATTGTTATATATATAATAAATAAAAATAAGCAAAAATATAATAAAAATTAAACATTTAATTAAAATAAAAAGAATGAATTACTATTTTTGACGTGTAATTAATAAATAATAAAGCTAATAATTCAAATTCAAAGTAAATATAATATTAAAAATATGACATAAAGTGGGCAAGAATTCGTACAGGACTTGCCAAACAATTTGACCAATTCATTGCATTGTAATTTACATGATCATGACGAAATTTGTTTTCAAAGAGGTTGAATTATTGAAGTTCACTTAGAACTGGAACTGCATATATATTCAGCATTTGAATTATAGTAGCTTAATAGGCATGTAGCAATTATCTCACTCTTCTAATGATACAAATATATATTGACAATTGTTATTCGAAACAAATTTCAACTTTTCCATCGATTAGGAAAAAAAGGATACAAATAAATAACTTCCACAGTAAATGGTTATGCTTAATAAATAACACAACTTAACACCAAAAAAAGTCATTCCTCAATATGGAAAATAAAATTACATAAATATATATAACTACAAAATTATGTAATTTGCACCTCCCATTATTATTAAAAAACAAACATCTTACTATCTTTATCATAAAGCCATAAACTTAATCTTATAGGACTTTTAAGTAAGGTATTTAAAATCAACCATATTCACTATTTAGCATGAGGCTAATCAATAGGATATAAGACAAGGAGAAACAAGCTTATCAAAAGCTTTCTTAAGATTTATGTTGTGTGTTGGCTGGCTGGAAACTTTAAGCTCTTCTTTTTTCCTTTTGCAACTTTTTTCCTACCTCCTTAAGAAAAATAAGTATTAGCATTTATAATTATAGATTAAAAATGTTATTAAAAAATAGTTAATCCTCATTCTATGTTGTTCTAATGAGAACCTCAAGAAAACTTTCATATGTTTAGTAAACTTTATCAAGAGTCAATATCCCTTTAATTAATTACTAATAATTTGTTCAAATCTCCTAAAACCAACGTGTTCTAGGAAAAACTAAGAAATTCCAATTTTAGAAAGAAGAGAGTATCAATTCATTTTTAGAACTAAAGAGCATCTCATTATCCTTTCTTTAAATTTTCTGACTGAAATATTTGGTAGAGATATTCTTGGAAACAAGTAGCGTATATTTCAGAACTTATAGCAACAATAGACTTGGAATTGTATTGTAGTGACTTGTAAACATATTCAAAGCACTTAAAAGATACCACAATTCTAAAATATATCTAAAATTTTAAGATTTATCTTCATATTGCAACCCTTAGGTCCATATACTAGGATAAGTTGATCCATGAGCTTGCATCGCTATGTCAAAGTTAAAATCAGAACTGGAATATACATAGTATAAA
Organism: Erythroxylum orinocense; assembly: GCA_025531955.1. Taxonomy (NCBI): domain Eukaryota; kingdom Viridiplantae; phylum Streptophyta; class Magnoliopsida; order Malpighiales; family Erythroxylaceae; genus Erythroxylum; species Erythroxylum orinocense. Next base: position 13,841,756 of record JANZLX010000001.1, read on the forward strand.
CAATGAGGAACGACTAAAGAAGAAAATGCTACAATCAACAAATCACTAAAATAACACTAGCTAGGATAAACAAAAGAAGCAATATAAATGGGGAGTTACTATAATTTTGCCCATTTTACTCTTTGAAATATTCAAAGAAAAGTAGATTTAACTATTAGATATTTGACATATTTCACCATTTTGATTTAAAGATCTAAAAATGGTTGTAGCACTAGATTTGTGAACTACTTTCTTATGACAAGAACTACTACCATTAGTGGCTACTGTATAAAAATATATGCGAGGATTATGTATGAGTATTATATATCTAGCTTAAAGCAATCCAACACATTTATTAGCGAGAATTCTTGAATGCTTCATTTAGATTAAACCAAAACTTCAATTTCTTAGATAATGCATCTCATATATAATATATATCAAATATACGGAGCGAAAATAAAACAGAACCTAAAAAACCAGATCTATTCATTCATATAGATATAGAAAAATAAAAACCTGAAATGTAAGATGTTTGCATACCTTTTTGACGATCTCCTTCATTCTTTAATCTTCTCTGCGTTGGGTTGTCATAAACTACAACAATCAATGCAGACTGTCTCTAATGAAAGTCCACACGAAGATAGAAGGATAAAACCTCACTAGGAGATGACTCGAATTCTTTTTTTGTACTAGCAAAGACAAGAACTCTTGAGAGAGCTAGAGAGAAAAAGTAAGTGTGTAAGAAAAATAACCTTTCCTTTTCTTTTCTTGTGTCTTACAAAAGATGCACAAAAATCATCTCAATTTTTTGCACTATTTGGCCTTCCATAACCCCATCACTAATGGAGAGTTATGGGAAGTTGATGGTCATGAATAACATGCATTAATGGAAGTTATGAGAAGTTAATGACCATGAATAGCAAGCATTAATGCAAGCCAAGAACACTTGTTTCTAATCCATTCTACGCAATGTTTTCTACCACGATCACATCGCAATATAATCCCAAAACACTCTCTCGTATCTTAAATCACCATTCAAGACCATTTTACTCATTCTTCGGATCTCCTATGTGTGTAATCTATTAGGTTCCCGGTTATATTAGACATTTGAATTAACATTTAATTCAAGTAAGTCAAGAGCAGTATCTAGTAACACGTCATAACCTCCAATTGACCGAAAAGTCAGTGGTTTGACTACGAACCCTTCCATACGTAATGTTGCAATACAATTCATCCTTTCACAATCTATACCTCACTTAGTTCAGAGTATGATCATGTAGGAAAATCCTGGTGTGTCCATCACATGAACACGGTGCGGAAAACAAAAATTTTTGTCCCGGGACCTTCCTGAAACCCAGGATCGTTGTGTCTATATAACTAGGTCAAACCATAACGACCAACGTAGCCCGTC
>JANZLX010000001.1:13849680-13863981 GCA_025531955.1 Erythroxylum orinocense
AATAATTTTTCAAACCCATTAACCATGTTAATCCCAATAAAATTGCATTAGGCCCAATTACCGGGAATGTCATGTATGCATGTACAGTAATTTCATGTGCACAGATTTCACTGGTTACTAGTACCAGTATGCATGGACAGTCCTACGTCATTCCAATCATCTCATCCTATGTCAATTTTACTATTTTACCTTTCCAGTAGGGGGTGGGATATTACATATAAACACATAAACATTGAAATAATGAAAAATGTCTTTATTAATCATAGAATAATTTGTACAATAAGTGTTAAAGGTGATTGCCAGGAGAGCACTTCTCTAACAGTTTCCAGTTTCAAAAGTGAACTAACATAATTTTTTTAATCAAGAATGTGTACATATAACAATTAATTATCTAATATGGGTTAAATTTCACATTATATCTAAGTAAACACAATGTTTGCATCATATATAACTTAAGTTGTTGCATCTAATTCCAAATATATTATAAACAACTATATTATAAGGAAGAACACTAAATAACAAAACATAACATAACAAATGAGATTTAAGAATATAAAGGCAAGGTAAAAGTAAAGAAATAAAGTGCCACAAAGTTCTTATACTTATTTATCTATGAAATTATTACTAAAGTTAAAGAGATAAAGAGAAAGAGTGAGGACGACACAAAGATTAGCATATTTTTTGCCCATGAAAATTTGAAACTTTATTAAAAGAACATGCTAAATGGAAATGATTTGTTTTAGAGGAATTTTAATTTGAAACCAATTCGTGATAGAGTTTACATATTATCTACTAACTATCACCTAAATAGGGTCAAGTGCCTAAAAATGGGCTAAGGTCTAAGTTTGTTACTAGTTAAGATATTGAACTCTTTAGTATTGTATAACTTGGTGACTTGGACACTATAAAAGGTCACGTTTGAGAGAGACTCATCTTTTTTTCTTCAAGCGAATTATGATTATTAATCTACACTTCATATACTACTACAAATCCTGAAGTGAATCACACGTTAATACAAGACTTAATAAACGATAGACAATGCACAAGAAGGGAGGGTTGAATTGTGTATTCTTTTTCGACGATCCCCTTGTTAACAATTTCTTTAACATAAACTTGTTCTTCTCACAAACTACTGAACATCAATATCATAAAATATTTTCGAAATTCACATATGAAAACAGTAAGATTGAAAATTCAAAGTTAAGAGAGAGTTGAGAGTTGAGAGAATGTTGACACAGCAGATTTATCCTGATTTATCCCAATCCGTGGGCTACGTCCAGTCCTCAGAAATCTTTCTGAGATTTCACTATCTCACAAAATCGTTACAAGTATTCTTTGATTCCGAGCCTCTTCAGGTCTCTTACAACAAGTATTCTTTCACTTATAGCCTCTTCAGGCTATATTCTCTTCTTTCAACTGAAAGGTGTTTCGAGCTTTGTTATAGATAAAGATAGCTCTAAATTTTTCGCACAATAATATTTCTCAAATCACTAAGTTTATCAAAAATGCTAATCTTCTACAGTCTTAGACTTCAACTCATATTTATAGCCTTCGTCTTCAACTGCTTCTTGATTCTTGTATCTTGATCTTTTAAGAATCAGTTATTCAGTTGAGTTCTGTAACTAACTTAAGCTGATTAGTAATCCGACGTGGCATCGGATCTTCCGTCTCACTTCTTTTCGTCTGATGTTTTTCTTGCGCTTCCGTCTCATTTTCTTCCGTCTGATTTCTTAGTTTGTGCTTCTGTCTCATTTTCTTCTGTCTGATTTTTATCGTTTGTCTTTCGTCTGATTTTTCCTCGTCTGACTTTTATATCATCTATCTTTCGACTAATTTTCCATTGTCTGACTTTTATATCATCTATCTTTCGTCTGATTTTCCATCGTCTGACTTTTAATTTCTCGCTTTCGTCTGATTATTGGCTTTGCTCCTTCCGTCTCATATTCTTCTGCTTCCGTCTTACTTGATTCTTCCATTATTATTTGTTCTTCATCAAAATTATTTACGTAAAGTCATTTTGACTTAACAAATCCAAATTGAGATTTTATGATTTTGGAGCCATTTTTGAATCCAAACCTAGTGAATTGATATAACTAGACTCCATTTATGTTGGCTACAATGCATGATAAAAATGTTTGTGTGAAGAAGCTAATTGTCGTTGGAGTAATTAACTTGAAATTTGATTCAATTCATTATAGAACCCATTGGTACCATCTATATGATATGACCAATTTGATTGTCTTGGAACTATTCTTTCCATTACCTAATCTAATCTTATCTCTACTTCTTAGAAATATTCATGAATTTAAAATATTAGAAATGGTAAAGGAGCCATACCATTACATTTAGCAACAAGTCAAAGTGGTTTACATGTATTTGTACCATTTGAAACTTTTGTTTGTTCTTCAACAAACTTATATGGGTTTCCAAGTAGCATTCCTCTTTATTTAGTAGTCAAAGTTAGATCTCTCAATTGCATCCATGAATTACTATCATGGTAATGGTGTTACAAATAAAAATGAAAAACAGAAGAGAGAAGAAGAGAAGAGATAAGGAGAAAGAGAAGAGTCCAAACAAAAGAGACAAGAACGGAGAAATTTAGAGAGAGAGAGACACAAACGCATAATAGTTAATTCATATTCCTATTCGTGAGGGAAACAGTTACAATATTATACTAGTTACAACTGTGTAATAGCTATAATATTTTTATACGTAACAATTCTTCATCCTTTAAAAAACATTGTCCCTAAGGTTTTGAAGGTTTACATAATGGACCAAAAATGAATAATCATATATTCTTTGCATCACCCATCTCCTTTATGGCATCAACCGCAGTAGCTCCTCTAACATTGTTGAGGAAGGAGATAAGATTATCAGCGTGTCAATTTGCATCCGTAGGCGCACTATACTCTTTACCAACTGGATTGAAATGCAATTCAATTGACATGCATCCATTTGTTGTGTCTCCAAGAGCATGAACATGGAACCCATGGAGCCCTGGTTTTAGGCCAGGGACAACTCCAGTTACATTAGTTTTCCCATCTCCTTCCTGAATCAAGAAGAGAGTACAATTAACACCCTCATTATTGCTGAGAATAGCAACTGCCTTCACCATTGGTTCTGTGATCTCGGAGCATCCCAGAGAGACAGAAAGAGTGAGTGACTTTAAATAGTCATTCTCCTGCATGGTTTGCTCATTTCTAATGGTGGTTTCTGGAGTAGCTTAGTAGCTCTTGGTTTTAATCCTGTCGCTGCATGAATTGTTCGAACATAGTTTTAAGTTCCAGTAGATCCTTCTCCATCCTTTCTGCTTTGTTTTGTGCTTCTAGGAATAGTTTCTCGTTCTTGGTTTGTTCCTCTATCAACTTCTTTATGTTTTCTTCAATTCTACGCAACTCAGCCATTCCTGCCGAGGCACGTATACTCTGATACTAAATGTTACGAATAAAAATGAAAAATAGAAGAGAAAAGAAGAGAAGAGATAAGGAGCAAGAGAAGAGTTTAGATAGAAAAGAGAAAAACAGAGAACTTTAGAGAGAGAGAGACACACACAATAACTAATTCATATTCCTCCTCGTGAGAGAAACAGTTACAGTATTATACTAGTTACAACTGTGTAATAGCTATAATATTTTTTTACGTAACAAATGAAAATAGGAAACAAGTAGTAAGATCAAAATGAGTCAAAAAGGTGGTGATGTAAAAGAAAAATTAGAAAGTTTTGTTTACGATTAAACAGAGACCAATTTAGAAAGTTGATAGTTTTTACATATAAAGGCTATATTCTAAGCCAAATCATGATACTGACTGATTTTTAATTGTTTCGATTGAATTGGTCGGTTCAATTCAATTTTCAAAACATTAGAATTATGTCATATAGAAAATTTTACCTCTATAATTATATTTATATATTTCTAAATTATATACACATATTCTCAATCTTATATTATTAAGTGGCAAAATTTTATCCTGTTTTATAGACCAAAAAGGTGAATTACAGTATGTTTTCACATCTTTTTAGTGGAAAATTGACACTTGTTAGAATTTATTACTGTATTGTTAACCATCTTCCCTTTTATTTTATATCCCACGGCATGTATTATTTATTTTTTTGTTTCTTCATTCATATTTTTATAGTAAAAAATGTTATGTTAGTGTCATTTTACTAGAAATAGAGAAAATTAAAAAGAATTTAATAAAAAGAGTTCATAGTAATTTATTGTCAACTCTACGTATCGTGCAACATGTTATTTGATCGTAAGCTTTAACTCTAGACAAAATTCTCCTTATTTCTATTTCATCAGTCATTTTTTAGCGTAATTCTATAAATTCTAATAATGAGTTCCTAAACAATTAAAGGTCGTCCCTACCGATCATATCCAAAACTTTGAGGGTTTGTTACTTTGTTATCTGTAAATAATAACCAAACCAAATAGGACTTTGATACCATAACCATACCTGCAAGACTTGGGCTTTCCTTGTAATGGTCGGGCAACCATAGCTGCAACTGTTTAGGATCAATTTTCTGCTATTTTAAGTATCATTTCAAAAGCTTAGCTTCAAATAAAAGTTAATAATATACCAACTAATTGTTGTTATGATAGAATAAACAGAGATGGGGTATCCAGTCTCGTCAAGAATGGTGGCTTATCCACGCTGGCAACTCTATCCACAAAACCGCATCTTTTTCAATCATGCTTTTCTCCAGCAGCCACGTGTCCCCCTTAACCATCGTATCCATACACGTGTTTCGGACCAGCTACACGACAAAAGACAACTGAAGCCGGAAAGATGTTCGTGAACCGGGTCCCGCTCCTTATCCAAAACACGCTGAAAAAAATCTGCGCACGTGTCTTCACGTGACAGAATGTTAGTCCAAAACAACTTGCCACCTTCGCTTACGCCATCATGCCCTAAGGCGCAAAACGATAAATCGTCCCATCACAAGGTGGCGTTTTGCCAGTCCCACGTCACCCAACAACGCACTCCTTCTCCCTACACGTGGCTATTCTTCCAAGTCACGTGACTTTCATGTGGCTGCTGGCCACCACCATCATCAATATGCAATCACACTTAAACTTTGTGCAAAAAAGGACAGACCATTTCCATTGTTCTCTGGAGAGCAAAAGAGAGAAGCTTTATAGGGATTTTACAGGTTCTCGAAGATCTGAGTTCAGCAGTCGAAACATTAGGCGTGAAGTTAGGTGGGCTTTGTTTCAATGGTTCAGATAATGAGTTCTTCGTCAGGTAAAAGGGAAGCTGTTAAGCTTGAAGTTGAGGACTCTTTGGAGGACCAACTTGGTCCCCTCAACAAAAGTTGTAAACTTGACTACTCTTTGCAGGTTCCACTTTCTCTTCTTGCATAGTTTTTTATGGTTTGTTATGCTACTGCTGGTTGTTCTTGTCAGTTGATGTTTTGAATTAATTACTGGCAGACCAGCCAGGGTGGACTCTACAATCCTCTGGAAGAGCCAAGTCCTCTTGGCTTGCGACTCAAAAAGAGCCCGTCTTTTCTAGATATGATTCAGATGAAGCTCTCTCAACAAAAGACCAATATGTTGTCAGCTTTAAGTAAGAAAAGCCACAAAGCTAGCAGCACCTCTAACGATAAGCTCAAGGCCTCCAATTTTCCTGCTTCTCTTCTGAAAATAGGAACTTGGGAGGTACTATGCAATTACTTTTCACTCTTCTGAATTCGGAGTAGTGCGATTGTTTTGTTTGTTTTTGGGGATTGTTCACTTGGAATAAAAGTTTTCCTTTACTTTTGTCCGATTAATTTTTAGTACAAGTCAAGATACGAGGGGGATTTGGTGGGCAAATGTTACTTTGCAAAGCATAAGCTAGTATGGGAGGTGCTTGACGGTGGTCTCAAGAATAAGATTGAAATCCAGTGGTCGGATATCGTCGCAATCAAGGCGAACTTCCCTGATGATGGACCTGAAACATTGGATGTAGTGGTACGTCAAACACGTTTCTGCCAATATCATACACACACGAGCACATTAATGTATGTTTTATATTCAAAGCGATGCTAATGGCCAGAAATTTGGCGTCTGTCATAGCTGGCTAGACAGCCCCTCTTTTTCAGGGAGACAAATCCACAACCTAGGAAACATACGTTGTGGCAGGCAACATCGGATTTTACTGGTGGACAAGCAAGCATACATAGGTATTTTTTTTGTGTTTTTTTGGGAAACTATATAGGTATGGTTGTTCCTTTTCTATCTTGCTATAAAGGGCAACTCATCTCTTTTAATTTAGTGAACCTTCAGGGCTTCAAATGTCAGTTTTTCGTTTTCAGTTAAACTAAACAAAAGAAGTTAATCAATTTTTTCATTTTCACATCGGTGCTTCTTAGTCCATTGTGATATGAAGAATATCATAAAGAGACTTTAGAAGGGAATTTGCATTGACAATAGAGCTTGTATAACACGAAGGGAGGATTAGTAGGGAAAAGAATAAGCAACATCCTGTGCAGAAAGTGAAGTTGAGGACGGAATGATGCTATGACCTTATAGATTGTATTATAACAAGATATAGGTCTAAGGTCAAGTATAGAGTTATTGAAATGTACCTGGGGGAATAGACTAATGATGTCTTATTCAACTCCTCCAACATTGTTCCATGGGGAAAGAACTCCATGATTGCTTCAGTCTCAAATGGTCCTGTTTGTGCCCATGTTTTATGAAAAAAGAAGGCATTTCAGTTCATGAGGATTTGGTGCCTTGTTAAGGGTGAATAGCAAACATAGTTCTGAGAATAAAAAGATGAATGATGTAAAATATTTAAAGTATCCTCTTTTTGACTGAGGATCAATACTTGAGTTTTGGCAGTTAGTCTAAACCATTTAAGTTGTTGAACAGTCATACTTCATAATTGAACAATTAGGTTTAATCAAAGTTTGAGTTTCCATCTAGTCGTGCTGCAATTATGCAATGCTTTGTCAAACTGTGTAAAATTTAAGCCTCAATCGAGTGCGCGATGATTTATTTCATCTTCTCAATGTGCATTCCCAAGTTGATGTTATTCTTTTCACAATTTTTTGTCATTCCTATTTAGACCAAGAACCTTTCTACATCTCCTTTTTCCACTTAAGGGTAAAAATTTTCCCTCTTGTTATTGTTGTTTGCACTTTACCTAAGTAGATTTTGTTCACGATTTCCGCAATAGTCAAATACTGTTTCCTTTGTTGAATCTCAAGTGCACAATATAATTGTTGCTTAAATGACTCCTTTTCAATTCAAACTCTGTGACCAATGTTGTTACCCTGTTTAACAAATCTCTTGCTGAATCTAGTGGACAATGGCTTGTGTTTGCACTGCTGATATATTTGCAATGGCACAGGCGACATCTTCTTAAGTGTAATCAAGGCTTCTTGGGCAAGCACTTTGAAAAACTTATTCAATGTGATCACCGGCTCAACTTTCTCAGTAAACAGCCAGAACTTTTGTTGGAAACGCCATATTTTGAACCTAAAGTTTCTACGTTCGAGGGGTTGAATGAATTGAACAAAGGGCTTGACATAAAGGCTGATGATGGTCCTAAAGACCTTGCAGTGGAGAATGTAGTATCACCATCTGCAGACCTTTCATCTCCTTTGAAAAATGAATGCCGCGATTTTGTGGGTGGGCCTCTTGAAAAGTTTTCCAAGGAAACTCATTCATCTGACTCAGGTAAAAGTCACTTGATCTTGTAATTTCGTTGCAGAATTCCTGATATGTTTTATTATATTCTTTCAAAATAATTTCTTGTGTAGGGTTTCATCTAAATATTGCTTGCGATTAGCTAGTATTTGAAGTTTACAGAATACTTAGGGCTCTACGAAACCTAACTTGTCTGATAACTGTAGCAATGGACACGGACACAACTGAAGATATCAGGAGCAGCAGAACAGAGGAGAAGGGAATGTTGAGTCAGTTGGATCAAATTAAAGTGCCTGGACTTCGGCAGTCCATTTCAATAAGTGACCTAGTGAACCACATAGGACACTGCATTTCAGAGCAGATGACATCCGATAGTTCTATTCCTTCTGTCAACGGCCAAGTTAGCGGTGACATTCTTGAGGGAATTACCCAGTACTTGCTCGGTGATTCTCAGTTTACATCTGCAGTCACAGACGAGCAGTCCCTCATGTCAAGGGTCAATTCTCTTTGCTGCCTACTGCAGAAAGATTCCGGGTCGGCAATAAGCTTGCAGGGTAAGAGCAACTGGGTGCTTGATGTCAACCATGAGGGAAGTATGGATACAAGTGGATCAATGTACTTTAGAAAAACCTCAGAGAGTTCTCACCCCTACGAGGAAAACGTTTCTTGTTTCAAGGAAGCACCGAATATGTCAAGGAAGGACTCTGTTGGAGAGCTGCTTTTCTATCTTCCAAGGATTGCATCGCTTCCACAATTTTTGCATACTATAGGTGAAGCCTCTAGTAGTGAAGCCAGATAGTATAATATTGAGTTTGACAAGATACATATTTTTGGTCTTCCGCTTTCGCAACTTGTATAGTAGGAGGTAGCAATTAGTGTTTTCCATAGGAGTGGCATGTGTAGTGCTATTAGTTGAAGCTTTCTGTAATTTTCATGATGTACGTAAAGTAGTATTTGGTGTGTAAACTGTGTTTCAATGCAATACCAAATTAGTAAACGACAATAAGGAAATTAGCTATAGGACAAACTCAAGAATTAGGTTTTTATGGTATTATGTTGAAATTTTCGTTAGTCGAAGTTTATTTATTTATAGATAATTACTGTTAATATCACCCATTCATTTTTATTCCTTTCACCCGCAATTCATCGCAAAATTCATGGGTCTTACCGGTTTACCATTGTTCCAACGTACTGCTGCTCGTTAACTGGTATATTCAGTTTTATCTGGTAAATGATGAAACTCGTGGTATAGCATCGAGCTCAGCAACAACGTAAAGTCATTGATGAATTAGCATTAGCAAGATATGAACTGGGATAGGAAGAACAGGAGCTAGTTCCATTCATACTTATTCTCTAAATGCTCGCCACCCAAGGAGGATAACTTGCAAACAAATTACAAGAACCTATATAGCCGTAGAAACAGATTGCAAATAAAGAAATAGCTTCAATGTGTATACCTTTTATACAATACCTGAGCACAAACAGAACCAACCATATACTCGAGGTCCTACAGCTACTAATAAGAACACACGACTGCTTTACAATCTTTTTCTTTTTTGTACTCTCATGCAAAAGAATGACAAATATAACGAGGACCATTCAAGGTTCGTCAGGGTTTTCGTCCCCTAAGTCTTCATCTCCCATGTGTTCATTTTCATTTTCATTGAGCATGTTCATTAGCATAGATATCTGATCCTGTAACACAGCGTTCTCTCGTTCCACATTAGCACGCTTGCTTTTCTCTTGCAGAAGCTGGAGTTGCAGATGTTCCAGGCACCGCGCATCCTCTTCGAGCTGTTCGTTAAGGCCATCAATCTCACGGTCCTGCAGAAAATAATGTAATGATGAGAAACTGTGCACTTGGCTGTAACGCCACAGATAAGCTAAATATTAAACTTTTACATAAGCTAAATATGAACCTTTCTGTTCATTTCCTGCACGGCAATTCTCCTCATGCTCTCCACAACATCTACATTGACAAGTTTTCGTTTCTTTCCAATCAGCCAACCCTTGGGATAACTTGCAGCATCAAAATCTGGTGGGGGAAGAAGGGACTCAGCTGATGGTCGCCGGCCATCTATAGTTGTTACAGGATCTAAGGGTTCAAAGAGAGCTTTTCGGTGCTCTGAAAGTTCTGAAACTTCATTTACCTCTTGCATTTTCTCATCATTCACAGGTTCTGCCAGATTGCCACAAGTTTCACTTGGAGTGTCTTCTGTCTTAATGCCTAAATTCCTCCCGCTGGCTGTTGCAAAGAAGTCAACTTTCTACTTCTAAAGTTATACTTGAGACATGACCTACTCTGTATACACTCAAATGACTTATACTATGCATATACCGCACGACATACCCTTGGAAATCTTGACTGGAACGCAAATATATACAATTACCGTGCCATTTCAGAGAATGAATGAGTCATTAAAACTTTGATTCATTATCTTTTGATGCACTACAGAAATTGAAATGGAGCGAGTAGACTCTCACTGTATCAGGCAATTACATGGCATAGTTAGATTTCCCATCATAATGAAGATTTTGTAGTTTTGAATTTTAAACTTCAAATAGAATACACATCAATTTGATTTTTGAATATCAGATAAAATTTTGTATATGAACTTAGGAGATAAGAAGGAATCAATTACTCCCTTAGAATCACTTTTATGTAACACGGATAATGTATTAATATGCATGAAGAGAAACTGTGAACAAGGAGTAATTCTAAGAATCAACACCCTAATACAGTAATTTAAATTCTTAGGCTTAAGAAAAGGATTGGGATTATGTGAGAAAAAAAGTAAAATTGAAACTGCATTGCATGCTGTCCGATGTACCACACAAAATGGGCAATTTCTAATTTAAACTGTTGGCTCTCCTTACGTCGTAAGGTGTAGTCACGACTCATGAGCAATTTTCAGGAACGGGCAAGATTTTTGGGTGGGCAAATAATCAGAGCTTTAAGGATTGTACGTTTGCAGACTGGTTTTCAGCTGTACGTAACACACATGCAGTGTAGAATAAGAGGAATCTTGGACTTCTTCAGAAAATTTCAATACATTCATCCATAGGACCTAGAGCAGCAAAAGGTTTATAAGGGCCATGAAAGAGCTAATAATGAGATGGAAGGGTAAGAACCTGTTTCCTGACTTTTGGTAGCAGGGAATAGAAACGAAGAAGAAATCCTCTGTTCCACTTACCCTATTCCAACCAGCGTCCAATACGACGTCTTTTTATGTAGGCAGAAACAGGGTTGAAATAAAGTTAATTGGAACAGAAGATCTAAACCCCTAGAAACGAACTCCTCCTGGTACTTCAGTCTCTTGTCAGGTAGGGGTTATCATATTCGGCTGCTAAACCTATACCTTGGATCTCTGTATATTTATTGGATATTCTTTGTTCTGTTAGTCTAGGACTTTTGTTTGAAGGTTTTGTAATTGCCATCAAATGGTGGCTCCTTTGAGGGCTTTTAATTCATTTCCAATAAATTTACAATTTCAATTTCACTAATTACTTCCCAAATATAGCAAAACGTAGTTTGGAAAATTTTTTTTAATTGGAAAGAAGTAGAAGAAAATTCTTAGCAGTCACTAGTCTTCTGTACCCTTGATATTATTATTAGGCATGAGTTTCACCTACTAACAATTGGTTGGTCTTCTTGTAACTACGGTCATACCAGCCTTTCCAAAACTCTAAACTAAAACTAACAATCAAATTGAATGGAAGGTATTAAATAATGATTCTTTCGCTTCCAAGGCAACATTTGGCAATAAAATAACTAGGAAACACAGAAAGGACTTAAAAATAAGGTGACATTTGTACGTATTTTCCTAGAACGAAAGATGTATCAAAAACTATGTGTGATGACTTTGAGACATAAGTTAAGACTAGAAAATAGAAGAAAAAAAAAATTGGAACCATATTTGGTGACAGCACGTTACAATCACAGATTAGAGGAGAGAATAATGGACATTCATTGAAGGAACTGAAAAGGGATACCCTTCAGATAAACGTCAAAATAAAATTCCAATAAAAGAAAAAGAAAAAGCATAAAAGTAATAATGAGGAACAGAGAGGGACGCCGTTGACAAGCTAACTGAACCCAACTTGATTAGCGTAACAGCAAAGCAACCTTTGCTCATCCCAGATTGGATTAATCAGTTGAATCTAGAATTGCTTCCCATGAACAAATCATGTAACTTCACATGGGACTTTTGAGTGAAATATTTCATGCAAATAACTAACCGACATCGAATTCCAGGATATGGATTTTTATCTACCACGCGAATTCAGCATTTTATTGTCTACTTTCTCTTCGTTATCCTTATTTTCTCACAAACCAAGCAACAGCTTAACAAAACAGCAAGCAAAATGAAAGAACTAGTGGGTGCTACCTGATCTTTTGCGAGATCTCCAAAAGATCCTAGTAGAAGACACAGGAGAGAACCCCTCCAAAGCTGCATCAGCTCTCTTATCATCCTTATTACTCTCAGTCCCCATTGAACAAGAAGAGAAGAAACTCAACGATCCAACAGCCACATCAACAAACCTCTCTCCTTCACCAGAGAGACATGGGTAGTTGTGTGTGTGCTGTTATTGAGTTAAGAGAAGGCGTTGGGAGTTGCAACTTTTCTCTCCTTGTACATACAAAACAAAATTAACAAGAAAAGAAACAAGGGGGTTGACGAGGAAGAAATAAAGAAAGAAAGAAAGAAGCTGGTGATAATCGTTTCTTGTTGTCTTTAAGGCTAAGGAAGATGTTGATGTTGCTGCGTTTGAGATCACTGACGACATCATCAAGAGTTTTAACGGTTGGGATTTGGCTTTTGGGTGGGGTTAGATTCTGAGATTTTAAGGACAACAGTTGTCTTAATGTGGGACCCATTTCCCTTGGTTTGTGTGCTCAACTAAGTCTTTATGTTTACTTCTGGGCCACATGATTAAAATGTGTTATTTCATTGTTCTCACTTTGATTAAATTGTGTTTGTGACAGAGCAGCTAAGTCAAGTCCATTGCATGCTCTTCGATAGGACTGGCCATCGGTGGGGTAAGTCTATTTTGTGGTTGGAATTTTTTTTTAAACAAATAATGTCTTTTTATATTTGAAGTGATTATTTTAAGATAATATTTAAACGGTTGAAATAAAGTTAAAGTCTCCTTTTAAAAATGTTATCACGTCTTTTGAGTTTGAATTCTAAACGGCAATCAATTTTTAAACATTTATTTGAATTAAATCTATCATTCAACTTTGCATTATTAATTTATAAGATATAATTAAAATACGTTTTTTAATATAATTTTGAAACATATTTTAAAATAACAATAATTGTGATTTTTTTTATACATATATGGTGAATATACCTCCAACAGCTATAATGAATCTAAATTTAAGAGATTTATCTTTTTTAGGTCCTTTAATTTTTTAATCGTTAATCCTTAATTTATTAAAGAGGTGGTTATTTTACATGAAAAAATGGTAATAAGAATGAGAATGAATATAATCATTATAATTATAATAGTTTGTTAAAAGAAAGGAATGATTATTATTAATATCGACTGTAGTTGGTTTATTAAAAATGTTAAGAAATAAAAATTTGTTTTACATCAAATTTTAATATATTTTGATTAATCGTAGTTAACTGCTAAAAAAGAGAAAAATAGAACTAATTAATTATATTGTAATTAAGTATATTTTAATTAATTATATTTTGATTAATTATATTACACTAATTAATTAAATTTAATTAAAAAAGAAAAAAAAAGAAGTATGTCATAGGCATGTGTGACACCCCTTGTCGCTAGTGTGACAAAGGCTGTGACACTGGTGACGCTTGCTCCATACCATCTAATATATTGAAGGTATGGAACGATTCCCAAAAGTCAGATATTTCTTATAATCATAATATAAAATCAACTATTTGTATTTATTCCAAACTCATTAATTGATTTTCAAACTCACGAACCAAGTGTACCTTAAATAATTTATATCAATAATATAATTTATTAGTTAATATATGCATTTAAAAATATTATTGTGCATATTCAATAAATTATATTAATGTGAATTCCCTTATTATCAAATAAAAATGACTATATTTATTTGTAAAAATATGATAATCTATACTAAAGAAAATTTTTTATTTAAAAATTCAAGATTCAATAGATAATTATCTAAAGTTAGGTAAACGGTATTTAATTACAATGGTGAAATTAAAACTTAAGAGCTCTTCAAATACAACAACTTGTTCTACCATATAAAAATAAAATATCCATGTAACTAAAATAATTGGGATGTATCGATGACTTTTTCCTTAATATTATCATAATAAATCGTCTTTCAATGTGTTAGAATTGTCATTTGCCTGTTTGTTAAACAGTTTACTCTTTTATGTTATAAAGATTCTATTGTCCTCTTTAGAATTTAGATTCCTTATCGTGTTATTACATTTATTGTTGGGTCCCGAAAATTTTTTCTTTTATTTTCCTTATTTTTATTTATTTATTTATTTTTATTCTTGATTTATTAATTTATTTATTTGTCTACTTTAATTATTTTTATGTTGCCATAATTGATTTAATTATGTGTATATATATATATATGTATATTTGAGTCTTGGATTTGGTAAACATGTTTGGGCTTTTAAAAATGGGCTTTAGGGCTTTA
>JANZLX010000001.1:13883794-13896464 GCA_025531955.1 Erythroxylum orinocense
AACCAAGAGAGGATAAGTGGAGATGCCGCCGGAGTAATCAACGGTGGGAATAAGCTGCCTGAGCTCCAAAGTCGGCGCAAAATCACCGAAATCATCGATGACGGAGCTCGTCTCCGCCACAACAAAAAGCACCCCCTCTCCATTGCAGTCAATCTCAATCCGACCATCGTCGTCCCTCCTCAACCGTCCGGCCATCGGATAGAACGGCACAAGAGCCTTAGCCAACGCCTCCTTCATGATATTCGGGTCAAAAAAGTTAGCTGCTCCAGTTGGTCGGTAAAAGTATACGCTCGGTGTGTGGAACCTCGGAACCACTAAGTCCACGTTCGCGTTCCACAGGCCGTACCGCGGCGTCTCCTCCGCCGGCGGCACTAGTGTTGATTCCTTCACGTCAATTTTCATGTTATTGACTGATTTGCCCCTTTAAAACACCTCCAGACTGTGGTCCCACTACAAGCCAAAATAATACTAATAATTAAATGAATGGCTCTTATATCAGCCGAACATATTAAGATGGCCCGTTTGGAACAGAAAGAAAGAAAGAAACATGGTAAAAACAGA
This sequence comes from Erythroxylum orinocense, assembly GCA_025531955.1. NCBI lineage: Eukaryota > Viridiplantae > Streptophyta > Magnoliopsida > Malpighiales > Erythroxylaceae > Erythroxylum > Erythroxylum orinocense. The sequence goes on from JANZLX010000001.1 coordinate 13,884,356, forward strand.
AGAATAAAAGCTGTTTGGATTTAATGAAAAGGGAGAAACAAAACTGTTTGTTTATTTATTTAATTTTGATAATTCGTTTGGGGCCTAATAGATTATGAGTAATTAAATTCAATTCTCTCAGGACAAGAATGAATCGATAAAGTGGGCATCTAAAATTGAATGAAACATTACCGCACAAAGTCTAGTCTTTCTTTTTAAACGATGCTGGAAACAACCTTCCCTTATTTTTAGACTTGAACTAATTCTCTTGTTCTTGATACACTGATCCTATCAATGAATACAAGAACTTAAGTTGCCTGCATAACAAAAAACTTGCGGAAAAGATAAGAGAAGAAGAAGCTTACCTGGAGAATGTTGAGAGAGAGGAAGAAAGAGGAGGAAGATAGAAGAGAGGTATACAAAGGTGGGGTTTGGAGTAAAGTTGACAAGTTAGGAAATGGACATTTGGTGGGAGTGCGTTGAGAGGTCAATATATATACAAAACCACCACAAAAAACAAAAGAACCAGCTAAAAGGACAACCTCCTCTCTTTGGGGTTTTTATATGTATATATACACGTACAGAGGATGCGCAATGCCAAACAATAAGGTTGTGGAGACATTCACCTACTCCAGCCAACTGACCTTTACCACTCATCAACTGCCACGCAATTTCATTGACCATCGGACTATTATGCCATCCCATTTCTCCGTCTGGGCTTTCTGTTTTCCCCTATTTCCAAGGTTTAACCCATAACAGAGAGGCAAAAATAATTAGAGCATGCAAAGACTTTTCAGCCAAAAACTTGGACAAAAGTTTGGCCCCGTTGTAAGTTGGATATCTTAATTCAAACCTGTCACCCACTCCGTCTTTTTCCTCTATTTCAATATTAATTCCTTTCCTTCTATGTTGCTCATCTTTCTGACTTTTGGTATGTTGGGTGTGGATAGATAAGATTTCATGAGTTCCTTCAAAGAAGGAACTCCTCAATCCTCCAATTAAGTTGCAAGATATCAACTACGGGTGGACACGACCATCACTCTTGCATAGTTAATTCCATTATATGATTATTATTTTTATTTTAATATCTTGTAGTCTTGATTTGTATTATTTAATTTAATTCATTTGCTAAGATTGAAATAATTAATATTAATTATAATAATTACAAAAGTCACAAAATAATAATTACCAAATTTTTTCTTTAAGAATTTGTCAATTCTAACCAACTACATGATCGCATTTTTTTAACTATCATACAAGCTTTGGAGCAATTGATAAAATTACTCATTTATGACTGGAAGGTCACAAGTATAAGTCATAGAAATAACCTCTTTAAAAAAGTACAAAGAAAGGTTGTATATAATTAATAACTCTCTTTTAACCCTCGCAAAGCTCAATGAAAGTTTCTTCGCCAACTAACAAAAAGTGAAGCTTTTCAATGTTTCTAAGTGGAAGTTCGTTGAAGGCCATCAAGTAATTTAAAAAATTTTAAATTTGTTGTGCGAGAAATAATAGCCACAAGATGTCGATTTACTTTGTCATCTATATGCGATAAAAGATTAAATTTTTTAAGAAAATTAATAAGAAATTATATTAACAATAGTCAATAGCCCAGTTATTGCAAAACTACAAGTGTACATCAATCATAAAAATATAGAGTATTTGTCTATCTAGGCACTAATGGACGAAGTAGAAGATAAACAGAAGAGTTGCTTATATACACACTAGATATTTAACAACCCACAACTCTCAGATATTCCATCTTGATTTCATTTGCTATGAAATCAAATTGTCGACTCCCCTGGCCAGAATCATTTCTCTTATCCAGTTCGACAGCTTATTCACTACTTGATACTTATCTTCTGCCACTTTTTGGTAGATTAAGTGATTCCTCTCTTTCCAAATCATATAAATAGTTGATATGAAAGCAACTTTGAGAATGATGGCATTTTCATTACCTAGTTTAGTGAGATTAATGAAAACCATATGAAACTAAGTTTCCAATCATAACTATTATTCACAACACCCACCATTTGTTAGATACGGCTCCAAATGGCTTTGGTATAAACACAATTAAAGAACAAATGGTTACTGTCTTCTTTAGCATTCTAGCAGAGTACGCAGTAGGTGTCATCTGAGTTAAACCGTTGACTTTTTGTTTAGAACCTATTTTTAATGGCTAGCTAAGTTATAATGCATGCTTTGGGGTTCAAAGACTTTTTCTAGACCAGGGTGAACTAGGAACTACCAGCAGATCTTGCTTGAAAATTTGGTGACAAGATATAATTGTGAACAAACTGCTTGGGTGAAGGGTCAATGAGATAGAATCATCTTCGCTAATACCATCTATTGGAGGCAAATACTCACGTAAGTGGGAGAATCCCCAAAATAGAATCATCTTTGCTGTTATCACCTATTGGAGGCAAATATTCACGTAAGTGGAAAAATCCACAAAACTCTACCCTCCATCCTCTATTCTGCAATAATTAAGAAATTATAGCATCCATTTGCATTTTGTTACGCAGATGTAAGATCACCTGGTTGTTAATCAGAGGATTAGTACATAGCCAATTATCAAACCAAAGCCACGCATTTCTTCCACCATTTATTTCGTGTTTAATGAAGAGGCATAAATGTTGCCTAATCTTCAATAGTTCATTGAAGAACCAAGTACTATTTGAACATCGTAATTTGCTAGAAATTTTTACTTTGAAGATAAACAAAGTTGACCCATTTTGTCCAAAGAGCTTCCTTATCTGAGAATAGTCACCAAACCCTCTAGCTAATTAATACTTTTTGCATTATACCAGTAGATTGGATGTTGAGTCCCCCTTATTCCTTCAAAGATGCTACATCCTGCCATTTGACTTTGGCATTTCTGCCTAATTCGTCTCTTCTTGACCATAAGAATGCTTTTAACAACTTATCGATGTCCTTGATGATCTTCTATGGTAGTACCATATATGCTAACCAGTGTATTTGGATATTTATCAATATCGACATAATCAAAGTGATCCTACCTACGTAGGATAAGAATCTATTTTGCCAAAACATAATTTTAGATTTGATGCGCTCTAGAATAGGTGAACAATCTGCATACTTCAACTTTGGTCACTTCTAGGTATCTTATAGAAGGGGGTGGAGAGTTAATCCCGTAACTCTACTAAGCTCTTTAGCATTCTGCACATCTGTTGAAACATACATGCTACTTTTCTCCATATTTATTGACAGTCCTGACCATTCCGAGAATATTTTTAGTGAATGCATTAGGTCATTAACTGATGCAATGTCAACGACACAAAATAACATAAGGTCGTCATCAAAGATGAGATAGGTGAGCTTGAATGTAGAACATTTATGGTGATATTGGAAATTTCCATTTGGAGTCGTAAGCAATCTCAAGAGCCTAAACATGCACTCTATAATCAAGGTGAAAATGTATGGTGAGAGGGGGTCCCTCTGACAAATATCTTTAGAATTCATAAACAATCTAGATGCTACTCTATTTACTACTGAAGGACGGTGATTGGATGCATTCTATGAGCTAGTTAACAAATCTAAAAGGCATCTTTAGAATTTCCACGAAAGTCTTAATGAAACTACAGTTAATAGTATCATAGGCTTTGTTGAAGTCTATATTTATCATAGAACTCTTTATGGGGCTCCTACAAGTGTAATCTTCCGTCAAATCTTGCATAATTAATATATTGTCCCTAATTTGACTACCAGGAATAAAAGCTCCTTGATTGACATCAATAATATTTGTAATAACCTTTTCAAACGATCCACCATCAATTTAGCTATTACTTTGTAAATAATGTTGTAACATGAGATGGGTCTAAATTCCTCCAAATTCATCGAGTGTTTTTTCTTAGGGACCAAGAAAAGATATGTTCTGTTTAGCTCTTTCAACAATTTAGTGTTTTGGAAGAACTCTAACACAACCTCAGTACATAATTGTCTAGTGATGTTCCACGCCTGTTGAAAAAATTCTAAAGAGAAGCCATCCGGACCTGGGGCTTTCAATGGATGTAAACTGAAGAAAGATTTCTTGATATCTTGCTTCGACACCAGAGCAATTAGTTCAACCTTCCTCTCCTACTCTATAGCTCCATATAGAATTTGCTTCATTTTGGTCAAAGGCAATTCACACATTCAGGACCTATCAACTTAGCAAAATAGGACCTTACCGTCTCCCTCGTGATCTCTTGGTCATATTTCAAATCCCCATTATTTTCTTATAATCTGACTATTCGGTTGCAATTATATCTTGCCATAATTATTGTATTGAAAAACTTAGAATTTGTATCTCCTTCTAGAAGCCAATTCACCCTAACTTTTTGCTTTTGGATGGAATTCTATAGTCCCACAACACTTAGATAATTCTTAAGCAGATTTCTTTTCTTTACCTTGAAGGTTACATCACCCAATTTGGAGTAATAATCTACTTTATTCTGTTGCACCTGTAGTTTCAAAAAGAAAATATCCTAACTTTTGCTACGTATGAAAATTTTTAATGCATTCTTAACCAACCTCAGTTTATGCATAAGCTAGAATGCTTTATAGCTTGTTACTTCCTGTTTCCAAAAATTATTGATGATTTCCCAAGATCCCTCCATTTGAATCACTCCATTGAAAAACCAAAATTATGCTCTTGTGTCCCTAGTTCCAACATCACTTTGTATAAACATGAAAGAATGGCCAAAAGTTAAAATTTCACCAAAATATACTTGAGAATGTGTGAATTTATCAAGCCAGTTAGCATTTACCAAACATTGATCTAATTTCTTACGAATGAGTATAGGTCTTTGCTGGTTATTTAACCAGGTGAGTAAATGTCCAGTGTAATATAGGTCTACCAATTCCACCTTGCTGAGAACAGTTGTGAGCTCTTTAGTATCAGCTAAAGTATACTGCTTCCTCCCTTCAACTTCCGTAGAACTTAGTATGCAGTTAAACTCCCCGCAACCATCTATGGATTATTTACAAAGTCTTGGATAGTTTTTAGCCCTTTCCATAACATATCCTGCTGAAAGGCAAAGTTTGATGCATAAATTAGAGTCAACAAAAACTTATGGTGAATACCTCGTGACTGGCAGGATAAATGTATATGTTGGAAGCTTTCCTTCTCTACTTGTATTGCTATTCTATCCGATTAAAAAGCAGATGATACATCAGTTAACATGAGAATGATGATTGGATATACCCTTCCATTAAGGACCCAAAATTTTTTGGTTGTTTATAAGATCCAGATATGTGATTATGGTCTTAATCAAGCCTACCTGTATAGGCTTCTTCTCCTTAATAAGCTCATTATTAGAACCATTTTTTGGGGATCGTTAAGACCCACGTATTCTATATCAGAAAAGACATTATGGGGATATCACCCCCTTTATGTTTTTTCTTACCTCTTTTCCTTGTCGCACTTCGCCTAGTAGTAGAAATTTGAATTGTAAGTGGTCTCGAGGGTTCTAAATCAGATAGAATCTCCTTATCAATAGAATAATCTAAATTAGAGACTGTAGCTGCATTATTAGTTTGGATCACCTCCCCCTTGAGTTCTTGTCTGTCTTCCATTTGTACCATTAGCTCAGGGGCATCCCTGCCTAGAATAGAAATCTGCTCCTCATTATAAGTGATAGATCTAGTATTGTGTCGGCCCTCCTTTGAGCATCTTAACTGTCCCTGGCTCAGAGGTTATCCAATACCACGACGACATCTATTAGGTTTCTATCCACACTTCTTCATTGGTTGTTCATTTTGCTCATTTAGCCCACCTTCTCTCTATTCAGATTATTCTAGTTCTACAAGTTCTCCATGTTAGCTCGTATGGAAGACATGTGCCCTGTTGGTTGCCACTTTTTAGTAGTGTTGGGTTTTTAAGGGTAAGACAGTGGTATCATCTTTTTGACCAACTCCCCATTCTCTCCGAAGCTCATTACAAATAGGTTATCACATAATATTTTAAACATTTGCATATCCTACTCGTTCCATTTGCACGTTTTGAGAGTCCATATCAACTGGTTTGCCTAAATAGCTGGCAACATAGCTCAACCCCTCTACTGTCTATAATTCCATCGAAATGTTATGGAAGTGAACCCATAGTGGGGTATTTTCGATAACTTCTTTACCCATTTCAAAGCCTAGCCTCCAATATTGTATAAATAACAGTCGATCTCTTATGCCACGACCCTTATTCTGAGATTTAATGCACTGCATTGTCCTGCCCAAATTTACACAGAAAAGTTCCATCTTCTCGAAGCAACACCCATTCTAGTCCCGTGTTATTCCATCTGGCTTTTGCCCAACTGTTCACTGTTGGAAATGATGCCTTCTTATTCTAGAAAAAACTAATCAGTGTTGTCAACCACTTCTGCGCTCCTACATCTAGAATTTCCTTCGAAGGGCAAATTACTCCATCCCTCAAGACATCTTGATAATGTTTTAAGATTCCTTTGTTATGATAAATAAGTAGTCTCTTTTTTCAAGCGTCGGTTGGTGCCACTCCTTATTTAGACGGCCTTTTGTTGGTTGCTCCTTTAGGATGGGTTTGTCTTCTCTTCAGGATGTCAAGTTGACAATCTCACCTACTTCCATCCAAACTCTCCAAGGCCCTAGCACGGCCTGGTCGATGGGGGAAGGACTTCAGAAAAGGAGATATTTATAGAGCATGGGATACTCAAACTAGGGCGGGAAATTAGTTTGGGTTCAAAGAAGTGAATTAAAAAAGGGTAGAAGAGTAATAATTTTAGACAGATAAGAGATCGAAAAATGTGTGGTAAGAGAAAAAGTCAATAACTTAATCAAGAGTTGCATAGAGGTAAAAGTTAATAACTTTACTGTGCAAAACCCATTCAACTTTATTCACATTGACAAACAACAAAGATTTAAGACTATTTATAAACAAATATTGGGTATATAAATTAATATCTTAAAGTTTTGAGTGAACATATAAATTTTTTTATATATGAATTACCTTTTTATAAATAAAAATTATGAGAAATTGAACATAGTATCTAAAGCAATATATAACTTTAAGGACTTAAAAAGTATGAGGTGAAATATAGTATGAGAACGACTATTCTCCTACATTGAGAATTAAGAAAAGTTTAAACCTGCTTTTTAATTATTGGGATCGCCTCAAGAACATGAAAGTAATTGCTTTCCTTTACCTATAGTGTTAGATATCTAAAACTGAAAATTTCAAAATTTAATTGATTGAATTGTTTTTCTTTTGTACCACGAGGACTACTGGTGGCCATAATTAAGTAGCAGAAAGATGGGGGTATCAATTTAGGACGTGTATATATCATATATTTTGTGTTTTAGAACAATTCGTATTCACATATTTTATCCTTTTTGCCAACCAACATAAGGTACAGGAAGAAGCAAGCAAATGATATTGTTGGCGACAAATTTGCTTGACCACCAATAGTTACAATAATGCTATTATCAAATAGAGTTACAATGTCCTGTTATGTTTATTCAGAAAAATGAAGTGGTGACAAAAGTTTTAGTTCTTATTAAAATTTCGAGAAGCTTAAATTCAAGCTTACATTTTTTTAATAAAATTCATCCTAAGTTCTCCTTTTAAATAAAATATACTTTTAACAAATTAATAGACTCATTTGTTAAATCAAGTTTTATTCGCAAGTAATCTCCCATGAGCATGACCATATAATCATTCACAAATATATAGATGATTATACTATTTGAATGTTATCCATTTTTAATTTATGGTATTTGAATGTTATTCATTTTTAGTTTAGGGTCTCAACGCGTATATAGTTTACCCGCATGATTGTCCGAATCACTATCGTTGTTTTTTTTTTCTTCTTTTATTAATGTGAATGTCTAGTACTTATTAATTAATTAAGCATTGTCCTGCGATAGTCAAACAAAATAGGCTTCTGATAATACTTAATAAATCAGTACTTCATCTTGTTAGTCGTTTCTCATTAGACAGTAATTGCGTGTTGTAATAAATAAAATCTCCTAATTATCATTTTATAAACTGCAAATAAAATGCTAACAGTCACACGCTTTCTCCTTTTCATGCAAACCAGGGAAGTGAAGTGCTATCCTCGAAGTTGACCAAATCAAATAATTCTGCACTTAGGTTTTTGGTCTACACATTCATAGTCGATTTGTGTTCTAATTACTTTAGGCCCCGCCTGAATATTTTTTTGTTTGGTTGTTGGTAAAACTAGACCACCACTATTGACTATAGCAAAGGTTTCAATAGTCTTCTTTTTTCTATAATAACCTCTCCTTTTAGTTGCATATATTTATATATTTGCTTTAATGTATTCATTTCTTATTTTATAATGCCTCCACTTAAGGGTTTCAATAACTTTGTTTATGTATATGGAGGCGCAGTTGATATAAAATACTAAACGAATAGATTAAAGTAAAAACACCTTGGGTATCCCCTAAAAGAGAAAATTAGAACGAACTAAGCCGATAGAGTAACCTAGAGAATGCCTTTAAGTCTTGTAGCTTTTTTAACTAATCGAAATTATTAAAACTCAGCCCCTATTTATCAATCACTTCATCTCCACTTACCTAATTACATCAGCTTTAATTTTCAGAATTACATATCGATAATTACAAGAGTAAGGCCAATTCTATTATAACGTATGAGACATATTTTCTTTTGCTAATAAAGAAAACACAAGGGGGAAAGTTGAGTACAAAACAGTTCTTATACAATAAAAGTACAACTAAAGGTGAGTAGTGAGAGCAGCAAGTGGTGGGCGGTTGGTGAGATGGGGACGTGGCCGTGTCCTAATGCAAATTCAACTGATCACCAACTCTGACAAGATGGTGTCCCCTCCTCCATAGCAATTAACAGGATGAAGTTTGGTGGGCTGTTGTTGGGACGCGCCACGTAGAAGATCGATATAGTGATTCGTGAATGGCGCGTCCCACAGGGTTGGTGAGGAGAGCAACCTTACGTATTACGATAACCCATTGTAACTTGTAAGAGCTGGAGCTGACGCGAATATTAGGTAATGGGATTATGGGAGTCGACTTTTTGAGTATTTAAGTATTTGCTCGACTTTGTCTTTAGTTGGAAATTACTAGCATTTGATAGTGGTGTGGTGACAGGTCCGCGGTGAAATAGACTTTTCTATAAAACTACGAAAAGCTTCAACTTTTAATAAAATATTAACATTTAAAATTTTTATCAATTTAATTTTATAAATAACTTTTTATATATCTTTTTATTTTTTAATTAAGAGTATTATCCAATTATAATTAATTGGATTAATTGTTAAAAATAAAATTTAAATTTCTAAACAAAATTTTAATAAAATTAAGAGATTAAATGGAGCTTTTTTTTTTAATTTTAACTATAATTTAAATACGGTAAAAGTCTTTAAATGAGTATGAAAGATATTTTTAGATGAATTCTTCTTTTTATTCATTTTGTTTGTAAAAACTTATTTGAATTATATTATAGCGTCTAGTGAATGATTAAAGTAAAATTTTAAAATAAGGCAACCTAAACGGTAAATAGATGATACAAAGATAAAATAGTCTCTTTCAAACTACACAATTTGGTATAGAAAAAGTAATAAACATTATTGTAAAACAATTTCGGTTTCAAGTTTATTCACTTGTGATAGCTGTATCTTGTAACATCTTATTACTTGTGAGAGGGTTAGAATAGTAAATATGAGTGATCTATGAGAGGCTTAGAAATGTTTCTTTATACTCATGCATAATATGCCATACACTTATACATGAATAGTGAATTTAATTGCATATGAAAATAATTGTACAAGCATTCATGAATAATTTCAGGTATAATTAGACTGATTTGTGAACTTTTTTTAGAGCTATAAACGTTTTACATTGAAAATATTAGTGATTAGAGGAAATATTGTATTTGTATATGTTGGTGAATTTAAGAGTTACCTTTGAAATTTATGGAGTGTTGAGAAAGAAAAAAAATATAGAAATATATATATACTTATAATAGGTTTGAGGAGCTGAAACATCGGTTGACTACTGCACCGGTATTGGCTATTCCATCATGGAATGGAGGTTATGAGGTGTATAGTGATGAATTGCATAAGGGATTGGGGTGTGTTCTGATGCAGCATAGCAGGGTGATTGCTTATGCCTCGAGACAGTTGAGGTGTCACGAGGTAAACTATCCAGTGCATGATTTAGAGTTAACTGCAGTTGTATTTGCCCTGAAAATTTGGAGACATTATCTATATGGTGAGACCTTTTAGATTTTCACTGATTATAAGAGTTTGAGGTATTTACTGAGTCAGAGGGAGTTGAATTTGAGGCAGAGGAGATGGATTGAGCTGCTTAAGGATTACGATTGTACTATTGAGTACCACCCCGGGAAGGCTAATGTGGTGGCAGATGCTTTGAGCAGGAAATCTCATATCAGTGCAGCTCAGATTCAGATATTGAGGTTGCCTAATTTGATTCAGTTGAGAGCTTTAAATGTACAGTTGAATCTGGAGCAAGGTAGAGCTTTGATAGCCACTCTGAAACTTAGATCGATGCTACATGACAGGATCAGGAGGGTTCAGGATAAGGATCCTGCTATGGTGAAGTTGATTGAGAAAGTAAAGGTAGATCCGAATTTGGAATTTGAATTGAGAGATGAGACATTATGGTTGAGACAGTAGCTATGTGTGCCTGATGTGGATGATTTGAGGCGGGAGATTCTGAAGGAGGCTCATATGGCTGCCTATGCTATGCATCCTGGTACTACCAAGATGTATAACACTTTAAAGCAACATTTCTGGTGGCCTGGCATAAAGAAGCAGGCGACAGAGTATGTCTTCAGGTGTTTGACGTGCTAGCAGGTAAAAGCTGAGCACCAGGCTCCAGTAGGGAAACTCCATTCGTTGCCTATTCCTGAGTGGAAATGGGAACGAATCACTATGGACTTTATTATGGGATTGCCTAAGACTCCGAGGCAACACGATGCTATCTGGGTCATAGTGGATCGGTTAACTAAATCGACCAATTTCTTGCCAGTGAGGAAGAATAATTCATTTGATCAGCTGGCCCAGAAGTATGTGGCTGAGATAGTAAGACTGCATGGGGTTCCAGTGTCTATAGTATAAGACAGGGATTTCAGATTTACTTCGAGATTCTGGAAGAGTTTGCAGTCTGCTATGGGTACTAGGTTAAATTTTAGTACAACATTTCATCCTCAGATAGATGGATAGAGTGAGAGGACGATTAAGAATGTTGAGGATATGCTTCGAGCTTGTGTATTGGAGTTTAGAGGAACTTGGGATCAGTATTTGGCCTTGATTGAATTTGCGTATAATAATCATTATCACAGTAGCATCGAGATGGCACCATATGAGGGGCCTTATATGGACGAAAGTGTCGATCACCTCTGTATTGGGATGAAGAGGGTGTGAGAATGATTGAGGGCCCAGAGCTGATTCAGGATACAGTGGATAAGGTAAAGTTGGTTCGGAGCTGAATTAAAGTGGCTCAGGATAGACAAAAAAGCTATGTTGATCAGCATCGGAGGGATATAAAATATAATGTGGGAGACAGAGTGTTCCTACGAGTGTCACAGTGGCGAGGTGTGCTGAGATTCGGTAAAAAAAGGCAAGTTGAGCCCTAGGTATATTGGTCCTTATGAGATCATTGAGAGGATTGGACATTTGGCCTATAAGTTGGCTTTACCGAGTGAGATGTCTCAGTTGCATAATGTCTTCCATGTGACTATGCTCCGGAGATACCGATCGAATCCGACACAAGTGATACCGGCTCAGGAGATTGAGGTGACTAGCAATCTGAGCTATGTTGAGGAGCCGGTCAAGATTGTGGGATCACGGGTTAAGCAGTTGAGGAATAGGGTTATCCCATTGGTGAAAGTCCTATGGAAGAACCACTCAACTAAGGAAGCAACATGGGAGACAGAAGAGCATATGAGGAGACAATATCCTCACCTATTCGACCAAACAGATAAGAATTTCGAGAACGAAATTTTTATTAGGAGGGGAGAGTTTTAACATCCCATCACTGATGGGAAGGGTAAAATAGTAATTTGGGATGGGTTATGAGTGTGTATACGTATCTCGGCATGTTCATGCATAATATGGCCTTTATATATATGTGAATGGAAATTTTT
>JANZLX010000001.1:13897905-13914832 GCA_025531955.1 Erythroxylum orinocense
AGAGTGATGTGATCTGGGCTTATTCTCTTGGGCCTAATCTATTAGGCATTGAATAAATATATGTGGATATATTTATTAGGCTAGATTGAATTAAGTTGTTGGGCTTTTATTATATGAGATATAATGGGCTGAAACTTATTGGGCTTTTAATGGGATTAGGGTTTCTCTATAAATAGAGAAGCTTAGGTCTCATTAGGAAGAAGACAATAGGTTTTCACGAAACCCTAGCCACCATCCGAGAGAAAGAACGTGCGGTGCTCGGAAAGAGTTTCGGGACGTGCTAGCATACCACAGCCGCAGCCCGAATCGTGCATACTAGTGTGGATACCGGTAGAGGGCATTCACATTTTGCAGTGTCTTGGAATCCGAAAAGAAGCAACCCATTCACAACAATAAGGTATTTTCATAAATCCTTGGTGTTTACGATTATACGTCATGTTCTTGTATGGTCTTTTCCGCAGCATATTGTGAATACTCGGACCGTACGCGATCTTACAACTAGAACAACGAAAAGTGAAGAAAAACAAAGTGAGAGTGAGAAGAGAAATTTCCTCATTCTTTTGTTGATAGTTTATAGCAACAAGTTGTTTATAAAGAGAATGTTTTGGGCGTTAGTTTGAGAAGAGTATTGAGATGCTATATCAACTTATTTTTCCAATCCTGAAACTTGGTGGGACAACTTGTAGCTATAGTGTGATATAGTTTTGAGTAAGGGCTAATAGCCTGGAATTTAAACTCTTGTAAATTCTCATTTAAAATTTGCACATTTGTTTATTGATTTAGCTCATAGTTTTTCCATTTACTATGGAGGGTTTTTCAAATAAATTTGGTGCTCATGTCATTATCTTTTCATTCTTGTACTAATATGAATAATTTCTTTTTTAATAACGAACCAAAAGATCTCTAGATCACAACTATATAGGAGGAGATGAGTTCTTTGAAGAAGAAAGAAACATATAAGATAGTAAAGATTCTAAAAGGCAAGAAGGCATTGAAAATTAAACGGGTATTTAAGATAAAGAAAGATGGTGACAAGTTAGTGAAGCATAAGGAAAGAATAGTGGAGTAAGGATGCCTCGAAAATAATGGCATAGACTTTGATGAAATCTTTTCACCAGTGATCAAGATGACCTCAATACAAATTGTGTTGGTTTTGGCTATCAGTTAGATCTTAAACTCAAGAAATTAGATGTTAAGACATCTCTCTTATATGGAGATTTAAAAGAGGAAATACACGCAGAGCAACCACAAGGATTCAAGGTTAAAGGCAAGGAGTATCTAGTTTACAAGAGAAAGAAAAGTTTATATGGGTTAAAATAGGCACCAAGATAGTAGTATTTAAATTTCGCTTCATTTTTGACAAGTAATGGTTACAAGCAAACATATGTTGATTCATATGTGTATTTTAAGAAGTTCACAAGTAAGAATTTCATCATTATTCTTTTGTACATAGATGACATGTTAATTGTGGGTTAGGATGATGGAATAATCCAAAAATTAAGGAGGAATCTTTTAAATCCATTAATATTAAAGATTTTGGACCTATAAAGCATATTATGCAAAAAAAATCCCGATGCTTGCATCATATACATATAGCGCGGAAAACAATAAAAATTTATTCTGGGACTTTCTCGAAGTCCAGGATCTATATGCCAATACTAGGAAATACCATTAAACCTAGCTAAAAATTCCCAATTCACATACATGTTCATAACATATATATATAGGAATTAATGACATTTACACAAATCAATCATTCATATAATAACCATGTACCTTGTGTATAGTCTCCTTTGTTCTTTGATCTTTTCCTCACCAGATTGTCACAAACTATAATGACCAAAACAAACCGTCTCCAACAATGTCCACGTAGAGATCGGAGAAACTAACTAAATCAAACTCTTTGATCCGAAAATGGCTAGAACAATGATAAGAGTGTTAGCTCTCTCCTTTGTTCTATGGAGAGCAAAAATGTTAAAGAGAAAGAAGATAGATGAAGATGATAAAGCTTAAAAAAGAAGCTCGAAAGATGGTTTATATATACTTATTAAAAACTTTTCTTATGAACATCAACCTTCCTTCTTAGCTTTTTTATCTTTTATTGTTTTGTCTTTTATCGTTAAAAGACAGTAAACTCAACTTATTAAAGAAGACTCGCATCTTCCACATTACACACACCTTCATATTTATATAAATGTTGAGGTAGTCTAGTCACACTGAGGTCGGTCCTACCGAGTTCTAGGTGTGAAAAAAGTTCTAGAGACCTATTTTAGCAATATCGATGTTACGACCTCATCGAGACAGATCCCAATCTCATCGGGATCCATTTGGTTCTATTGCTATCTATATAGTGGATCTCTATCCAAAACCATTTTATGAATCCTCGGAGTGACTTTTATGCATGTGACCCATTAGGTTTTCGGTTATGTTGGCCACTTTGATTAACACTTAATCCAAGAAAGTCATAAGTGGCATCTAGCAATACATCATGACCCTCAATTGACTGAAAAGTAAGTAATTTGATGAACAAATTTGTGCTCGTCATGAACCATCTCATAAACCCTCTTACAGACAGTTGCTGTGTAATTCGTCTTTTCACCATGCTATACCCCACTTGTTTATGAGTATGGGCAAAGTATCAACTCTTACTAGACTGACTACGTCAAATCTAGCCCAAGTGATATTAGTTATTATCCTGGGACTCATTACTCTATATTTCAATGAAGACATTCTTTATGACACATGTGCTCCGGCTAGAGATTTCCAAGTAATGACCCTGACAAAAGGTTGTGGGTATCATCTTATGCTATCACAGAAGTGGTGAATCCTCTGTTGGTTACTCAATTACCTTCAAATACCTTAAGTTGTACCTAATTACCACCCTATGAGTAACCTCTGCAAGGCAACAAGGAATGGAGTCAAAGCATATAATCAGTATCCAAGATATCCTTAACTACCTCAAGTCTAAGAATACTTGCACCATTTCTATAATAAGATTATCACCGACGTTAGAATAGAACATCCACGTGATGATCTCATGGTAGGTCATCTAATGTATTTACTACCTCTAGTAAGCATCCTCATCTTAACTCTAAACATCTCATGTTTACAGTTTCTGAGATCCACAGCTTGATTAAATCACAGAGTTTGACATGTGCTACTCTATCAGGATTAACGATGTCCAATCTCATTAATCCTATGACTAGGGATAATTTAGATATTGACATAATTAAACATGATAGGAATTTCAGTAGTATGATCACATCATGATTTCCTTCAAGCTATGTCATATTTCATGGACTACATTAATTTGCCTATAGATCAATATCAATTCATAAATAATGACTACCAATTAATGAAATATGCCTTTCTTTATTATTGAAAATAAAGTCTGTACATAATTTTGTGCAAAAAGTGCTAAAGGTGATTGCTTTTAGGGCACTACTTTAACAAATCTCTAACCTTACCTAAAGCTAATCGCCTTGGTATCTAATACCATATGCGAGTACATGAGAATTAAAGCTATTATGTGACAATGGCTTCGTCAACAGATCAACAATATTCTTATCGATGGGAATTCTCGCTATCTATACATCACCTCAGCTAATAATCTCCCTAATAAGATGATATCTGCGGGGTATATGCTTGGACCATTGATGAGACCTTGGTTCCTTTGCCTACGCAATAACCTTATTGTTGTCACAATACAACTATATGGGCCCATCACTGCTAGAAAACATACCAAGTTCAGTAATGAAGTTCTTGATCCACATTACTTTCTTTGCTGCGTCTAAAGCGACAATGCACTCTTCCTCGGTTGTTGAATTGGCAGTCATCTCTTATTTGGAACTCTTCCAACTGACTGCTTTGTTGTTCAGTGTGAATATATACCCTGATTAGGATTTGGAATCATCCCTATCATATTGAAAACTGGCATCTGTATGCCTGCTCATTTTATTTCCATCTCCATATATCAAGAAAACATCCTTAGTCCTTCGTAAGTACTTGAGGATGTTCTTGACAGCCACCTAGTGACCACTACCAGGATCCGATTGGTATCTACTCGTAACACTTAGAGCATATGATACATCGAGTCTCGTACATAGCATAATGTATATGGTAGATCCTACTGCAGATGCATAAGGGATCATATTCATGTGCATCCTCTCATATTATGTCTTAGGAAACATAAATTTCGAGAGTGTTATCCCATGAGTCATTGGAAGATGCCATCTCTTCGACTATTCCATGCTAAACCTCTTCAACATTTGGTCTATATAAGTTGATTGTGAAAGACCAAGTAACCTTTTCGATCTATCTCTATAGATCTTTATCCAGAGGATATAAGTTACTTCACCAAGATCTTTCATGGAAAATTGTTTGGACAGCAGAATTTTCACAGATTGTAGCATATAGACATCATTTCCTAGTAATAATATGTCATCTACATATAGCATGAGGAATACGATTGCACTCCTACTAACCTTTTTATACATAAAGGGTTCATTCAGATTTTGTGAGAAACCAAACTCTTTGATTATCTCATCAAAGTGGATATTCCAACTCCTGGATGCTTGTTTCAATCCCTAGATGGATTTTTGAAGCTTGCATACCTTTTCACCATTATAGGAGATGAAGCGCTCTGGTTGTGTCATATACACATCCTCGACTAGATTTCTATTTAGAAAATTTATCTTCACATCCATTTTCCATATCTTATAATCATAATGAGCGGGAAATGGCTAGGAGTATCCTAATAGATTTAAGCATTGCTACTAGGCTGAAGGTCTCATCGTAGTTAATTCCTTATCTTTGATGGAAACCTTTGGCCATAAGCCTTGATTTATAGGTAATCACGTTACCATCCATGTCATTTCTCTTTTTGAAAACCTATTTACACCCTTTGGGTTTTATTCCTTCGGGTGCCTCAACCAAAATCCATACTTGGTTTTCAAACATGGAATCTATTTATGCTTTTATGACACAAAGCCATTTCTCAGACTTTGAACTATTCAGAACCTCTTCATAGGTAGTAGACTCATTATCTTCTATGATTAATACGTCATTCTATTCATCAATGAGAAATCTATATCTCTTAGGAACAGAGTGTATCTTATGTGACCTACGAACTTCCTGTGTTGAAGAAGGTTGAACTATTACTTTGTCTGTATGAGCCACGGTATCAGGTTCAGGTAGATGATCGTCTGTTCGAGCATGTTGAACTTCTTCAAGTTCAATTTTGCTTCCATTGTCTTCTTTTAAAAGAAACTCTTTCTTTAAAAAGATAGTATGCTTTGAAGCAAACGCTTTTTGTTCCTCAGCAAGGTAAAATTGATATCTCATTGTTTCTTTAGGATATCCTAGGAACAAAAACTTGTCAGACTTCGCATCAAGTTTATCTAATTGTATCCACTTCACATAAGTTGAACAGCTCCAAACTTTCAAATGAGAAAGATAGATTTTTTTGTTAGTCCACATCTTATATAGAGTAACATCAACTGTCTTTGATGGAACTCTATTTAGCAAATAAACAACTATCTCAAGTGCATACCCCCAAAAGAATTTTGGTAAATTTGCAAAGCACATCATCGATCGTACGATGTCCAACAAGGTTTAATTTTTCCTTTTGGCCACACCATTGTGCTGTGATGTGTAAGGTGGAGTCCATTGTGATAAAATCCCATTTTCTCTGAGATAATCTAAACATTCTTGGTCTAAGTATTCCCCACCTTGATTGGATTGTAGTGTCTTAATGCCTTTCACAAGTTGGTTTTCTACTTCATTTCTGAATTGTTTGAATTTTTCAAATACATCAGATGTGTATCTTATCATATACAGATACCCATATCAAGAATAGTCATCAATAAAGGTAATGAAGTAAAGAAAATCACTTCTGGCATGGATAGACATTGGACCTCATACATCTGAATGTATTTGGTCTAATACTCTAGTCGCTCGTTCACCCTTTCCTTTAAAGGGTAACTTAGTCATCTTGCCTAATAAACAAGATTCACACATGTCATATGATTCATAGTGAAATGACCCTAAACTATCACTCTTTTGGAGCTTAGCTATACATCTCTCATTTATATGGCCAAAACGACAATGCCATAAGTAAGTTGATTTTAAATTATCTCATTTATGTCTTTTCGTGTCATTGACATTCATAATTGAATGCGACATATCAAATATGTAAATTCTATTGCATAATGTACCAATACCATAAAGCATTCCATTCAAACTAATAAAACAACCATTGTTATTAAAATTCAAATGGAAACTAACTTTAATTAAACTAGAAATAGATAATATGTTCTTTGTTAAAATAGGTACAAAATAGCAATCATCCAGTTTAATTACAAACCCATTAGGGAGTGATAAAAAAATAAGTTCCTAAAGCTAATGCAACAACTCTTGCTCCATTTCCCATGCGCAGGTCTAGTTTTCCCTTTATGAGCAATTTATTATTCCTAAGGCCCTGCATATCATTGTATATGTGTGAGCCACAACTAGTAACTAATACCCATATGTTATGATCAGAAACAGTGTTAACCTCAATGACAAACATACTTGAAGGACTCGGGGCATCTGATGACTGCTTCTTCTTCAAGGACCCTAGATAGACTTTATAGTTTCACTTCTAGTGGCCAGTCTTGTCATAATGGAAGCAACTTCCTTTCGGTGTAGTTTCTTTTTGGATGCACTTCCTTTTGATTTCTTAGACCTTTTCTTCTTTATGTTCTTCTTTTTTAAACCAGAAGAAGAAGAGTCCACCACTAGCACTGGCTTGCTATCCTTCTTGATAGCTTACTCAACTGTCTTAAATAGATTGCTCAACTCAGGGATTCTTGTGGAGATTTGGTTCATCCGATAGTTCAACACAAACTGCGAATAACTATCAGACAATCTAACTAGAATTAAGTCAACACTTAATTCATAGTACATAACAAAACCTAAGGTGGCTAACTTCTCAATATAACCATTCATTTTTAGTGCATACTACACTGTAGTTGTCCCCGGAGTCATCTTAGTTGTGAAGAGCAGCCTTGAGATCTTGAATCTTTTAGACCGAGCTTGCTCATTAAAAAGCTCTCTAAGATAAAACACTATGATATTAGCATCCATAGACTCATGCTGCTTCTACAGCTCTGGTGACATAAAGACTAGCATAATAAAAGTAGCTAAGTCACTATCTTTGATATGCTTACGATATGCTCTCTGATACTCATCAGAAGCATCAATAGTAGGTGGATTAGGAAGTGGAACATCTAGGACATAGCTGAGCTCCCCAGACCTGAGAACAATTCTCAAATTTCTCAGCCAATCAAGAAAATTGGATCCATTCAATTTATTAGAATCCATAAGTGAGCACAAATTCACAATGGAAGACATCTTCAATCAACCTAAATTGTGGAGAGAGAAAGAATGTTAGAATATAAATACATGCATGATCATAAGGAATTGCATGACATGTATATGGCTCCCACTAGTTTCAGAGAATTCATAAATCTCTCTACGAATCCAAGAAAAATTATGACAAAGCATCCTAGTGGGTCGATATATGACATTACTAATTAAGAATGACCTTGGGTTTACCTAACAAGCCACCTTAGGTCAATCGGTAGGTATCGGTTATATCAATTGCATTATAGATGCAACTATTGTATAGTGCTATCAACTCGTGATGTATGCACACACATTGGGTTATCAACTCTTGATGCGCGTACATATGATGTACACTACCTAATTACGCCTCTACAAATCAATACTTTTAGTGAAAACTGACCCATTAATTCGAAAATCTTGTTTCCATAGTTCGAACATATCCGTATAGAGCGGGCTTAGGTTTACCTAACGACCCTAACTCTAAAAGAATTTTGATTCTTCCCATATTAATGGAAAGCGTTAGTTTTCATATTATGTGTTAGAGATTTCATACGCTGATCTTATCTAAATCATAGGATTATAGTCACAATGATTATATGGTATGATTTGGACATTTCATCAATCACATTGAATCTATATCCATAACCATCCATCATCTCACCTAACCAACCCTAGCGTGCATTGTTTAATGCAACCATCTCACTTGGTTTTCTTCTATAGGTTGTGACATGTTATACATTTAAATATTTTACGTTTGATTCAATTCTTGAGCAGAATTGCTTTCTAATGTTGGCATTAGCTAATTTCTCAATCAGTATGTTTTCAATTCAAATTCAAAATATCAATATACCAAGTGTAATATCCTTTATTTTGATATATCAATTAAACAATTTAATTGTATCATGCGTGCCATTTTTAGTCATACTAGACATGAAATTCTATAAATAGATTAATAAAATATTAATCTCTTAGATTTCCAAATAGTTTAAGAACATCAAACTATCACCCTAGGTATCTCTAGGTAGTCTCCACTTCATTAAGACTACTTTGGAACTTGTCACATAACTTTTGATGACCAAAACAATCAAGGCAATTGAATATACCAACGAGATGCTAATATGAAATATTTGACATTCAACATTTTTATGGAAACTTAATTTCAAGAAAATTAGTTTGGCATGCATACAAAATCAAAGTAACATATTTATGATCACATAAAAAATGATTTGAGGCATTAAAACCAAAAAACCACAGAATCACCACTTCACACAAATCAGGTCCAGCTATTTTCTAAAAAATGTCTAGCTCTGTCTTTTGCTTGAAAAATCCATTGAAACATTTTCAAAAAATGCTGAGAAAAATAAATAGGATATAAAATGTTCGCAATATGTTCCATGAAAGTTTTCAGAATTTATTTCCTAGAAAAACTTAACCAACCTCAGTAACCAAGACAATCCAGAATCTGTGTTCCTCAACACAGACATTCCCAACAACACACAAGAAATTCTCAAATAAATATTCAATCACCTAGAAATTTTTTTTACATCTTCATAGATATTTATAAGCATCTTAGAAAGAGGTTGGTAAAAGAAAATCCCAAAAACAATGTTTCTAGAATTTATTATCGAATTTACAAGCATGCTTGTTCATGTAATGTGCATAAACACAGTAACCAGAACAATAGGGAATTAATTAGCAAAAACATAGAAAATCACATTGAAAAATTTTTCCTTCCACAAACAAATTCAGCAACATCTCATGAGCAAATCTGGGTGAGAAAACTACGAAAAAAATATCTCTATACTGGTTTCGAATTCAACACAATCAAAATGCACAACTGTAATAACCAATCGGCAGCACCACATAAGTTATGATTTCTCCTTTATACGGGGCACAATTGGCTCTGATACCACTGTAGAAAAATCCCGGTGCGTGTATCATATACACACGATTAGGAAAAAATTTTGTTCCGGGACTTTCCTAAAGTCCAAGATCTATGTGTCTATACAAGGAAATAACATTAAACCTAGCTGAAAATTCTCAATTCATATACATGTTCATAATATATATATACAGGAATTCATGACATTTACACAAGTCAATCATTCATATAATAACCATTTACCTTGTATGTAGTCTCCTTCATTCTTTGATTTTCTACTCATCGAGTTGCTGCAAACTATAACGACCAAAACAGACCATCTCTAATGGTATCTACGCAGAGATCAGAGAAACTAACTGAATCAAACTATTTGATCTAGAAATGGATAGAACAAAGAGAAGAATGCTAGCTTTCTCCTTTGTTCTGTAGAGAGAAAAAACGTTAAAGAGAAATAAAAGAGAAGAAGGTGATAAAGCTTAAAAGAGAAGCTTGAAAGATGGTTTTCATATACTTGTTAAAAACCTTTCTTATGAACATCAATCTTCAATCCTTTTTAGCTTTTTTTTTGTCTTTTATTGTTTTTATCTTTTATCATTAAAAGACAATAAATGCAACTTATTAAAGAAGACTCTTATCTATATATAGATAAATGCTAAGGTGGTCTAGTCACACTGGGATCAGTTTTACTGGGTTCCAAATGTAGGAAAACATCAGTGACCTATTTTAGCAATATTGATGTCGCGATCATATCGGGACATATCACAATCTCATCAGGATCCGTTTGGTTATATTACTCTCCATATAATGGATCTCTATCCAAAACCATTTTATGAATCCTCTGAGTCACTCTTATGCGTGTGACTCATTAGGATTCTGGTTATGTTGGCCACTTGGATTAGCACTTAATCTAAGCAAGTCATGAGTGGCGTCTAGCAACACATTATGACTCCCAATTAATCGGAAAGTAAGTGGTTTGACGAATGAACCTGTGCTCATCACGAACCATCTCACGAACCCTCTTACAGACAATTTTGTACAAGTCATCCTTTCACCATGCTATATCTCACTTGGTTATGAGTATAAGAAAAGTGTCAACTCTCACTAGAATGACTACATCAAATATAGCCTAAGTGATATCAGTTCTCATCCAGGGACTTATTACTCTATATGTCAATGAAGACATTCTTCATTACACATGTACTCCGGCTAGAGATTTCCAAGTAATAAACCCAATAAGAGGTCGTAGGTATCATCTTCTGCTATCATAGAAGTGGCGAATCCTCTATTGGCTATTTAACTACTTTCGAATACCGTAAGCTGTACCCAATCACCTTCTTATAAGCAACCTCTATAAGGCAACAAGGAATGGAGTTAAAGCAATCAATATTCAAGATATCCTTTAGTTCCTCAAGTCTAAGGATACTTGCACCATTGCAATGATAAGATTATCATTGACATTTGAATAGATCATCCATATGATGAACTTATGGTAGGTCATCTAATGTACTTACTACCTCTAGTAAGCATCTACATCTTAACTCTAAACATATCATATTTATAGTCTTTAAGATTCACTGTTTGATCAAATCAAGGAGTTTGACATGTGCTAGTTTATCCGGATTAACAATGTCCAATCTCATTAATTCTTTGACTAGGGAAAATTTAGATACTGACATAATTTCACATGATAGGAATCTCAATAGTATGATCAAATCATGATTTCCTTCGTGCTATGTCATATATCATGGACTGAATTAATTTGCTTATAGATCAATATCAATTCATAAATCATGAACACCAAATTAATGAAATATTCCTTTCTTTATTATTGAAAATAAAGTATGTACACAACTTTGTACAAAACGCGTTAAAGGTGATTGCCTTTAGGTTACTACTCTAACATATTATAGGCATGGAAATAACTCGAGATACGAAGAACAAAAAATTGTGGTTATTGTAGGAAAGATATATTGAACGAGTTTTAAAAAGGTTCAATATGAATCACGCCAAGCTTGTTAGCACACCATTGCTACCTCACTTCAAGTTGATTAAGTGTGCATGCCCTTTAACAGAAAAAGAAGAAAGATGATATGTCTTCTATTCCATACTCATTTATAGTAGAGTCTTTGATATATATAAATGGTATTCACAAGACTAGATATTGCATAAGATATTGGGCTAATGAATAGGTATTTTTCTAATTCGTTGAAGGTTAACTGAGAAGAAGTGAAATGTATTTTGAGATACTTAAGAGGTGCCTCCAAGCGTAGTTTATGTTTTGGTGGTGGAGAGCCAATTCTAGAAGGTTATGTAGATGTAGATATAACTGGAGATCTTGATGATAGAAAATCCACTTCAGACTTTCTGTTAAATTTTGTATAGAAAGCCATTTCATGACAATCCAAGCTATAAAAACGTGTAGCTTTATTTATGATTGAAGCAAAGTATGTAGCTATAGTGGAAGTTGGTAAGGAGATGATTTGGATAAAAGAGGTTTCTTTAAGAGTTAGATGTAAAGCAAGAAGACTATGTAGTATTTTATGAAAGCCAAAGTGTTATAGACTTAAGAAAAAATACTATATATCATTCACACACAAAGAACATAAATGTTAGATACTATTAGTTGAGGGTTATGATTAAGAAGCAACAATTGCAATTAAAAAAGATTTATATAGATATGAATGGTGCTGACATATTGACCAAAGCAGTTCTTGGAAGCAAGTATGAGCTTTGTAATAAGCTCGTCTAGATGTCTCTTAAGTAGGTGTTGGAGTATTATAAGTCTTCAATACTATAGGTTGGAGGGGCAGATTGTTGAGTGTCTAACCCTATTTTGAGTCAAACATGACCTTTCGGTGATCACAATCACTCTTATGTATCGTAAGAATGATGAACAAGTGAAGAAAAGTCTGATAATAGTTCAAATGAAGTATTTTCTAAGAGAAACATCTATGTAAGATGTTACACAACCATGTCTTTTACCACACGGCCATATGGGTCAACTGTGTAAGTTACTAAAAATGTGTGCATAAAGCCATGAGGAGTCAAAGACATAAATGATTGTGTACATGCCTGTGTTCACAACATACACAACTACATAGGATGGCTTGTGTCTCTCTAAAATTGTGTCATTTGCAATATCTTCAAATTTGGAAGGTACACGATCATGCACAATACAAAAAACACTAATTTCATAATATATAAGACAAAAGATGTAGGTTTTTAAGTATAACCAGCTAGAACACCAAAAAGTGAAGAAAAACTTAGCGAGAGTGAGCGGAAAAGGTTTCTTATTCTTTTGTTGATAGTTTATAGCAATAAGTTGTTTATACAAAGATAGTTTTTGGGGTTAGTTTGAGAAGAGTCTTGAGTTGTTAGATCAACTTGTTTTCCAATCCTAAAACTTGGTGGGACAACTTATAGTTATGGTGTGATATAATTTGGAGCAAGGGCCAATCGCTCGAATTTTAAAATCTTAGAAATTCTTATTTGAATTTAGTAGATTTTTTTATTAGTTTGACCCATTATTTCAACTATTTTGTAGGGTTTTTTCAAATGAATTTGGTGCTTGTGTCATTATTTTTCATTCTTGTACTGCTATGAATAATTTTTTTTAAATTATTTAATTTTGTTTGTGATCTTTGATTGACCTTGAGAGAGTTGAGTTTTTGAATCCTTACACACACTACATCATGCTCCAATTTAGAGTGACGTAAATGAGTGTCTTCAATTGCACCAAAATCATCTTTATTTAAGGTTTTGCTTCAAATGGAGACCATTTTAAATTTGCTTCCATTAGAGAGTAGAGACGATGTTCAACTGGAGACATTTGATAAGCAAATCACAACCACTTTAGAAATAAGTTTTGGGTTTTGGTTCATTTAATTTTGCTAGGGTATTGCTTCCTTTTGAGTTTTGGTTTTCGATTTTTGCTAATCATTTGTGAAATTTTTCATATGTACTGAGTTTGCAAAAAATATTTTTGATTCATTATGAATCCACTCTAAACTTGATCATGATCCTGCTTATTGGGTTTTGCAGGCAAGCACTTTATGCCCACCAAATCACCTACTTGACTGATTATTTGTAAAAAAGGAAATAACTCTAGATTAATTTAACATAAAGCATAACATGTATGTTCCTTTTTCTTTTAGTATGTTGGAATTTTTTTCTTTTGATACATTATAACTTTATAAGGAAAACAAGGCTTCATAGATTTACCTAATTTTTTTTTTCAAGAGTAAATCATCATGTAGTTGATATTTTGACTATCTAATTTCTTATAAATCTCAGTCAAAATGTCTTTTTAATTCAACATGTTAATGAATAACTGTTTCATAAATAAGTAACAAAGAGGTTAGATTTGGTTAAACTATCTAGCATAATGTAAACGGTTTGCTTTCTTTTGGTATATTAGGGAGAATAAAACTATAGTCTTTAAATTATAGTCATTTTAAAGCAAGGCTTCAGAGATTTGTCTCATATTTTTCTTAAGTAAAAAATAAACCATCATGTACTTGGTATTCTGGTTATCTAATTGCTTACAAATTTAAGTTAAAAGTTCTTGCCAATTCTGTAAGTTGATGACCAACTATTTTATAATATAAATATGAAGAAGTTAGCTAATATGACAATGCCAACAGTAGAAACCAACAAAGAACTTTAAAAGAATCTCAAGTTTTGAGGCATTTCTTGTTGAAATTCTAATAAGGTTAATCACATCTACATAAATTTCCTTGCCTAACCAATGAGCTTTTCAATTTTAGACCAATATCAAAAAGTTTAAACTATATATGAGAAATAAAGTGTATGAATTTGCTTTAACATTGCTTGTAATTGGAGTCTTCTTTATTACTAGCTATTTTTTAATTAGATTAATGTTTAAGTAAGGCTAGATATGAAAATGTAATTATATGTCAATCATGATTTTTACTAAAATTTAATACAAATATATGGTAAGAAAAATAAACATTTTAATATATGAAATCATCTACATCAGTAATACAACTGTGCAACAACACGTCGATGTATATTTCAATTGTGTACTACAGGCTACTTTCCATAATTCTTGATAGTAAAGGACCTTGCAAGTGGGTTCTTTAGATGTTTGAAATATGGGATAAATTATGCGTACTTTAATTAATCATAAGAAAAATAGCATTTTAAGAAAATGATAGTGGGTTCTTCAGATGTTTGAAATATGGGATAAATTATGTGTACTTCAATTAATCATAAGAGAAATAGCATTTTAAGAAAATGATAGCTAATTTGTTGTTTATTATAGGCAAGGGCATATTGTAAGTTCTTCGAGTCATTTGATGAAAATTTTACTTTAAGAAATGTAGATGTAAGAAATAGTTTAAGAGAAAAGAATATGTTATTGGGTTGCAGTGAAAAAAAAAGGGAAAGATGATAATAAACTTAATGGGTTGCATCATCATGTCCATGCATATTTCAATTGTAGACTATAGGCTACTTTGCATACTTCTTTATAGTAAAGAACCCTGGAAGGAGGTTTTTCAGACGTTTTGAAATATGGGATAAATTATTCATATTAATTATAAGAAACATAGCATTTTAAGAAAATGATAGCTAATTTGTTGTTTATTGTAAGAAAGGATGTGTTGTAAGTTCTTCGAGTGGTTTGATGAAAATTTTACTTAAAGAAATGTAGATGTAAGAAATATTTTAAGAGAAAAAAACATGTTAATAGGATACAGTGAAAAGAAGAAGAAGGAAAGATGATAATAAACTTAATTGGATTTGATGTTATTGTCTTAGATTATGTTTAGTGTTGTCATTGGTACTTTTGATACAAGAAATGTGAATAAACCTTAGCTTTATATATGTATGTACCTTTAGGTCATTTGTAAATATAATGGTACTTGTAATAAGTAGTAAGTGTATGAATATTATTTCTTAGGGATTCATGAAAATGAGCTTAATATTTATTTAATGTATTTGAAACTATATGATATGTGTGAATGTGTGTGTGTTTCAATCGATATGGCTATGAACACAATGTGTTTGGAAATAAAGGATAAAACTAGACACTACACATAAGTGATAAGTAGTGTTTTAGTCATATTTTTAGTCTCATATTTAAGGTATTTTGCTTATTTTTAAAACATTTTTATTGATTTTAGTACTTAGTTTGTTTATATTTTGTTTTTATGTCTAATTCACTCACTTAGAGTAAAAAGGAATAAATTTGGAGAAGTTTGGAGTAATTTGGAGTTGTTTTGATTGAGTCATGGAGAGTAGGCTAATGTACATGGTTGTGTAGGATAGTTTGGAGGTTTGTTGAATATTTCCTATGGACATGCTCGTATTGACTGGAAATATACCCATGTTAATTTGTGAGAAAGATATGTTGAAGATACCCACCTATGTCATTGCACATATTAGCTCTAGGTAATGTTATGCATTAATTTAAAGAACATAGTCTGAAGTGGATCACACGTTAATAAAATGATTAATAATGAGATATAGATGCACAAGAAGGGGGGTTGAATTGTGATAAACTTTTCGTAAATCCCCTTTTAGAAAATTCGTTTGTTCAAAGAACTTCATTCTTAAAAACAATCAAAAACAAAGTTGTAAAGTATTTTCAAAAACTTTGTATAACAATGAAATCTAAAATATGAGTTGAGAGAGATTGAGAGTTTGAGAGGTTGCGACACAACAATTTATACTGGTTCACCCCAAACTGTGGGTTACGTCCAGTCCTCAGATATGCTTCTGAGATTTCACTATTTCTCAAACGTTACAAGTATTCTTTGACTCTGAGTCTCTTCAGGTCTCTACATACAGTATTCTTTCACTCTTAGCCTCTGCAGGCTATCTGCACTATTTTCTCTCTGAAAGTGGTTTCGAGCTTTGTTACAGAAATGATAGCTCTAATTATTCGCACAAAATTTCTAAAGTATTGATAAGCTTTTAATCTCGCTCTAACAAAAGTCTTCTATCTCTTTGACACGACTATTATTTATAGCCTTCGTCTTCAACTGGTTCTTGAAAACTGTTTCTTAATCTTTCAAGAATCGGTTATTCAGTTGAGTTCTGTAACCAACTCAGCTGATGTGTCTTCTTGACTCTTCCGTCTGTTTTCTGCTTTCGCGTCTAGCGTCTGCTTTTGCTTTCGTCTACTTTTTGATAGCTTTCGTCTACTTTTCAGCTTGCGTCTGCTTTCCAATAGCTTCCGTCTGCTTTTGATAGCTTTTGTCTATTTTTCAACTTGCATCTGCTTTACAATAGCTTCCGTTTGCTTTTCGATTTGCGTCTGTTTTTCGCTTCTTTCCATCTACTTTTCTTAGCTTCCGTCTACTTTTCAATAGCTTTCATCTGCTTTTACTTCGCTTCCGTCTACTTTTCAAATAACTTCCTTCCATCTGTTTTTTGTACTTCGTTTACTTTTCAATATTTTGCTTTATTATTTGTTTTTCATCAAAATCATTAATCGTAAAGTCATTTTGACTTAACAATAACATCACAAATGATTTATTTAACTACAAATCCATGTTATTAGACACAACTCTTACCTAATTTAGCTTCCAATTCTTCAAATCTTCAAAACTACCACAATTCCTTAACTGCCCATACATACACGATCATCATCATCTTGAGGGGGAAAAGCTTAGGTTTGGATTTTTAGTGAAC
>JANZLX010000001.1:13914932-13924973 GCA_025531955.1 Erythroxylum orinocense
ATAGTATTTTATTCATAACTTCTTCATTTCTAACCCGAATGGAGCGATTCCAGTGGCATTGGAATCGTTAGGACCAAAGGAATATTTTCTAATAGAAAGCCAATTGAATTTTACTAATTGAGTTTTTCCCCTTATTTGTGGTCGATTCATGTTCGGTTTTGGATCCTCTAGGCTTTGTGGGCTTCGCCGAATGTTGGGCCTCAGGGATGGGGTCCAACATTCGGGAATGTTAGGCCTCGAAGACGGGGTCCAACAATAGATAAGGGAGGAAACGGAAAAATAAGGAAGGAGGAACCTTATACTAGATGAAGGAAGGAGAAACAACCAAGGAAAACCTTTTGGAACAGATTTTCATTAAACTAGAGGGAAGTTTTTAGAGATTTTAAGGATTCCAGTTATGTTTTCCTAGATTTCTACCTTCTATTTAGTTTTTTTATGTTTTATTCTTTGTTATCATAAGTTAAATATCTTTTAGTATCTAGATTGGATGAATGGGATATATCTTATAGTGACTTTGTTTCAATTTATTTTATTCCTTGATTTTATTGAGATTCAATTATGTGTTCAAATTTATTCTTGAATTAATATTGTAGGTGTATTATTTCATGTGTGATATCATGTAGTTAAGATTAAGAAATTAAAAGAATGTTCATGCAAACATAGAGATAGGTTGATATAAATCTTCTATATTAGGGTCAAACCTAATTGTAAAATCCATAAATGTAATTCTATGGATTTAATTTAAAATGAAATTTCAATTAATCAACCTAGAATTAGGTGTTGATAGTCTTTAAAATGATATTAGCATAATTTAGGAATTTTCAAAGTTTAATGAGCTTAACAATAAACCAATGAGTAAAATCGTGATTGCATGAGAAGTTCTATAGGGATTCAAAGTCTTGCTACTATTATTTACTTGGCTATTTTTCCACTCTTTTTCTATTTTAGTTTCTTTGATTATCTTGATTTATTTATAGTCAGTGTTCTTTTATTTTAAATATGAATTATCACAATCACTTTTGCTATAGAATAATAGGTGTATTCGCATTGGATACTTTATGTAAGATGAAAGGACCACATACTGAACTTTGTATAAAAAGCTGTTGGAAAAATTATATAACTGGGCCAATTATAACTTCCCAAACATTCAAAATCATGTATAAAGATAGTCTTGAGCTAACATCTTGTTTGGTTGTACTTATTTTTATGATTTTTTATGTTGATTGTGAAAAGGAAAAATAATATAAATAAAACGTGTTTGGAAAAAATAGCTTTGGTTTTCAGT
This sequence comes from Erythroxylum orinocense, assembly GCA_025531955.1. NCBI lineage: Eukaryota > Viridiplantae > Streptophyta > Magnoliopsida > Malpighiales > Erythroxylaceae > Erythroxylum > Erythroxylum orinocense. The sequence goes on from JANZLX010000001.1 coordinate 13,916,218, forward strand.
TTTCAAAGTTAAAAAACACAAATATGATGTTTTTCTATACTTTTATAATAGGTTTCCTTGTCTGGATAAATAAAAATCTCATTTCTAAGATCATTCTATTTTTTAGTGATCTTGTAAAAATCTAACTCCTTCTCCCTCTTGTTGTTTACTTTTAGCAAGCCTCTTCCTCATGTGTAAATCTATTTGTCTTTTTTCTCTGACATAATCATTTTATTTTTTTTCCTTAGCTCTCTCTTCATTCTTTTTCTTTTTTTCCCTTGTGAAAATTCTCTTCTGCAAAATGTGAGATGGGTTTTTACTAGGTTTTCTATTCTTCTCCAAATCTTGTTAAAAACTTTGCTAATTTTTCATTTGTAGGTGTAAAAAGTTCGTATAAATTAATAATGATGTTTTTCTAATTTTATTAAAAATTATTTTCATTGAATTTGTTCAAAATTTTCATTCAAGGTTTTAGACTTGTCGGTCCATTGTCGAAACCATAATTTCTTGACCCTTTTAGTTTACTTCTATCATTTTTTTGATTTCTTGTTTTCCATCCATGTTTGGTTTATTGTGAGTGACTTGTTTAGGAATTTGCAGTTATTTTTTAGGTCATAAAATAATTAGAAAGCATAAACATTTGCGTGTGTTGTTGTTTTGAAATTGTCCCAATGTCCTTTTTATGGGGGATGTCGACAACCTTATACATTCAATAACAATAATAATAACATAAAAAGTATATAATTAATCAATCTAGACAGTTAATTTCTTTCATTGACATTCTCCTTAGCAATCACCAAACAACTCATTATGGAGCTCCTTTATGATTTGTATCATTGGTCTACCTTTTGTTCTCAAAGTTCAAGTGTTAAATTGGGTTATGGAATGTTTTGTCTTCGATCTTATGAGAGTTTCAGTCCTTGTGGTCATATTGTTAACTTGAGTTACCATAGAGAAGTGGAAGGGGCGTGAAATGTTTTGTCTTCTCGAGGTATTAAAAATTTTGGTCTGCAACTATTACTAATAAGTTGTTAAGAAATTGAAAACACAAAAACTAAACCAAAACTAAATATTGTTTTTGGCGAGAGTTCTAATTCCTTGCAATCTTAAATACTAAACAAATTTTTTTTGGCAACCGCAAAGCAAAATTTGAAATATTCTATAACATCTTAGGATGAAAATTTATTGTCCCTCCTTCCATTTCGTATGTCACAACTTATAAACATAAGTTTTTCATAGTTTCCAATCAAAGCATTGTCTAACAGTGTTATGTTGTGCTGATATGACTTTTGCCTTAGTTATGATGTAATATGAAAATGAAGCTTAGCTTTCTTTTCTATGATTTTATTTTATTTTTACTACTCTTAAAATATAATCAATAACTCATTTTATCTTTACTAAATGATTTAACGACAAATTTATATCCAAATTTGACTTTGCAATACAAAATCTTGTAGAAGATACAAATTTGAGAACGAAGAGAAGAATTTAAAAACTTAACTGTTTATAATTCATAAGTTGCATAAAGCCCTGGCTTATCATTTGGGCATCCAATTTCACTAAACTTAAGAGTTGAGATGAGATTAAAGGATGAGTGAACCATAACCAAGAGCTTTTTTGGGCCTTAATGCTCACACACATCTTCAATCTATACACTAAAAATGAGTAACTATCGTCATCCTTTCATTTTTAGAAGATTAATGTAAACAAAATGCACAATTGTTTCAACTTCATACATATGGAAATAACTGTGTAATATTTGCCACATCATTTTAATGGCTTTTAGAGGTTTCCTATGAAAATTTGCACATTCTAATATAGGTACAACAGATAAGGTATCTACCACCATATGAGCCAATCCATTGTTATCATATTTGGAGAAAACAAAAACCTTTGAATTATTGAATAAGTGTTACATTTTTTGACATTTTTAAAGATTGAAATGTTAGTTGGAGATCACAGAGATAATATAACAAATTAAGTCAATGAACACATCATTGATGCCATGTTAATGGAAGGAATTTTCAAGTTGAATGGGTTAGTTTCACACTATAGAAGTGGCTCCATAAGATTGTAAAACCACTTCGAAAACAACATACATGACCAAGTTATACACACTCATTTGAACTTATAGATCAAGTATGCATAACTGACCATTTCATGTAATGAGCTTAAACAAAAACTAACGTAAGCCTTCTTTCATCATCAATCTTTAGTATGCTCCATCTAGAATTTATGCAGCTGAAGTTTCTAATTTCTTGAGCTTTCTTAATTGGTATAAGTTGGAACATATTTCTTTTATGAGGACCTTTTTCTTGACTTGAATTGCTTGATTGATTGGCCTTTCCATTTCTAGTAATTGCTGCAAGCTATTGTTGTTCTGTTTATCCTGCCTGCTTCTTTTAGTTCTATACAAGTGCATTTATTCCTTTTCTAGTCCAATTGTGTTGTAATTTTTCTATATGACGTTGCTTAAAAAAATTTTCTAGAAGTGAAAAAGGAAAAAGAATATAACAATTAAAAAAAATCCCAAAAAGGAGTTATTAATAAATTTGATAAAAGAGTAGGCTCCTCTAGCGAGAGTCTTCAAGAATTAAGTGAAGGTAATTTTGAACAATCTAATGAAAATTTAATCGATGAAATTCATATTTATGAGGATGTTAGTAATTTGAGGGAGTATGATCATATACCAAATGAATTGAATTTAGAAAATTTAAGGGCAAATGAGTAACCAATCCCTCCGTTAGATACTTATAATCCTAGAAATTGAGATAATCTTGACAATAAAGTAAATGACATTTTAGCTGAAAAAGGGCCTATAAGGGAATTAAATTTTATATTTCCTTTAGACAATAATTCTCAACATTTTTAATATTCTTATTATTTTAAAAAATTAAGTAATGGAGTAATTAATGATAGAAAATGGTAGGTTTACTCTAAACATGTAAATAAGGCATATTATTTTTGTTGTAAGTTATTTAAATATGATAGCAAACATAGTGCATTAGCAAATGATAGATTTAGAGGACAGAAGCATCTTAATGTGGGTCTTAAAGAACACAAGCATAGTGTTGAGAATATGACTAATATGAAGGTTTGGAATGAACTAAGACTAAAATTAAGCAAAAATAAAATAATTAATAAAGATTTGCAATAAGAAATTGAAAAGGAGAAAGATCATTGGAGAAAAGTTTTGAAAAGAATAATTTCTATTATAAAATGTCTTGCTAAATATAATTTGGAGATGAGAAACTTTGCTAAGATAGTAATGGTAGTGTTTTAGAATTGATTGAGATGATTGCTGAATTTGATTTGACAAAACAAGATAATGATAGACACATTCAAAATCATGAAAATTTTCATCATTATCTTGGCTACAAAGTTCAAAGTGAGTTTATTTCTCTTTTGGCCTATAATGTTAGAAGTTTTATCATAAGGATCATTGAAAAGGCAAAATATTTTTCTATAATTCTTGATTATACCTCTGATGTGAGCCATCAATGACAAATGAGTTTAGTAGTATAATGTGTGAATATATCAAGTAATAGTACTTTTTAGAGTTTCTGAAGGTAGATGACACATTTGGATTAACACATTTCATTGAATTATTTAATAAATTTAAGTCTCCTAATCTTAATGTCCATGATCTGAGGTATCAAAGTTATGACAACGATTTTAATATGAAGGAAGAACACTGAGGGTTTCAAAAGAGATTACTTAAAATAAATTTGAGAGCATTATATATGCCAAGTGCTTATTATAGTCTTAATCTTACTCTTAGTGATATGACATAATCTTATGTTAAATTTGTTTCATCTTTTGGAGTCATGCAATATATATATTCATTATTTTTAAGTTCTCATAAAAGGTAAAAGGTTTTTTTTGATAATTTTGAGGGCTTAACCATGAAATCCTTGTCTAATATTCATTGAGAGAATCAAATAAAAAGTACTAAAGCTATTAGATTTCAAGCTCTTTAAATAAGATTGGCTTTAGTGGGATTATCTAGATCTTGTGATGATCCCAAGTTAAGAAGTAAAGTGGAAAGTTTGGTTATTGAAGTTGAGAGTTTTGAGTTTTTACTTGGTATGGTTGTTTGATATGATATTTTATTTGCTATTAACATGGTGCATAAAAAGTTGTAGTCTAAATCTATATATATCGACGCTACCATGGAGTAATTAGAATTTATGATGGTATTTTTTGGCGGAATATATAAATGAAATATTTGTCTCTAATATCAATATTGCCAAATCATTAGACATAAGGTGAATGTAGAGCTTACACTTTCAATTAGACATAAGTATTATTAAAAAAAAAGACAATTTGACAAAAATGATCATGATAAAAAAAAAACAAATAGCTATGGAGTCTTTTAGACTTAGTTCCTTCCTAATCGTTGTGGATATGACAATTTTTTCATTGAAGGATAGATTTGAGCAATTAACTACACTTAAAAGAATTTTTTATTCATATTTAATTTAAAGAACTTGAGGTCATTAGATGATAATGAACTAAGAGAATGTCGCACTAATTTTACAACTATTTTTTATCATGATAATGTGTTAATTGGGGATTTAGATGACCTTTTTTCTAAATTAAAAATAGTGCAAATAATTTTGCCAAATCAGTTAATATCATTGACTGAAATTCTTGAATTTACAGCTTCCAAATCAGTCAATATCAATGGCTAAAATTCTTGAATTTGTTAATACTGCCGATTGTTATCTAAATGTTCAAATTGCTTATTGAATCTTATTGATTGTACCTGTAACTATAATATTACCTAACATAAGTTTTTCAAAGTTAAAATTATTGAAAACTTATTTGATGAATGGCTTGACTATTTTATATATCAAGAAAAATATGTTGGATAATATTGATCTTAATACTTTTATTGATGATTTTACACCTAGAAATGCGAAGAGAAAATATTTTCATCATAATCTATATGCTTGTTAATATAGTTTTATAGCTTCTTAGTGTTTTACAATCTGATGTTGCTATCCGGTTACTTCTGCTACTATTTTTAGTGAATTCCGACAACTGCAAGATATTGTTAACTATTATCATGATCATTTGACGTTAATATTTTCTTGAGTATGTGGGATTATGATTTGAGTAATTTATGTATAGATATTAAATTTGGGTAATAAAAACATTCTTTTCATATTTGCATATTGTCGATTCATTGGAGCCTTTCTTTTTTAGTTCTCTAAAAACGACTCTACAATCAAGTGTAAATTCCTACGTTTGTGTTGCTTGTATTTGAAGACTATTAGCGATCTATGTAGACATTTCTCAAATTTTCTCTTACTACTTTTAGTTTATATTTTGAAAAGCTAAATAACATGTTTTACTTTTAGATAAACATATGTCATGTTTCAAATTCAATATTTTGGACGAAATGCATCCTTGCAAAACTATAATTTTTAACCTCGTATGATCTTTGCTGCCTGTAATTGATTTATGTTTTAAACCAAGTTCTTTCCACTAGTCAGACATAAATTTTAGGCTGTTCAATTTGCCCGATGCTAATCAGGTTTGTGCTTGGACTGGGGTTGCCATCCTTACCATCACTACCTTTGAAGACAGATGCACCTCTCAGCCTACAATGGGCAAACTTCGTGAATAAAAGGACACGTCGGGTCGTTCTGTTGGTCCAAACAAATCAACTCCAAAGTCAAATACTTCAAAACTTGCTAGTGTTTTGTTGTAAAGTGTTTTCCTCTGTTCTCCGAAGGTCTATTATAAGCTCACAAGGTTTGGTCTTCGTCATCTCTAGCAGGACTTACACCCAACTCTCGATTCATAACTGCACACAGACTCGTAATAGAAAATGCCAGCTAACATGCTTACTTTGTACGATGGTGTCCTCGGGGACACAACACACGCACATCATGCATTCAAAGGTGGTTCAGCCAGATTCTTCTGAGGTTGGACGTTGCTATTCGGATCCATAAGGTCTGTGGATATGGCCTCTGAAATACTTGCAAAACAATAAAAAGCGCACCGGGGGTGATTGCCGGCAGGCCCCTCCGATGCTTAAGTCAGTCGTTTGGTAAGGGTTGTGGTCGCCAAGAGTAGAGAAAACTAGGGTTGTAATATCGTACCTGCATTATGGCTGAATAGTACCTTAAATACGGAATAATTGCTAGGTTAAGTCTTCACGTAGGTCTTAGTGTTTGCATGGGAGACGATCTCCTACTATTGGGCCGTCGATGTCTGGGCTTGAAGTTGGGCCTCGTTTGGCCAACCCAACCATAAGCCCCCTACTCCTCGACTCTGATCAAAGAGAAGGGTCGAAGAAGTACATGAGGATTGTGCGGCTGGACGGCGTGTCTACTTGCTATAAGGTCGATCGGTCGAGCTACTAAGACATAAGATCGGTCTGTTGACTCGCGATTAGGCCGGACGATCGCTCGACTCACGCTATGCTAGGACAATCTAGTCGCGATATTAGGTATGATTATTACTTGGCGATACGTATCTGTTAGGCGCCATTCAAAATTTGAAACGATGCGTCCGTTCAACTGCCGCGCAGCTGTCATGCATTGTCACACTTTGTCATACGTGTCCTTTCGACTGTCACGCCGCTTCTGGTTTTTAACAAACCTAATTTACCACAGCTCAAATTTTGCCACGTGGTTAACCTCGGCTAGGATGTCACCACGCGTCTATCGTTGATTGGTACTCTCGTTCAATTGATGTTATAAATTTTGAACTCGACAGTACTCGACAGTTTTCTTTCGCTCTGCGTATTTGCTTCCCGACTTCTATTCTCTGCGTTTTCATCTCTGCTACTCTTTGTAATCACCAAAATATACCTTTCCTCACCGTCTTCCCAACTACAAACCTCCTCCGCCAACTAGGTACGTCCTTTTTTCCCCCTTATCCCCTAAATTTTCCATTTTATAATCATGTCGTCAACTAGCTCTAGAGGGGAGGTTAGCACCAGGGAGGAAACCGCCGAAAGGACCTTAGAGGTTGGGCCGCTAGGGATAACGACAAAAATGGTGGAGGCGCCAGAGGCTGGCGGGAATGAGGCGCCCGTGGTAGAAAGAACCGAGGAAGTTGGGGTGAGTGCTCGGAAGGACGGGTTGATTGTCGAGAATCCGCCAAATGACCCATCGACGATTACCGCGAGGAAGTTGAATCGATCGATCATCCAGCATAACATCCCCGCGACGTGGGGGCCCAGACTTGCCTCCGTTGGTGAAAGAATTCACAACAGTCCAGGAGGATATTTTACTGTTTCGGACAGTTTTTCACAGTCGGTGGTATGAAGCTCCCGTATGCCCCGGTTATTGACGAAGTGTGCCGCGCTTACCAACTGAGGCTGAGCCAAATTCCTCTGAACGACTAGAGATTTATGAACGATCTGGCCTTGCTGTGCCATCAGTTCGGGTGCCCCCCTCGGTCGGCATCCTGCGCCACTTCTTGAGAATGAACCAGAGATCAAGTACCGGGGCCGGGAGCCCTTCTCTCCAATACTGAGATGCGCGCTACCACCCTGCTGGAACGGCCTCAAAAGTCCAATCTTGGAGGACGAAGTACTTCTTTGTGAGGCCTCCGGGATCTTCTTTCGAATCCAGGCCGTGGAGATACCCCTTGGTCGAGTAGTGGAACGATCTTTCGGACGTATTCCTTAGTAGGGAGGAGAAGGAGGCGATCGACCAAATAAAAGCACTCGGTCGGTATGATTTCGGTCGGCTCATCATAGGGTATCGCGGGGGGGCCTCAGCCGATTCGTTCTTGGTTTACCCCCCGCCCCGGATTAGCGGGCTAGAAGAAGAAACTGCCCTTTCTGGTCGACCCTTCGTGATTTCATTATTTGCCGTGTTTGTAGGTATTGGTTTCATTTTCTAACTTATTTCCATGTCCGTGCAGCCATGATGAGAGTTTGTGCCTTTTTCGGGTCCTCCAGTGCTTCCAAGAGCCAACGCCGGGCTGCTAGGCCGTCCAAAAAGATCAACGAGCTAAGCAAAGAGGGGGAGTGTAGCTTGGAGGTCGCTCAGCCGGCTGGCTCCCACGGCGCTCGTTCGGCCGATGGCCCCCGTACAACTGACGGTGGTGGATGTGGAGGAAGAGGATGAGGAGGTGGGACCACCTCTTAAAAGGAAGAAAACTGCCCGGGTTCTCGACCGACCGCCCTGCTCGGCAGATGCCACTAGGGAGAAAGGAAAAGAAATGGAGAAAGGAGAAGAGTGCTTAGCCCGGTCGGAAAAGGGCAAGAGGAAGGAGCGAGTGACGAGCGACGATAAGTGGGAGCCGGCCATTAGTCTAGATAAGACCGCGTCGCTTGGGAGCATCGAAGTGGTGCTTCATATTGCTGAGAATATCATTCCTCCCGCGGATGAGGGACTTATCGACTCGTTGGATAACCAGAAGTTATCGACTCGTCTCGTCCGTAATTGTGCCAGGGATCTGGCGTTCGCTTTTTCGACGTACCGTCTAGTTGTGCAACTTGTTGAGCAGTGCAACGCTTCGAAAGATAAGCTTTCAGAGATGAAGGAAGAGAGAGTCGTTGCACAAGGTCAACTTTCCTCTTTGGAAGAGGAGAAGAGCCGCTGAGACGAGGAGAGGGACTTTTTGAAGACTTAACTCGCGTCAGGGGAGGAGGAGAAGAGCCGGGTGACCATGGCCAGGGACGAGCTGGAGGAGAAGTGCCGTGCATTGCAACTCGTCACCGAAGGCCTGAAGGAAAAGGTGCTCGCTGCCAATTCTAAGGCAAAGATGGCAGACGAGCTCCGATCCAAGTTCCTTCAGGACTGCCA
>JANZLX010000001.1:13944536-13955923 GCA_025531955.1 Erythroxylum orinocense
TCATTTCAATCAACTCATCCACTTTCTTCTCATAATCCATATAAGTTCACTCAAATATCAAAGTCCTCAAAATTAAAAAATTCTTTTCTCATAAATTTTTCTTAATTTCATCAAATTTCCTTAAATTCATAATTTTTCTCACCAATTTCTTTCTCATTTAAATTCATTTTAATATTTCTCATTTTCATCAAAAGTTCGGGGTCCAACACTAGGCCTATATGGTTCCTAACTAGTATACGTTGAGTCGTAGGCTGGGCCTATGTGTTTTCTGAGTGTTGTATGTTTATTTTATAAGATTATTCATATTGTCTTGATGTGTATCGAATTCTATTTGTGATCTATGTTTTTCCTGCTCGCTGAGTACTTAGTGTACTCACATCCCCCCTCCCGCTTTCCAAACATGCAGGTTAATTTAGTGAGTTTGAAATTCTGAGTGGATCATACGGTCTTTTGGTAGTTTCATGATATTACTGCACGTGGGTAGTTTCAGATTTGTACTTTAGTTGCATAGTGGCTCATGAACTGTTTTATTGTTTTACTGTTTTGTTACCTTGGTCATGTTGATATGTTTTATAATTTTCTAACATAACTTTTAACTGCTTTGGTTGTTGTAAAAGATTTTATGTATGAACTTTTGATACTGTAGCTGAGATTGCCTTGAGTGGGCTAGAGAGTCCTGAAGTTGTGGTTGGATGTGAATATAGAAGCGTGTTTGAAATCGTTTGTAGTTTTTGGGATTTTTAAAATACAGCCGTTGTGCTGCCCAAATTTTTCAAAAAAAGGAAAAGAAAAATAGATATTTAGTTAGCCTTGCATATTCAGATTAAGGATACTGTGAGTGCCCTTAGTCCGCTTATGTGGCAGTTATCATGGGCTTGATGTGGTACCGGGTCATAACAATTAAATTGGTATGAGATCCCACATTGGTTGGAGAGGGGAACGAAGTATGCCTATGCCTTATAAGGGTACGGATACCTCTCCCTTACAGATGCATTTTTCATGGCTTAATGGACCGGATCCTATCGGAACTCCAAGGTTAAATGTGCTTTGTGAGAGTAATTCTAAGATGGGTGACCTCTTGGGAAGGCCTCGGGAAAAGCAAAACCGTGAGAGCTTGGCTGGGCCAAGGCCCAAAGCGGACAATATCTGTAAGCGGGTGATCTGGAATGTTAGAAGTGGTATCAGAGCCGGTACCGCAACCATTGTATCAGCTAGGCTGGACCCCAAAGAGGAATGAGCCCTGAGGGGGTGAAGATTGTGAGATCCCACATCGATTGGAGAGAGGAACAAAGTATGCCTTATAAGGATATAGATAGCTCTCCCTTATAGACACATTTTCTATGGCTTAATACATCGGATCCCATCGAAACTCCGAGATTAAATGTGATTAGGTGAGAGTAGTTCTAGGATGGGTAACCTCCTAGGAAGGCTTCGGGAAAAGCAAAACCATTAGGGCTTGGCTGGGCCAAGGCCCAAAGTGGACAATATCTCTAAGCAGGTGATCTAGGATGTTACACAGACAATTCAAGAAGGAAGCAGCATCAGGAGACCACCTAATCCAGAAAGCAACAGCATCGGGACCCGCTTCTTTTTCCTTCTCTTCTTCTCTCTCTCTCTTCTTTTCTCTCTCTTTCTTGAATTTTACAAAAGTGGCATAATGTAGAAGCTCCCTTAGGGTTACATCTTTAAGTCTTATATAGTATTTCCAATTAGGGCAACCGTAGGATCTTTTTCAAGTCTGAAAGGTCTGAAAAATCCCTTGAAAACTCCCTCCACTAGCTTCTATCATGATCGTGGCATATTACCCACAATCATGGCTCCTTGCTCTTGCTTTTGTTTTGCCACGATAGTGACCTTAGGTTATTTTTTGAGTCTTCACCGAATCTCCTCCAATTGCCCTGAAACACTAACAAACACATAAAGGCACCTCATAAATATAAAATTGAAGCTCAACATCTTGTTCCAACCCAAAAAACACTTAAAACACAAATATTTACTAACACACACAATTCTAACCTAAACTTATACTTGCTTTGTAAATTCTAAGTTTGAAGCATTTTGAAGCTGTTTTCATTGAGTTTATGGAGTGCGGGATAATGTACATGACCGTGTAGGAGAGTTTGGAGACATGTTGAATATTTCCTATGGAACACACCCAAGTAAAATGACACTGTACCTATGTTGATTTATAAAAAGGCCATATTAAAGGTACATGCCCATGACTGTCCATATGTTATATTTGGATAATGGTAAGCATTAATTTGAAGAACATAATCATTGACATGTCCATATTGATCCCTATTTAACCTAGTGTATTCGAATTTTAAATTTAAAAAGATAAGATTAAGCTACAAAAAGGGAGGAAGCAGAAAAATATGAAAGGGGGAACCCTAAAATGATTGAAGAAAGGAGAAAAAACTAATGATATCCCTTTGGAGTGGATTTTCATTAATCTAAAGCAATATTTTTAGAGATTTAAGGATTATAGCCATATTTTCTTAGAATGTTAGCTTTTTATTTAGTTTTGGAATTTTTTATTATTATCATGAGCTAAATACCTTTGGGTATCTGGATTAGATGAATCCCATGAAAGATCTTATATTGACTTTGTTTTAATGTAATTGATTCCTTGACTTTATTGAAATTCAATTATATGTTCATATTTATTCTTGAATTAATATTATTGATATATTATTTCATGTGTGATTTCACACAGTTGAAATTAATAAATCATTTATATAAATAGAGTTATCATAATTGAAAGGAGTTACATGCAATCATAGAGATAGGTTGACATAAATCTTCTAGATTAGGGTCAAACCTAATAGTGAAATTCATAAAACATTGAATACTAGGGGTATTAGTTAGAAAGAGATTTTAATTAATCAGGTATTAATAATCTTGAGAAAGATATTAACATAATTTATAATTTCAATGGTCCAGTGAACTTTAAGATTAAATTGATTAGTGAAATCATGATTACATGAGAAGTCCTAGTTGGATTTAAAGTCTAGGTATTGTTATTTAATTGCTTGACTTTTCCACTCTTTTGTTATTTTAGTTTCTTTGACTGTGTAGATATATTTTTAGTTTTTTATATTTTAAAACTGAATTATCACTATTATTTTAATTGTAAGTTAGATAATAAGAAAAGAGTTATTACTATGACTGATTGTCTCTATAGGATCAACACTTGATACTGAGAGTCTTATACTACAAAATGCTAACTTCACTGAACTTAGACAATCTATAGATTAAAGGAGTTGAGATATATATACTAATCAAATGAGAGTCCACAATGAGACTGTCTAAAAAGTCAATAATACAAAATATCAAAACAAAAGACCATTTATACAACATATAAGCCATTAAAATATGATCTATATTTCATATCATACTAGTCATCATTGGTATATTATGAGTAAACTTAACATCATAGAAGATTAGCTCATAGTGTATGACATAAAGATTAGCATCCTACAAGTTTCATCAAATAACATCTTCATGAATTTTCTGCTCATGATCTTAAAGTAAGTCAAGATTCTTTTGCTTTTGTTCTTGCATTCCCTAAGTATGATTAAAACACTCTACAGTGTTGTCTGACAACAAAACTAGACCATAGGTATGGATGAGGCTCAGAAGAGCTTAGAAAAGCAAATTGACCAAGTAACAAGGACTCATGTCTCTTTTATTCTTAGTTTGGAGGTTTAAATGGAATAGCTTGCCAATGTGTTATGTACAAAAAGAGTGGGAATTCTTTCGAACAACACAAAAGTATATTCAAGAGAGCAAGTTAAGGCTATCACACTTAGGAGTGGGAAAGAGTTAGGATAACTAACAGATAGACTAGCTGAAACTCACTTTGTAGACGACCAAGAGAAGTAGAAAAAGGGTGAAGAAAAGAATGAGGACCCTCCCTATGTTCTTCCTCCGCCTTACCTACCAAGAATTGGGTCTCTGCCTTTGACACGTCACCACCTTAGACACGATGATGGTTTGTTGTTCTAACCCTTTGCTTTTCGTTTTTGTTATATTTTGTTCTTTTTGCCTTCCGCTAAATTATTTCATTCCCCCTTTTTTGCTTGTATGTATCCTTCTCACATTGAGGAAAATGTGTTATTCAAATGTGGGGAGGGTTATGTATTTTGCTTTGAATGTGAATTTGCATATTGTATGATAGTATGTTAGGTTGCATTTTGTGGATTGTTTCAATATGTTAACGGCTAAGATGGATTGAAATTAATTTAATTTTGAACATAATCTATTAGGTTGCGAAGAGTCATTAGCTCGCAAAATTAGTGAATTAGGTTCTTCGACTAAATATGCAAGTTAATTAGGATTTAATGTGAGTTTATCACCTTCTATATTATCATACTCATTCATAATTTTAGGTCTTTTGACTTAAATGGCTTTGTTAGTATTTTTTCATAAAAACGAGTAGCTTAAGAAACAAGGTAGGCAACAAAAAATGTTTTGGTTAAGTTTATATAAATAACTATTCTGCTGGCCTTTAGGATATGAATAGAGCTAGTAGCCAGTTGAGAACATGATGTAGCTGAGTAATTGGATCAACACGTATCACAAATGTGTGCTTCTGCGTCAAAAGGCTATAATGACGTTTTAACCAAGTAGCTTAATAAAAACATGATTTAGTTGAATAACTGGATTGACATTCATCACTAATGTTTGCCTCTGAGTAAAAGACTAGGTCCATGTCTAAAAAATATTTTTTAAAAATTGTGTTATCTAATAAAACCTATCGAACTTGTAAATAGCTTGACTTCTCATGTAAATGTACTTAGGAGTAGTTTCAAAGTTTGAATGACCAAAGAATTTTTAATGTGTGTGTACAATTGAAAAAGGTGAGAAATTTGACATTGGAGTTTTGATTAATATGTACGTTTAGTCCAAAGCCCCTAGATATGGATTTTACATGTTAATAATTTGGAAAAACTTGAATGATTGTGTTTAGAGTAAAATTATTTCGTGAAGTTAAAGCCATTGCCTCATTTGTTACATTGTGAGTTTTGTTTTTGTTTTGTTTGTTGTTTTTTTGCTTGAGGACAAGCAAAAATTTAAGTGTGGGAATGTTGATAGGTGTGAAATTCATCATATTTTAGGGTATAGTTTGATATGTGTTTAGTCATTTATTTGATTGTTTAGTATGTGTTTAGGGTAAAATAGTGTTAGTTTGTGATTTATTTGTGTTTTAAGTGTTTTATGGGTTAAAACAATCCTTTCAACTTAAATTTGATGTTTTTGAGTTACCTTGATATGTTTGGCAGTGTTTCAGGGTAAAGATCAAAGAACAAAGGAGTTTCGGAGCAAATTGGGGCCAATTGCATAGCCCATGATCGTGGCCTATTGTGACAAAAAGGCCTGACATAAGCCACGATCGTGGTCTGCATCAGGTAGATGTGCAGCCACTTCCAAACTTCAAGTTATAAGGGATTTTTTGGACCTTTCAGACCTTAGAAAAATCCTTGTTCAACCCTAAACACAAAAGAACATAAATAGAACAACAAGAATAGAAAGAAGGGAGCTTTCGCATTAGCCACTTTTGGACAGAAACCCTAGAGAGAATTGTTGAGAGATTAAGAAAGAGAAGAAGGAAGAGAGAAGTGGAGAAGAAGCCGATATCAACATACTTCCTGGATTAGAAGTTTTTGACGTTACTGCCTCCTATCTCCATTAAGAATCGTATTTCCCATTATTTTCCATTTTTATTATTGTATAGAATTGGAAATATTAGTTTGATGATAGAATTGTGAATGTTGAGATGTTATATACTCACCTTTGGGTTTTTTTATCTTTGATTTAATTAAATCTGAATCTTTTATATTTATTAGAATTATTGTGATTGATTTATATGGTTGCATGATTCAGTAATAGACTGAGAGGGTGAATCAAATGAAAAATAATTAATGCAAATACACTTCAACATATTATCCATATACCAAAAATGCACATTTATAAGCCAAATATTGATATTCAACCCTCATTGATACACATTATTAATACAAATGCAAAAGCTCAGCAACACTAGTTATTTATTTTGTCGTGGTGTATTTCTTATTTATAACCATTTACTTTACTTTCTGTGTTAGGCTTGCACATTTTCGTGGGTGTGAATAACAAGAGTTGTGGAGGCTTGCACATTTTCGTGGGTGTGAATAACAAGAGTTGTGGATACCCGAATGCATCAAATTGTGGAGACATTATAGTCTCAAAATGAAAACACCATTAGTGTCAAACTATAACAGCTGCATTGTATCCCTATAGGAAAGCATATCTATCTACCACTAAGATAATAGAGCAAGAACTATAACATTTTCCTTTAACCAATTTCCAATTTCACAATTCATATATTAACAAGTCATATGATATACATTTCAAGTTATAAAATCTGTATCTGTGTTCATACATGCAAGTTGTAACTTACCAACATTAGAAAGGTGTCAAAATCACACTTGTATAATCATACTATACACATATGAGCAATAAATATGGATACAAATCATTTATGTTCATGTAAGTTTTCTTTGGAATGCATTATGCTCGATCTTAAATTCCAATGTTCAATTACCCAATTAACATATGATAAGTCCTATTTCATTTATTTCTAGCTGTTTGAAAAGTTTCATACGCATTAAAAAAGGTTCGGATAAGATTCAGTAAAAATTAAAAATGAAAAAAGCTCTAAATAATGCAAGTTTGGCTAATCCCACGATGGTCTAAAAATAGACAAACAATCAGTCCAGAAGCAAATTACATGACGAACTCTAGTTATTCCTTAATATCAACATAGAAAACGTTCAAATTAGGATTTGAGGTCTTCTATACATTTGTTCTCCTATGTCTCTAGTTTCCATAAAACCAACAATTAGACCATTTGAACTTCCCAATCAGGAGATGTAGACCAAATATCACAAGTTGTTCCAAAATATAGGCAGCATTAGGTCACCATTTTTTTTTTGCCAATTTCCAATGTCATAAAGTCATAATTAAGTCAGAGTCTCCTCTAGAATTTTTTATTTCTTTGTCTTAGGTTTCATATGAAATTGAAATCACCCAATTTAGAGGCTTGTAGGATGAGTTATGACTTAAAACCTATGACTCATTCAACAAACCCTAGACAGAATTCCTTTATACGATACTCTCTTGTCATATTCAACCACTTTTATGCAAGATAACACCAAAATAACACCAAAGCATTATCCCAGGAACCATTCCACATCCAAATGAATCTTTTATCCATTCAAACATACACATAAAGAGAAATTAGACTAAGTGTAGTCCCAAACCTTAAAATTGGCAAAGTAGTTCTTCTAATGCCTTTCCTTCCCTTCCTCTTTGGCTTTGCTTGACTCACCAAATGAAAAATGATGAGATGAAGAAGGTGAAATGGAGAGGAGAAAAATATGAAGTTAACACCCTCAAAGTGTCATCCATCTCCCCTCTCCATATGTCTTTTCATGAATTTTCTAGTATTAGACTTATGTTTCAATCCCATTGGACCATATGTTACAATCCTATTGGACCAAGTGTTACAATCCTATTGGAAATGTGTTACGATTCTATTGGACCATATGTTACAATTATATTGAACCATTTGTGATAATTATATTGGAAACATACAAGCTTTATTATTATTGGTCACACATGCTTTACTCCAATTGGTCCATGTGTTAACTTTAGAAAAATCACACATTGGTCCTTCTTCTTTCTTTAATTACTACATTGGCTTATAATCTTATCAATTAATTTCATTCCCCTATGTCTTAAGTTTGTAATGACATAAATTTCATGCAATTTGGTTAATCATATATGGAGTTCTATTAAAAAATACTACAGGTTGTTCGAAAAAAAGGACAATAGTCATGACTCAACTTCAAACCAAAATTCAAGAAGCTTAGAGGCAGAATCAATTTTCGGTCCTCTATAAAATTTTTAGAGCTATGTCCCTAGTTTAAAAATCAATTTGAGTTATCCAATTTTTAGGTCTACAGGCCAAGATATGTTTAAATTCAAGAAATCTATTCAGTGAAACCTATTCATCTAGCGAGGAATACATCCCAAATCAACTTACTTCAGTCTTAACATGCACGAGCAATGCAAAAACACATCCAATTTAAGCAACAACATTCCATAAGTAAATGGGATACTTCTTCTACCAATTCCCCTCACATCACGTCCATAAATCCAAGCAAACATACCAAAAATTCCTATCTAAAATATCAATGTCAAAACGAACAAATTACCTATTTACCCATGTCTTTCACATTAAGTACCATTACATCTCTTACTATACTTAGATGCACTTAATTCATTATGTTCACTTCTTAATACACCTTAGACATGTTATAATACTTCTAGGGTATATGTTGGGGCCTTACAAATTCGAAATCGCCCATTTTTATATTTTGAACAACTGCAAGAATGTCGATATATATATGGAGTATCTATATTACTTTTGATTCAAACAATCATATTAGAATTTACTGATTGAATCACATTACCTTACCATTCTTTTTTTTTAAATAGAGAGAACAAAGAGTCCATTTGTAGAAATCGAGCAAGTATCATATTGATTACATATTATGAACTTATGATAATTTTATATTAGATTGACTTCTAATTTCATTTTGTCATATAGATGATACTGAAGTGAATCACACATTAGTACAATAATCAATAACGATATTTAGATGCACAAGAAGGGGAGGTTGAATTGTGGTAAACTTTTTCGTTAACCCCTTTTTGAAAACTTATGTACGATAGCCATATTGAAAATCACAATCTAAAGAGTAAGAGAGAGTTGAGAGAATTTGACACGGTAATTTTTATACTGGTTCACCCCAAACCGTGGGCTACGTTCAGTCCTTAGATGCCTATCTGAGTTTTCACTATCTCTTAAAAATTTACAAGTATTCTTTTTCACCAAGCCTCTTCAGGTCTCTATACAATCAGTATTCTTTTACGCTTAGCCTCTTCAGGCTATCTGTATCACTATCCGACTAATAGTGTTTTGGGCTTGTAATAGTAAAAGATAACACTCAATTTTTCTCACGAAAATTTTTCACAATAATTGCTAGACTTTTTTAATAATCTCATAATATTAAACTGCTTGTAATCTTCGACTTTGACTCTTATTTATAGTCTTCGTCTTCAACTGCTTCTTGATTCTTTAAAGATATGGTTATTTAGTTGAGTCTTGTAACTAACTCAGACTGATGCTTCCGTCTGCTTTTACTTAGCTTCCGTCTGCTTTTTCTTAGCTTCTGTCTGCTTTCGCTTAGCTTCCGGCTGCTTTTGCTTCCGTCTGCTTTCGCTTAGCTTCCATCTGCTTTTGTTTCCGTCTACTTTCGCTTAGCTTTCGTATGCTTTTCATTCAGCTTGCGTCTGCTTTTTGTTTGTCATCAAAATTATTAATCGTAAAGTCATTTTGACTTAACAATCTCCCCCTTTTTGATGATAACAAATACCTTTATTATAAGGATGAAAAGCTTTACATCATATAGTCAAAAAAACAAAGAAACTTAAAAAACATCAAGTTTTCTTTGCTCCCCCTGTTTTCTAACTTTTCTCCCCCTATTTGTTATTAATAAAAAATGATTATAACCGGAAATGTTGTATAAGCTTCTTCAGCATCTTTTCGCACTTCCTGACTCGTTTTTCAATATGGGCTACTCGAGCATGTAGGTTAGGTGCAGTTGATGGTTGGTCAGCTTCTTGGGATTGTTCAGCTTCCTGGGGTTGTTCTTCTTCAAAAGCAATTATAGTCATGTATGCATCTGAAGATGGAACAGGAACTTCAACAATCTGGAGGGAAGGAAGTTTAACAGGGAGGTAGTGTTCAGGAAGATCTAGATCATAAGGAACTAGTAGGCGTGGAATTGGTTGTCCAAGCAAAGGTAGAATCTCTTCCATTGAAGTTATGTGCCACAATGGTCGTTGGCGCAAAATATCCTTCACAATAGGCTCAATTAAGCATTCCACATCTGTAACCTTTATTGGTTTGAACTGACCTTCCACAAGTGTGCCTCCCACTGGATCATTTTTCGTTGATCGGCTACCACTTGTTCCTGGATCTTGATAAACACACATTGCATTCGCCTTACTTTTTAAATCGCACGCGTTATCTATCAGACGCACTTCTTCTGCAATTTGATCTGGAGTCAGATCATTTAATACTGGTTCTGGGTATATTTTCATGTTCCCTTTATCAGTATTACTCACCACATGGTACGGTGGTTTAATATCAGGGACAACCTTTATCACAGTGTGCTCTAAGATTGGAAAAATAGTGTGAGGCTTATTTGTCATTTGTGTTGGGTATGGTTTCTTCCCAATAATTTTCAATTGTTCATAGAAGCTCTTATCGTCTTCATCCAATAGTTGCATAACACTCTCATTTATTAAAACTGGTTTGAAGTATACCTTAACTATTTTCCTCGATTCATCCCTGATGATTTTCAAATTGCTTTTCTTCTTCACAGGTTCGACTTTTTCAACCACTCTGATTTCCAAATCTTCTTTCCTCAGAAGTGGTAATGAAATAACATGTTCCTCACTGTGTTCTATTGACTCCTCTATTTGAACAACAGTGGTAGTAGTCGTTTCCTGACTAACTTCCTCAACATCAAGACTGTTTTTCTCCTGACTGATCTCCTCAGTAATAGAAGTAAATTTCGTCTGACTCTCCTTCTTCTGTTGTGGAGCTTCAATTAATCTTGTTGATTTCTGAGATTGCTGATGTTGCTTCTCAGACTCCAATCTCCTTTTTCTTTCAATCTCTTCAGCCTGTTTGGCTGAGTCTTCTCTTAAAATTAAAACTAATGATCTTGTGGCTTTGGGTGCTTTCAACTAAGCATTTTTCACCTGATTCAGTTCTCTTGACTGCTTCTCTTTTTGTCAGATAGAGTTTCTGATGAAGGATCTTCTTTAATATCACCTAAAGGCATTGTGGTGGTTTCATTATCTGAATCCTCCTTTTTACTGGGTTGGGCACTATCATCAAACTTAACATAAATAGTTTCCTCGACAGTTTTAGAGGTAAGGTTGTAAACCCTGAACGCCTTTGAAGACAAAGAGTAGCCTAGAAATATTCCTGAAAGAGTCTTGGAATCAAACTTATCCAGAGCTTCCTTTGTATTCAGTATAAAACATTTGCAACCGAAAGGATGGAAATAAGATATATTTGGTCTCCTTCCATTCCATAACTCATAGGAAGTTTTCTTCATCAAAGGTCGCAGCAACACTCTATTATGAATATAGCACGTTGTATTAACAGCTTCTGCCCAAAAATACTTAGGAAGATTCATCTCACACAGCATGGTCCTTGCCATCTCTTGAATCGTCCTATTCTTCCTTTCAACAACTCCATT
>JANZLX010000001.1:13998890-14018973 GCA_025531955.1 Erythroxylum orinocense
CAGCTGGATTGGATTTTTGAGGATGACTTAGGATAGATGCTTGTATCAGTTTCCTTTTTGGTTTTGTTTAGGGGACTAATAGACTTGTCTATTCTGCTTTTGGATGATAGTGGGGAGCCATCGACCTGCTAGTCCTGGGGCTGTGGGTGGGGCAGATGGGGAGTGTTCAGTTCGTAAGACTAGGAAAGCTCAAAAGAAGCAGAAGTAGATAGGTTGTGGCATAGCTGGTTTTTGTGGAATGAAGTTAGTGTTTTGGAATGTTAGGTGTTTAAATCACCCCAATAAGCAGCTTGCCATTCGGGCATGGCTTCGACAGTCCTCAGCTTCTTTTGTTTGTTTGATAGAGACTAGAATTAGATCCTCTTATTTCATGCTTAGAGTCTGCTCTTCCCTTTTACCAAACTGGGACAGCTTTAGTAACCTTGCTCACTCTCCTAATGCTAGAATTTTGATAGCCTGGAACCCAGAAACTCTTTTATGTTCTGTTCATCATGCCTCGGATCAGTATATTCACCTAGGACTTCAACCTAGATAAGGCTCAGCTTCTTTTCTTCTCTCGTGTGTTTATAGTGCTAATAACCCTACCCTCAGACAGCACCTTTGAAATGACCTTTCCAATCTTTCCCAGTTTGTTGGTTCTCATCCGTGGATGATTGCTGGGGACTTCAATGCTATCCTCCATCCTCATGAGTCGGACCCTCCTAGCCTAATGACTTCTAGTAGTCAGAATGCCTTTAGGACGTTTGTAAGAGGCAGTGGCCTTTTTTACTTAAATTCTAGTAGCCCCCTTTTTACTTGGTCCAATAAACAGTTAAGTTCTTCCTTCACTGCTCGGAAGCTTGACCGCATTTTTATTAATTTTGCTTGGTGCCATCGGTTCCCTTCCTCCAATTGTGTCATCCACAATCCCCTTAGTTCAGATCATTGCCCTTTAGTGGTTTAGTAGCGAGGTCCTCAATTTCACCAAGCTTCCCCATTTCGATTCCTCAATTTCCTGGCCAATCAGCCTAATTTCCAGCAGGTGGTTGCGGAAGCTTAGGCTTCCTCTGTTATAGGCACTCCCTTATTCCAGATTGTTACTAAGCTTAAGAGAGTCAAGCAAGCACCTAAACTTATGAATTCGAGCCAAATAGGGGATATTAACTCTAGAGTTGTCAATTGTCAAACTGCTTTAGTCCACATTCAGGATCTTCTTCAGGATTCTCCTAGTTCCCCTTCTCTGCTGGAAAGGGAGACTGTGGCCATTCGAGCTCTCTATAGATCTCTGGAGGATCAGGAATTGTTTTATAAACAATCTTCTAGAATTAACTGGCTTAAGGAAGGTGATCGCAATACTAAATTTTTTCATAATTCTCTTCTTGCCAACCGTAATCGTAATTCTATTTTTACTTTGGAGGTGGGGAATGGCCGTAGGGTAGAGAGTCTTAGTGAAATTCAAGCTCAATTCCTAGATTACTTTAAAGGTTCACTTGGAAAGAAGAAACTACTCCACTCTTCCAAGGAGTTTATAGATCCACTCTTCCCTCATCCCCTTGTCGAAACTCATTCTCACGGTCTTCTTGTTGAAGTTTCTCCTCAAGAGATTCGAGAGGCTTTCCATTCCCTGAATCCTAATAAGGCACCTGACCCGGATGGCTTCAATGGGCACTTCTTTAGAAAGGCTTGGCATATTGTTGGGGAGGAGGTTATTGGGGCTATTCAAAAAAATTTCATCAATGGCAAGCTCGTCAAGGAGATTAATTCCACTTTCATTTCACTTATTCCTAAATCAGCCCATCCTTCCACTGTCCAAGACTTTAGACCTATCTCCTGTTGTAATATGCTTTACAAGGTCATAGCAAAGATTTTGGCTAATAGGTTTAGTCAGGTCCTCCCTCTCATCGTTAGTCCTAATCAAAGTGCTTTTATCAAGAATCGACGAATAGGGGACAATATTCTCTTAGCTCAAGAAATTTTCAGGAACTATCATCTTTCTAACTCTCATAAGCGTTGTACTATCAAAGTGGATCTTCAAAAAGCTTATGACTCTATCCATTGGTCTTTTTTGCTTAACACTCTTGAAGCAGTAGGCTTTCCGGTGAGGTTCATAGGTTGGATTAAGGAATGTATCACTACCCCTTCCTATTCCATTCTGGTTAATGGGTCTCCTACTCAATTTTTCAGAGGACAATCTGGAATAAGACAGGGAGATCCTTTATTGCCTTTCCTTTTCATTCTCTATATGGAAGTGTTTTCTAGGAACCTAAGTCGTATTATAGACAACTCTCCCCAGTTTCAATATCACTGGCATTGTCAGGGTCTTAAGCTAAACCATCTTCTCTTTGCGGATAATGTATCTCAAAAGAAAATTAAGGGTAAGGAGGGGTTTAGGCCAAGCTTTAATCAAACTAGGAAAACTAGAAAGGTTGAAGACTCAAATCAAGAAGTATGAAGCTCTAGGCTAGGCAAAGATAAGAGTGGCACCAAAACTAGCTAGATAAGGAAAGAGGAAGAGGAGAGGAAGGTTGTGATCAATAGAAATTATTGAAAGAAAACCAGAAAAGAGAGAACAGAAGTGACGAGGAAAGGAAACTAAAAAAAGAGAACCGAAGACTAGCATCAAGAGAGTCCAGCAACGTCCGAAATTCATTTATTAAAATCAACAGCAGAAATTTAAGTGAGCCTACACCAAAAAAAAAAAAAGACAATGATGATTTTCCATGTATATGTATATGCAAGGTCAAGAAGATCCCATTTCACTCGCCGGTTTGTAGACATATCCATTGCTGTAACGAACAATTGGAACATCAAGAAGGGCCTGCCATGAATAAATAAAAAACAGGTTTTATATCAGTTTGAAAAATACGAAGAGTTCTACGATATGTTTAATGTTAAGCAATTTACCTTAACATCATGGCTCTTGTTAAATTGGTAAGGAAAGGCTCTATATAAAAAAGAAAACAATTCCAGGCAGGGAGGTAGCAACGCTATCGACTGTAGAGGCATACCTGCAACATACGTGAGTACTGATCCGTTCTGGTGAAAATGTTAAACTAGGAGCAGAGAAGTTTTTGTTGTTCAGTAAAGACTTTTTACTCTGTTTTCAGTATTTAATATAAGTTATATATACTTCGTTTTCCTTTTTCTTTTTGTTATAGTTACACTGTCAAAACAAGGATCAAATATAGTCGTTACCCTCTATAAGTTGGGAGACGTGCGATTTATAGGGTCCAACTCCCATGTGCAGCGGTCAACTTCTAATGAATTCACTGTAACATGTGATTCACCGTTCCTCGTTTATGAAATCAACATGCCGCATCACAGAGAAGAGATCCTATTCACACTTGACAGGACGATTCAGATAACCGAAAAACAAAAACATATTTACAGAACCCTATAGAAAAGTTCAATTACTGGAAAAACTACACCATTTACAATCACCGGAATCCTGTTCCTGAAGGGAAATTTAGGTTCACGATTCTTGACTCCTCAAAGCTTCCGTGCGGAAAATGGTCATGAATCAGTTTTAAAGTCACATTAACCAGCATTACTTGTATCGGTCTCCAACGAACCCTGGCCTCTGTCCAACCCACTGTTGTGAACGTCAGACAAATTGTGGGAACTGCGCTGGTGTTGCTCAGAACCACTTAAATGGACAGGTTTCTTGAACTGAACTAAGATCATCGTCATGTTGTCACATCCTTCCCCACCAGCTGTGGGTGCCAAACACCGGTCAAATACTTTCTCACAAATTGCTGAAAGCTTATGTTCCTGGATGGAATAGAACAACGAAACATTTGTTTGTGAATTGCATACGCATAAAGCTTTAACAAGGCTGTTCCGAACTTACAGTGTTCAACTGCTCGCGCACATAATCCACCAGTTGTTGACTTGACATGCAATCCCTAGTAGTATAGTTGCTTTGTCAGAATTTGCAAATAACAAATACAAACAAGCCAACTGGAGCACATTCACAAGTTGCTTATATTTTTAATTTGAGCACTTAGTTTCTGTTTGGTCAGTTGGATAAGAAGTTCGGTTATCGCCGTGCTAGAGAAAGAGAGATGGATGGATGGTGACAGCTATGGACATGTGATATCATCATCCCCATGTTGCATTAGTTTGGTTTTAGAACTAGTCATCACTTCATGCATGCATGTACAAGTGGTCGCATTATTTCAACTCCACATTTTACGCACATTTAGTCTAGGACACAGCTGTTGCTTCCAAGTCCAGACTTTGGAAGAAACAAAAGGTCCTAAAAGTTGGAACTAAGAGCAGAGGCAACATACAGAAACAAGCCCTGCTGTGGTTTATACAGTAACAACAGCAGCATCACCAATATTGTAACAGTAGTAATTGTACAAGCAAAGGCTTAGAAGTGTTTGGTCTGAACTGAGCGTTCCAATGAATTAATATACTGTCAAATTAGTTAATAAAAGAATTTACTTGAACCTTACAGGTATGATTTACTTGGAACCTAACAGGCAAGGACTAATAAACCTGCATTCGAGTCAACCTATACAAACCCATTAAGCCCTCTTAAGTGACACGTGTCACTTGGTGCGACTGTTTTATGAGTTGACAGCTTTAGGTTTGGAGTCGCTCTAAGGATTCCCAATTTTGCCCAAAAAAAAAACTTCTACTACTGTAGTCCATTGAAAAGCTACCGAAAGAATAAGAAAAACTATGACATAACGCATGACAATTGACAGCACTTACCAAATCCCATCACAAGCAACGACAAGAAACTCATCATCGTCACAGAGTTCAACCTGTTCAATCAGTACAAATGGTAAACAAGAAAAAGGTTGTGTCAGAAACACACGCGACACAGACAAATAATCCACAATTAGGGACAGAAGGGATTGAAACTAAAAGCCCTCCTTTTCCAAGTTGAGATGTGAAAGATACTTCAAATGATAGTATATTTATGCATTCTTATAATTAGATCAACAACTAAGACCCACTAAATTGAATCCACAAGCTCAAAGATGATGAAAAAAGTAAAAAACGAAATGAATAAGAACATTAAACATAAAAAATGAAGTGACAGTATTAATGGTGCATACAGTGGTTACATCTGGATTAGCAGTAACAATTTGCTTTTCAGCAGGAAGCGTTTTGTTCTGCTTGAACTCCATGTCACCTTTAAATATTAGCATTAACAAGGTGAGAATAATTGAAGCAGAGTAGAGAAGCTTTCTTATTAAACTATGACCATTGTCACATACCAATTGCCCTTGCCAAGTTTAAACTTCCATTCACTCGCCCCACTTGGATAAAACCACCAGCCTTCAGAATCCTCTCTCTCTCAACCTCAAGTTCAGGCTTATGATCCTTGGATAAATTATATGCCTGCGCAGAACTATTGACATGAGACAATGCAGTGAAATCTGCAAAGGGACACTGTTTTGACAGTAACCATCTAAGGTCACATGGGAACAAATTATCAGTATATTTACAGGTACAAAAACAAGATACAAAATGATTTATACTCCAACTTCTCAGTTCTTTGGGCAACTTAAGTACTTTAAGGGATTTCAGCAGACATGCTTATCTTCTTCAGCAGAGAGTGCCCTCACTTGCAAATAATTGGAAGAGAAGGGAAAGAACAAAGTAGGTCTTTTAGGCTTTGACATTATTCAGTTAACAGTGAGGACAGGTATAACATGATCAAATTGTTTCAGCTAGTTTTATGCAATTATGGAGATGGATTGATGTACTTCGATAAAGTTTACAATAAGGATGTGACTTGAACATTGATCAGCCTTTTAACAAGTGGTGACAAGAGGGAGATAGAGATACAGCAAAAGTGAACACGATAGACTAAACGGGAAATTAATTTAATCAGCTTAACTATTGTCCTCGATAAATATAATGACAAGTGCTCTTAACTTTGCTCAACTATGGTAGAAGCCACTTTTAGAATGGATTTCTGTCCTGCCTACAATTATTTTCATTTTTCTCACATCTGGTCTCAATAACATCTGACCAAGAATGACTGCTTGTGTAAGCAAAGACCAAATAAGTGTTCAATACAAGGAGAGAGAGGTGGTCGAATGGACATCATCTTGTTCTGAAAGCAAAATTTGTGAGAAGAGAAAATTCAAATAATGCAATTACTATATTGACATTTCTTGAGGGGAAAGAACTGTTTAGAAAGCATTACAGCTAAAACCTAATCCAATAGATATAAAATACAATTACCTGTCCCTTCCTGGAAATAACACAACGAGAATCACCAGCATTTGCAACGATAAGTTGCTTGTCTCGAATCATTGCTACACATGCTGTGCTTCCACAAGTTGGTCCATGAAATTCAGAATGAGATCCCTGGATTAGGAAAGCACGGTTACCATTTTCACCTGCACTAACAAATCAGATGAGCTAAAAATAAAATCTCTGTCAGTTTCCTGCAATACCTCCTCAGATGACCATTCAGCAAAATGTCCATTGTCTTCACTATTTCTGGGAGGCAATATTAACCCTTCAATCATGCCAGAAACTTTATCTATCTTATCACCCAAAATAGCTAATTCCCTCCATCCTCTTTGTCCACACATCATCTCATCCATTCTGCAGGAAACATGATAGGTGCAATGTAATGTAACAGTAGTAAAAGTGTAAACGAGTGTGATAGCAGAAATGAAGAGAGGAATCGAAGGATTGTATTGAAATGGCTTATGAGAGCTGACACCAGCAGATTTCAGAGATCTGCCTTTCTCAGTAATGTCATCATTCAACTACAAGATTCCTCATACTCTATCCTTCTCTCTCTGTCTATATATAAGCTAATTTGTATAACAAACATATAATTTGTATAACAAACGTATAACGAAATGCCCTGTTGGCTCATGTACCCCATAACAGAATATAGCAAATAACCCACACATCCAGCCACATGTTTCTGCGTAACCAACTTCCACTCCAGCCTCATTTCCTTTATTCATGACAAACTCAGATTCTTCTACTCTTTGTTGGACCCGCTCTAGGAAAACCTCTTGCCTTCTTCCTTTGATACACGAACTAGATTGTTGGTTTGCTAGGCCCATCAATACCCCCGCCAACAAGATTCACCTTGTCCTCAAGGTGGAAGGTGGGAAAGATATCTTTGATCAACTGAAATGGCTCCCAAGTTGCTTCAAAAGAGGGAAGATGTTTCCACTTCACCAAGAGTTCCAGATTAGTGCCGTGACCACGAGTGACCAAAATCGTCTCGGGTTCTACCTCCCAATCCAATTCTGGAGATAATACTGGAGGAAGGGGCTGAACTTGATCGGTGTTGCCAACTGCCTTTTTCAGCTGAGATATGTGGAAAACTGGGTGGATACCTGCTGATGTAGGAAGTTGAAGTTCATAGGCAACAGCTCCAATTCGTTTCAATACTGGAAAAGGGCTGAAATATCTGGGCGCTAGCTTCTCATTTGGCCTTGAAGCCAATGAACTTTGACGATAGGGGCGAAGCTTTAAGTACACCAGCTCACCTGCCTCAAATTGCACATCACGTCGGTATTTATCCGCAGCTTGCTTCATCCGGTTCTGGGCCATTACCAACTGCTCCTTTAACTCGTTAAGCATCAAATCACAGTTCAATAATTGCTCCTCCAACGCTGAATTGGAAGTTGTGCTGAAACCATATCGAACCAGGCTGGGAGGGTCCCTGCCATAAACCAGCTTGAAGGGCGTTGTCTTGGTGGAAGTATGGAAGGAAGTATTGTATGAATACTCAGCCCAAGTGATCCATTTAGCCCACTGTTTTGGTTGTTGGCTCGCAAAGCAACGCAAGTACGTCTCAAGACACCGATTCACGACTTCACTTTGCCCATCGGTTTGCGGGTGATAGGAAGTGCTTCTCTTAAGCTTGGTGTGCTGAAGACGGAACAACTCAGTCCAAAAATGGCTCAAGAAAATTCTGTCCCGATCTGTAACAATGCTTCTAGGGAATCCATGGAGCTTGACAACTGTATTAATAAACTCCTCTGCCACTATCTTTGCAGTATAAGGATGTTTCAAAAGAGTGAAGTGTGCATACTTACTTAATCTATCTACAACCACCATAATGGAATTGAATCCATGTGATTTTGGAAGGTCGTCGATGAAATTCATGCTTAGGTCTTCCCATATAGCCTGCGGAATGGGGAGTGGCTGTAAGAGGCCAGCTGGTGTCAACGTTTGGTACTTATTTTGCTGACATATGGGACATTCTTCTACAAACTTTTTGATCCTAGCACGCATGCCGTCCCAATATAGTTCTCCTGAAACACGCTTGAAGGTGCGTAGAAAACCTCCATGTCCAGCAATAGGACTACTGTGGAATTCCTGTAGCAATGTCGGAATTAAAGAAGAAGCCTTTGGTATCACCAACTTCCCTTTAAAAAATAATGTATCATGCTCAAGAGACCAGCCCGGATGAGAAGAAGAATCCTTTTCCAAAGATTGCTTGATAGCTTGTAACTCGGGATCATTCTCAATTTCTCGAGACAACAAGGATAAATCCAACACAGAGGGGACTGAAATTGCCATCATCTCCACTGGATGAGGAATACGCGATAAAGCATCCGCAGCTTTGTTTTCCGGTCCGGGCTTATACTTCACTTCAAAATCAAAGCTCATGATTTTAGTTAACCACCTTTGATACTCCATTGCTACCATACGTTGCTCCAGCAAGTAGCGCAAGGCCTTTTGGTCGGTACAAACAATAAAGTGGCGCCCACGTAAGTAATTTCGCCATTTTTGTATAGCCATGACTATTGCCATCAACTCCCGTTCGTATACTGATTTGTAACGCGCCCGACCTTGCAAGGCGTGACTAAGAAAGGCCAATGTTCGACCTTTTTGAGATAATACCGCTCCCAACCCAATGCCTGAAGCATCTGTCTCCACCACAAATACCTCCGAAAAATTAGGGAGCGCCAAAATAGGGATTGATTTCATGGCTTTTTTAAGTTCTTCCACTGCCGCTGTTGCTTCACTAGTCCACTCAAAAGAGTCTTTCTTGAGTAATTGAGTAAGTGGGGCCGCAATCCTCCCATAATGGTGAACAAAACGCCTATAGTATCCGGTCAACCCCAAGAACCCTCGCAACTCCTTCGGATTAGTTGGAAGAGGCCATTCATCCATTACTTTGATTTTGTTATAATCGGCTGCCACGCCCTTTTCCGAAATAATGTGGCCCAGGTACTCCACTTCAGTTTGATAGAAACAACATTTCTTGGCATTGGCAAACAATTTGTGGTCACGTAGCAAGGCCAACACCTCCTTCAAATGTCCTGCATGATCTGCAAGTGTGGCACTATAGACAAGGATATCGTCAAAAAACACCAATACATAGCGCCGCAACAAATGCTTAAATACATTATTCATCAAAGCTTGGAACGTGGCCGGAGCATTGGTTAGCCCAAATGGCATAACTAGGAATTCGTAATGGCTTTCATGGGTACGAAAAGCCGTCTTATGTACATCCTCCGTCTTAACACGGATTTGGTGATAACCAGTTTTGAGATCAAGTTTAGAAAATACCCGCGCTCCGTGAAGTTCATCTAAGAGCTCGTCGATATTAGGAATGGGGAATCGGTTTGGAACCGTCACGCAGTTGAGGGCGCGATAATCGACAGAGAACCTCCAACTCCCATCTTTCTTACGCACCAACAAAACCGGGCTGGCAAATGGACTCACACTTGGCCGAATAATTCCAGCAGACAACATTTCAGCCACCAAGATCTCAATTTCTGCCTTCTAGATATGTGGGTAGCGATAAGGGCGGACATTGATTGGACCGCTACCTTCTTTCAACACGATAGCATGCTCGTTTCCTCTGATAGGAGGAAGACCTGTGGGAGTAACAAATACATCTGCAAACTCACTCAACAATGCCCTGGCCGCTGGGTTATCATCCCCCTTCAACTCAGACTCCTTAACCGAAACATTCATTAATTCCACCATAATGCCTAACTTTTCTTGTTGCAACTCCTTGACTATCGTCTTCAGGGAGACCATGGCTTTGGTAAGACTAGGGTCACCCTTAAGAGTTATACGTTTTCCTCCAACCTTGAATGATATGGTTAGCAGTTTCCAATTGTCATGGGTTTCACCCAGTGTAGACAACCACTTGAGTCCCAATATTAAATCCGTACTTCCCAATGGTAGAGGCAAAAAATCTTCCACTATAGTCAGTTCTTGAAGCTTTAAGACCACTCCTTTACACACCCCCATCCCCTTTAATTGCTTCCCAGAGCCGATAATGACCCCGTAATTAGTTGTTTCCTGGATAGGTATCTGCAGAGATTCCACCAAGGACGTGGAAATGAAATTATGCGTGGCTCCGCAATCAATCAACTCTACTACTTCTAACCCGTGGACTTCACCTTTTAGCTTCAATGTCCGAGGTTCCCAGAGGCCCACAACGGAATTTAATGACAACTCCACCTGATTCAATGCCTCCTCTACTATCCGTTCGCCATCACCCTCACAAGCATCATACTCATCTCCTTCATGAACAAGCAGAACATTCAGCTCTTGCTGTGGACAACGGTGACCAAAATGCCACTTTTCGTCGCATCGAAGACAAAGGCCCTGAGCTCTTTTTGACTGAACCTCTTGGGGGGTAAGCCTTCGAAATTTCAGAGGTCCGGAAACAGCTAATGCTTTGGTTGTGTTAGTGGGGTGAGGTGTATATGGTAGTGAGGGTGATGAAACGGAGGTTGGGTTTTGAAGTTTGGAGGGCTGTGATGCATGGTGTAAGGTGTTAGAAGGCTTAGTCCAGGTGATAGTTTTGGTGTCTGTTTTATGTGAGTTTGAGAATGGGTCTCGCTGGGCCTTTGGGCTGTAGGAAAAACCCAGAATTTGGTTCTTCCTCTCAATGCGACCTGCCGTTTCTATTGTCTCCTTCAGTAACCGTGGGTTTAAAACCAACAATTCAGCTCTTATTTTTTCTTGCAAGCCATTTACAAATACGGCTGCCATGGTCCCTTCCTCCAAGGCTCCTACCGATGCTGCCAAGTATTCAAACTAAGCTCGATATTCCGCCACTGTCCCTACCTGTGTCACTGCAAAGAACCGATGCAGCAGAGTGTCATCTTGCAACCCTGCAAAGCGCTGCAACACTTGCGTTTTCAGCTCCTCCCATGAGCTGAAGGTCCGAATGCGCTCCTCGAAACGCAACCATGCCTGTGCCTCCCCTTCAAAGAAAACCCCCACCGCCTCCAGCTTCTCTGCTTCTGTTAAACGATTAATAGCAAAGTATCGTTTAGCTCGGAAAATCCAGGAGTCGGCCCCCTCTCCCCCGAAAACCGGTAACTCTAGCTTCATGGGAAATTTCTCTCTGTCTAACACCTTCTCAGCTATGGTAAAGGTTGTTGGGTGGGTTTGTGTTGGCGGGGTTGTGGGTCTTGGGTGCTTATGGTGTTTTGGGTATTGTTGTCAGTGGGTTGAAGAATGGGTTCTTTATCTTTCTGGTGGGTGATTGGTAATTTTGATGAGCTAGATTCACCAAGATGGACGGAGGGTGTGGTTTGTGATTGGTTTTGGATTTGGTTTAAGATGAGTTGAACATTGGTTTGTGTGTCAAGAAGGTTCTTCTGATTTTCTTGAAGCTGCGAGATGAGAAGTGTCATATTGGCATTCATTCCCCTGACGTCCTCCTCAAGTTGCTCAACACGAGTTTCCATCCGAGTCTTAGGGTGAGTGGTCTCCATTTTGTTTGGATTCAGAAAACCCGCACGGGATCGTGGGCTTTGATACCAAATTGATAGGTGCAATGTAATGTAACAGTAGTAAAAGTGTAAACGAGTGTGATAGCAGAAATGAAGAGAGGAATCGAAGGATTGTATTGAAATGGCTTATGAGAGCTGACACCAGCAGATTTCAGAGATCTGCCTTTCTCAGTAATGTCATCATTCAACTACAAGATTCCTCATACTCTATCCTTCTCTCTCTGTCTATATATAAGCTAATTTGTATAACAAACATATAATTTGTATAACAAACGTATAACGAAATGCCCTGCTGGCTCATGTACCCCATAACAGAATATAGCAAATAACCCACACGTCCAGCCACATGTTTCTGGGTAACCAACTTCCACTCTAGTCTCATTTCCTTTATTCATGACAAACTTAGATTCTTCTACTCTTTGTTGGACCCAGCTCTAGGAAAACCTCTTGCCTTCTTCCTTTGATACACGAACTGGATTGTTGGTTTGCTAGGCCCATCAAAACACTAATAAACGTAGTAATTTATTCTATGTGGAACAATTTATCTGACCACAAACATAGCCAAAACTGCATTGCATCATATAGGTTTCAGAAACATTTGAGACACAAGTATGATAGCAAACAACAATAGAGCCTAGTGAACAAGATAAACATTCCAATACCAATCTCCAAGATGGAGAAGTTTACCTGACAGTTGATAAATACTTTTTAGTTTAAACTATTCAGAGTAATGGCATACACATCAGATCAATATGATACCGCCACTGCCAAGTTGGCCTGGGCTATCATAAGCATATAATGAAAGAAAGCACTATAGCAGTCTTGGTAAGGTTTCATGTCATGAAATTCTCAGAACTATTGTTAAATCTAGACACATTAAATGGGACGTATTAGAGCAAATGATAGTGAATTTACCTGAGGAAAGTTTTCTGCAATGAAGTGCCTATATCTCCAGCCAAATAAGCTTCATGTTTGAGCACTTGTTGGTGAAGAAACTTGGCACAGAATCTAGCCACCACTTGCCCTGGAACACAATGAACTTTAAGGAATTCGGTTGCTCACTATTAATTTCAGATACAACAAAAATATACTGGCTCTCAACTCAATGTTACAAACTTCACAAAATTAGCAGGAACTGTGGTTCCATTTGACAATCTTTATCATGGATATGTAGGTCATTTCCCCATTACCATTCTTCTACAAGTCATATTCACATTTAAGCATGCCCATCAATGGTTGTCTTAAGCTCCACCTGACATTTCTTGTTCAAAATCAAACCCATCCCTAATAAGTATGGCCACACAAGTTGAATCGTATAAAGCCAAAAGCTTCAAACCTTGCTCCCAAACCCTTACCACTAAGAATTGCCCAAACATAATTCTTCCTACTAATTGATCCCTACTAATTGATCTTTTGCACAGATGAACCTGTTAGAGAAGTAGGACAAGGATATGCAAACCAGTAAATGCTATTTAAAATTGTGGCAAGGAAAAAAGTACAAAGGATAATGTAATAGGAAAAAGTACAAGGTTGATATTAAAGTTCCACAAACAGAGGGCAATCGTTTTTATTCATAATGTGAAAAGTTATACAAAATAAATAAGACTATTATATTAGGACTCATAACAAGCAGTACAATAGAGCTGACCTCCATGGCCATCGTAGACAGCAAAGAAAGATGTAGAACTGTCCAAATCTGGATAAGCTGCATGCTGTTAAACACCTCATATAAGTTTTGCATGCAATAAGTAACATGTCATAGTTATGTTAATCTTATTGTAAGTCCACTGATCACAACTTTTATGACTACAATTAATGCATTACACTACTTAATGATATATTAAGTCTCTCGTCTTACTTTCATTACTTTCCTAACATGGTATGTAAAGTCATATCACAATGACAATATCCAATTCATCCATTTCATAACTAGTTGTAACTGCAGTGGCACATGTAGACCATAATCACATAGACAAAATTATTCAAACTTCTTCAGCCAAGAAAACAGCCTGTTTTAGGTGAGCTATAATTGATTTTTCATCAAATGAACTTTGTAAAATGAATAAGCTGCAGTGAAAAATAGCATTCATGTTTTTATGTGTTTCTTGGAATACAAGCTTCAAGATGATGCCTCAACATTACAATATTTTAAGAAATACAATGTAATATCCGTATTTGTTCTTCCAACACAATGGCTTCCTTTCTGGACTCTATTTCAATTCTTTCACTTTCCTTGATTCTCTGCATCTTTTATATCTTTCATTGAACATAATGAAGACATAATAAGAGGCAACTAGTTAGCAGTAAATGTGGATAACAAAATGGGTTTTCGGTGGTAATTCAATTTCAAGGAGAAAACACTAAAACACTAGAGTTCACACCCTAACAAGCGTAGTCTGAGAGACTCAAATCAATGTTCCTTAAATTGCCTTAAAAGCTTGCGGCATGGCAAGAAAAACAGGCTGTATGATGTTTTCAGTAATTTCTTCTAAAGCTGTAAAGGATACAATGTTGCAATCAATTCCTTGAAACATTTAAGTCTGTTGAGAGAGCAACCAGTAACAACACTACCACGTAGTCACCTTCAATTGTACAAATCTAGTTTGTTCAACTTCAATAAAAATAAACCTATAGCAAACCAACAAACATATCCTATGACATATTTTAAAGGACTTAACCACATAAAAATTCTTAGAGATATTGTGTCTTTGAGCAATTTAGAGCTTGCACAGCACCATTCTTGACCTGTTGAACAACCATGACATTAACCACATGAAGCTCAAATACATTATCCAAATTGATAAATTCAAACAAATACCACATGATTAAACATCAAAATATATACAACAGATGGTTTTCATGCCTCATTAAGTAATGTCATCTTGAAACTTCACTGACACCTCGATATTAAATATTCATGGCTAGTACATTTAAATATAGTAAGGTAAAGAAAGAAATAAAAAATACTCACCGCATCTTCCATTGTTGAACGCCAACCTTGCATGGAGGAGACCCCATATCGAAGTCTAACACTCTCACCATCTTCTGATGCCTTCTCTGTTTTAGGGGAGCTGAGATATACCCCCATTTCTATCTGAAACAAATCACAATCTCCACAATTTGGCATAGCTATGCTTGAACGTAGATTACATGAATATGTGCATGTATTCATGTACTTTACTTGATTCTTATTGTTGAGGAAGAGTTTCTGATTCTGTTTCTATCCTTTAATCTCTTGAGATCAGATATTAGTACATGCATCAAACAAACCATTTCCTTACATCCAACGATCCAAGTATCAGTTTTGTTCATACCGAATCTCCAGGTGATTTCGCAATGTTCTATTAACAATCCAAGCTTTAATCACATATCAAACAACAAACTAAAAGAATTGATAAATTCTGAATCGGAGACAAGCAATCCACGAACCAAAGAAATTTTATATTAAAAAGAACACCGTCTCAAAAATGAAAATCAGACCTCAAGCCGAGCAAAACCATGATAAAGCGGATGCTTTAATTTCAGCCTCATTTAACACAATCCAAGGACATTAAAAAGAACGAAGAAATTCCAATCCCCCGACTTTTCTCGCAAACCAAACAGATCTCCAAAACAAAACCAAGCACATAAGGAGATAATGAAAAGTAGTTGACAAATTATACAAAACTATGAGGGCAATTATTCAGTTCTGGATTGGGAACGGAGAGAGAGAGATGGATTACTCACTCGACGGTTGCAGAGACCGTACAGGTCAAACACCCACGGAGCAGAGGCAAATGAGAAATATGGTGCTGTTGCTGTTCTCTTCCATTCGAACGGTCTCAAAATCTTAAATACAGCTAACAAATCAGTAGTGTCATAACAATGACAGATAATACTCCTACACGGAGGCAGCCACGCGTCCTGCAGGTGGGCTGTTTATTTTCTTTTAATCTCCACGTTACTCGTATGGTATTATTAGGATTAAGGCTTTATGTCATCAGTGATTGATTACATTTAATAAAATGATTGGGTATAATTATTTCCGACAAATGTAGGGTAAGATTGAGATTAAGTTTCTTCAATCCTTATTTTTAGTTGCCAACTGTTGAGGCAACGGCAATGGCAATGTTATTTTCTCTTCTCTTTTGACTTCTAGACTTTGGCATTTGGTAGTTTGTAGTGTAGTGTTCTAACTCGTAAGCCAACTAATCATTTATCGAATTTTATACACTAAATGAAGATTAGCGCAAGATCACCGCATGCAAGCTCTTTTAAAACGACAGATATTCCCATAACCAAATGAATAAAGCTATTGTAATTATTTTTATATAAAAAGAAGTTTTAGGAAGCATATCAATTATCCAAATTTAGTGGAATTATGTACAAACTTTTGGGATATCAAAGATTTATAAAAAAAAACTATTAGAGATATATATACATAAGTTAATCTTTCGGTTTTTAAACATTAAGCGTTAACTACAACCTTATTTAAAAGACATGAAGTATAGATATTTTCTATTACATATCAGGTATCCAATTTTTATGATGGAGTATACTACATTTTAAACTTAGAATTTTATTTGATTTTATATCACTAATTGTAATTATAAATTATATTTAATTAATTATATAAATAATGTTGCTAACATGAAATATCATGTAAGCAAATCCTATTTCATATTAATTTGTACAAAATTTATAATAATAAAACAATAACAATATACTTAAATCTTATATACTTTTGGGCACCACTTATTTTGATTCACATACCACACATTGCTAATCCAAAACAAAAATTATCAAAGGCATACATCACACATTAACCTTTTTAAAAAAAAATATAAGTAAATTTTGATATCACATTGTAATTTTATATTTTTAAAATAGTAATAATAACAACTTAAATTCTAATAAAGTTAAGTTTTTGTCCCTCGACAGTAATATGGTATCAACTTAGCTTATGTGGGGTCATAACTAAGTAATTTAGACCTATCAGATTCTGACGCGATTTTAAATAATTTTTTTAGATATTGCTCAAATATGTGATTTATACTTTAACATCTCATAAAAAGTTTAAGTAAATATTTGTCGTTACTTTTAGTATCACTTTTATACTCTATTTAAGCTGCAATGAGTACTGTTTTAATAATGTTAAAGTATAAATTGATACCAAATATATGTTAGTTTATGTTCCACAATCAATTAGTTGGTTAAGTTTAGTAATATAATTACTCAAAGACAATCTTTACCTTATAGATACTTAGATGTAAAGATTAAATTCATAGAGTAAACATATATTGCAAATAAAATTATAATGAGATTATAATCATGATATTCATATTGTATTTATGTATTATTTCTAAATTATTCATAGTCACTGTTTTATTAAGAATGGATATTAATAGAACTTAAAAGGCTAACACATGCTATGTTTTTTCGTATGAAAGAAGTAGTTGATCTCGTAGACTAAAGTATGGAGAAACTTAAGCAAATGTGTAACTGCTTGTCAGAGAATAAGTTTACTAAAACAATAGCATATGAGAATTCGATTTAGAACATTATTTATATATGAAAATTCTCATTGTGATAATTGTATAATTGATTTTTTGACTTGAGACCACCAAAGTATCTCATATAGGGATTGTTATAATTTGATACTACTTAGAAACTATTCTAGTCAAGTGTAACTCAGTCAATAATTATCGGATATAGCATGAACCATGCGCAAATAGTTGAGTGATTAACATAAAGATTCATCATCCTAAAGTAGTTAGGAAGAATAATTCATTATTCTGGATTAGTATTGATTCGGAAATTCTTTATCTAAAGTGAAATGACAATTTGTAAAATAGTTTATAAATGTCATTAATAAAATCAATTATTAATGGTCGAGAACTAATATGATTATTTTCAAATAAAGTAGCCATTGATTACATGCTTTATATCTAATCAACTTTGTATAATGAAAAGAATGAATTATACGATCAAATCATGCATAATAAAGTTAGTCAAAATTACTTTAACATTTCTAAATATTTGGGTTGGTTATAATGTGTTGCTAGATATCATACTTGAATAATTAAACATGGATTGAGTATAAGTAATAAAGAAAATCAAACCACATCCTTATTTGCTAATTATGGATGTTGGTTTTTTAATTAACAAAAAGAGGGGATTGAAATCTACCGCATGTGATTGTTGCAGGTTGTTCCTATTGGCTTGGTTTTGTGCTTCTACGGTTGAGAATAAGTGATCTTTAGCTTCATGTTGCATGACCAATGATGATTTTATGTTGTATGATTATTGGTTTGTGGTTGCCTTTGGGGTTATATGAGTCGTTGAAATCATTTTATTAAGGCTATGTTAGAGGATGACTGACAATAAAGTAGTGTACAACGTTAGGCGAGGTGTTAAATGTCCAACCCTATTTTGAAACTTTTGATGATCATAGACGTCGTTACAAGTCATGGGGATGACAAAAGGTGTTAAATGTCCAACCATATTTTGGATCTTTTGATGATCATGGACACCTTTATAGTTTATGGGATGACAAACAAGTGAAGACAAGAAAGATGATGCTCTTTTGGGTAAAGACAGGGTCGTGTGCTACATAGTCGTATTTATCAACTGTGTAAACATATAGGCCCACACAAAGTGACACACACCCATGTTCTCCACTTTCGCAGTTGTGTGGATTAACCATGTAATTCTATGTAACTGTGTGAAGAAGGACATAAAGAGCGAAGACATAGACAGTCATGTATACACCCATGTTTACAACATATATAGTTGTGTGTGACAACTGTGTATCTCTTTATAACTGTGTATATCTGTTAAGAAGATGGTGTTGAAGAGACACTGTGTCTTCAGCACCATCTTTGTGATATTTAGCTTATATATGAGAATTCGATTTAGAACATTACTTATATAAGAAAATTCTCATTGTGATAATTATATAATTGATTTATTGACTTGAGATCACCAAAGTATCTCATATAGGGATTGTTATAATTTGATACTACTTAGAAACTATTCTAGTCAAATGTAACTCAGTCAATAATTATTGGATATAGCATGAACCATGTTCAAATAGTTGAGTGATTAACATAAGATTCATCATCCTAAAGTAGTTAGGAAGAATAATTCATTATTCTGGATTAGTATTGATTCAGAAATTCCTTGTCTAATGACAATTTGTAAAATATTTTATAAATGTCAATAATAAAATCAATTATTAATGGTCGAGAACTAATATGATTATATTCAAATAAAGTAGCCATTGATTACGTGCTTTATATCTAATCAACATTGTATAATGAAAAGAATGAATTATACGATAAAATCATGCATAATAAAGTTAGTCAAAATTACTTCAACATTCCTAAATATTTGGATGGTTATAATGTGTTGCTAGATATCATACTTGAATAATTAAACATGGTCTGCCTATAAGCAATAAAGAAAATCAAACCACATCCTTATTTTCTAATTATGGATGTTGGTTTTTTAATTAACAAAAAGAGGGGATTGAAATCTACTGTATGTGATTGTTGCAAGTTGTTCCTCTTGGCTTGGTTTTATGCTTCTAAGATTGAGAATAAGTGATCTTTAGCTTCAAGTTGTATGACCAACGATGATTTTATGTTGTATGACTATTAGTTTGTGGTTGCCTTTGGGGTTATATGAGTTGTTGAAATCATTTTATTAGGGCTATGCTAGAGGATGACTGACAATAAAGTAGTGTACAATGTTAGGCGAGGTGTTAAATGTCCAACCTTATTTTGAAACTTTTGATGATCATAGATGTCTTTACAAGTCGTGGGGATGACAAGAAGTGTTAAATGTCTAACCATATTTTGAATCTTTTGATGATCATGGACACCTTCATAGTTTGTGGGATGACAAACAAGTGAAGACAAGAAAGATGATGCTCTTTTGGGTAAAGTCAGAGTCATGTGCTACATAGTCGTATTTATCAACTGTGTAAACACATAGGCCCACACAAAGTGACACACGCCCATGTTCTCCACTTTCATAATTGTGTGGATTAACCATGTAATTTTATGTAAGTGTGTGAAGAAGAACATAAAGAGCAAAGACATACACAGTCATGTATACACCCATGTTTACAACATACATAGTTGTGTGTGACAACTGTGTATCTCTCTATAACTGTGTATATCTGTTAGGAAGATGGTGCTGAAGAGACACTGTATCTTCAGCACCATCTTTGTGATATTTAGCTTATATATGAGAATTCGATTTAGAACATTACTTATATATGAAAATTCTCATTGTGATAATTGTATAATTGATTTCTTAACTTAAGATCACCAAAGTATCTCATATAGGGATTGTTATAATTTGATACTACTTAGAAACTATTCTAGTCAAGTGTAACTCAGTCA
>JANZLX010000001.1:14036793-14049756 GCA_025531955.1 Erythroxylum orinocense
CACGTGGATTCCTACCTCTGCATGGAAAGTTTTCGACTGCCAACAGGGTATAGATTGGGCTTGGGCTTGGTATCATTTATGAATGGACCGATCGACCCACGGGTCGTTTGGACTGGGTGCAGGTCCAACACGGCCGACACGACCAATAGAAAAGACAATGAAATACGAAAATTTCCAATTAAATATTCACTAAAACATATAACATTAGGACCAGATGAAATCTTAAATTTGGATTGTGTTTTATCCCTAGAAATTTTTTTACTTGAATAGTCTAATAAATTATCACAAGTCATTCAATTAGAAAAACCACTTGAAGGATTAACTAATATAAGTACCTTATGGAACTTTAAAACTTATAAAACTACTAGTATAGTACTAAACTTTTTACTCAATAATGAGGTATGAATAAAAAATACCACTGATTTTCTTAATGATTTTGAACCTATAAAAGCCTTTCAAGTAGTAACTAATGAAATTTATAAAGAATTTATTAGAAAAGATATAGCTTTATATAAACAAGAAATCGAAAATGAAGAACGAAAAAAATGCATTATGGCATTTAAATAATATAAGAATATGTGAAATATATTATTTAGAAGAATACATTTGTGAATAAAAATATTATAATAAACTAATTCATACTGAAAAAGAAATATATATACAAGTTTTTATATAAAAATTACCCTATCCTATTAATAAAATAGTAGAAAAATTATTTTTAATTAAACAGCAAGATAATTTAGGAGCTTACAATTTAAGTGGAGCTATATAATTTAGTAGCTTACAATTTAGGCGAAGCTATTTCTATAGTAAAATAAGTTTTATCACCAAAAATAACATCTATTCACAATATATAAAATAATTTAAACTTAACCATATATAACTGTATCAACTTTTTCAACAATCTAAAATTACTTAACATATAAATATTTTTTATTCATTATAAAAATTAAAATATTTCTACAAATATTATATTTACTAATTTAGTATAAATTTTTTGTCATAATTGATAATAACTACTATAAGTAAAATAAAAATAGAGAGAAAACATATACTAATATATATATTATATAAATTACTGAAAATAATAATTACATATTATATAATTATTGATACTAATTAAAATGAATTTAATTTAGAAATCGGTGCTAGTATTTACTGTGAAGGAAAAGTTCATAGAATGAGTGGAGTCATCATCATGACACAACTTGAAGTAATTGCATCAACATAGATTCATGGTAATATATCACGAAACAATAAAGATTCATAGCAAAAGTCATTGAAAAATTATTGGTTTTAAATGACAAAAATGAATACATCCAGGAAACAAAAATAATTAGATTACTATTCGCTTGAAAAACCCGAGTGCAACTGCAAATGCCCACTGGGGCGTGGTCGGAGTCTGACCTCGCCAATTCAGGACCCGTATTTTCAGTGATTTTGGCTGTGCCCATGACCAAAAGAAATTACGAAAAGATAGTATAGAACTTCCAACCTCCAGGCTCCAAGCAAACTCTCATGTATAATATTTTTGCTCATATAAAATATTATTAGAAAATTGATAACTATCGAAATTCTCAATCATTGCCTTGCTTTCTCTGTACTCTTGTGTTTACGCCACCACCTGGGAGACTTCGTTTATGGAATCCTCGTATAAACTCTGTCCTTTCTTCCAATTGGTGATGTTTTGGTAGCTTCAGGTGTTAAAGATTGAATCTTTTTAAGGGCCTCCCTGACTTCACCGGTTTCTTTCGGTGGGCTTACTCGGATTTCTCTGTTGGAGGTATTCCTTTTTTTTTTTTTCCTTTCCCGATATGGAAATGTTTTTTTTTGATAAACAATATGGAAATGTTTTGAATAAAATATAGAACTCTTATGTATGTTTAAATGGGTAGCTAGAGTTTTGTAGCTTGAATCCTCACTGTGTGCAGAACGTATCTTCGATTGTCTTTTGAGCTTTATCATTGTTGTTCTGATTTGGCTCTGTTTTGCTGTTCGTAATATCTTGTTATCGGTTTCCTGCAACTTTATTCGAGTCGTTGTGTGAATATTTTATATCGCTAAAATTCGTTTCTTCTTGCATCTGATCTTGACACATCTTGTTGGATGCTGGGGGACGGGTTTTTAGCTATAATTGGATGAAACATCTGTATTGGGGTCCTAGAATGTGTGATAATTGAGGGTTTAGTGGTTTGAGTCCACGGTTGGCTGCCAATTTTTTCGTGGCTCTTTGTATGCTGCGGACAGTAGTTCATGGGTATAGATTTTGGATCTGAAAGTTTCCCCCTTGTAATGATGTCTCAAAGTGTCAGAAGAAGTGTTTCTCTGTTCAGCCAGAAGGAAGAAAATTTCGATACATTACAACACATCGAATTAGGTTTCTCAGTCACCTCTCACCCCAAATAAGAATAAAATTAATATTAGCGCTATTTGATGTTTCTCATTTTTCTAATTTTCTCTTCACGATGCAGCATCTAGAGCTTGTTATTAATGGCAGACCTCAAAGAACGTCTACTGCCTCCAAAACCTGCTTCAGCAATGAACCTTAGAGAAGCATCTTATCGGCCATCTGCCTCTGGACGCCAACCTTTTCAAGGTGTAGATGTTTTGGGTTTGAAAAAGCGCGGCCAGGGTCTTCGGTCTTGGATTCGTGTTGATGCATCTGGAAACTCCCAGATTATTGAGGTTGACAAGTTCACTATGATGCGTCGTTGTGATCTACCTGCTCGTGATCTACGCTTGCTTGATCCTTTGTTTGTTTATCCCTCAACAATTCTTGGTAGAGAGAAGGCTATTGTAGTAAACTTAGAGCAGATTCGGTGTATAATAACAGCTGATGAGGTTCTGCTGCTCAATTCCCTTGATAGCTATGTGTTGCAGTATGTTGTAGAGCTACAAAGAAGACTAACAGCACCTGGTGTAAGTGATGTTTGGCAGTCAGAAGGATCTGACTTCAATCGAAGTAGGGGGAGAAACTTTGACTATGTTTTTGAGAACACATCTCCTGATTATTTACCCTTTGAGTTTAGGGCTCTTGAAGTTGCCTTGGAAGCAGCTTGTACATTCCTTGATTCTCAGGTTTGTAAAAGAGAGACATGTATCTCTGATTTGCGTGATTTTGAATGAGCTCGATAAGAAATCATCTATAGATAATGTCACGTTTGATATGCTTATTGTTAGTTTCTTTTTATTTTTATCTTTCCCCTTATGTGGACCATTCCCCATCTTTGAATTAGTCATCCATTTTACAACATAGAAACTTGTAGATGTTAGCAAATAATGTTTATTTTTCTGGCTTCGCTCTAAATTGTTATTTACATGAGTGGCCCGTGCAATATCTAAAAGTTCATTTTTAATGAGCTGAGTTACTAAGTCATCTAATTTAACCTCCCAAAGGCAGCAGAATTGGAAATTGAAGCATACCCACTACTTGATGAGCTAACATCGAAGGTCAGTACATTAAATTTGGAACGTGTGAGAAGATTGAAAAGCAGACTTGTTGCATTGACTCGGAGAGTTCAGAAGGTATTGCTTTTGTTGTCGATCCAAATTCACTACTTAGGAAGCCTCTTCTATCTGCAAATAGATTTTCTCCAGTATTTAATATTTATCCTCTTCTTCATATGCCTTGTTGTCTTGTACATGCACATAGGTTAGGGATGAGATAGAGCAGCTCATGGATGATGATGGAGATATGGCTGAAATGTATCTAACTGAGAAGAAAAGGCGGATGGAGTCGTCAGTTTATGGTGATCAGTCACTAATGGGATTCAGATCAAATGATGGTGGAATATCTGTTTCTGCTCCGGTTTCACCTGTTTCTTCACCCCCTGAGTTACGGAGGCTTGAGAAGAGCTTGAGCATGGCAAGGAGCCGGCATGATAGCATGAGGAGTTCTGAAAGTGCTACAGCGAGCATAGAAGAGTTGGAGATGTTACTGGAAGCATACTTTGTTGTCATCGATAGCACTCTTAACAAATTGACTTCGGTAAGAACTACCATTAATGTAATTCATTCTATCATTTATTATTTAGAATCGTAATAATTTCTCAATGTTTCAGCTGAAGGAGTATATAGATGACACAGAAGATTTCATCAATATCCAACTGGTACAGTTCTCATTTGCTATTCATTATTCTTGTCTTTTGGACACTCCTTTTGAGTTAAAAGTTGCCATAAGTATTATCGCCTCATTTAAAATTTGGTGCAAATTATACTTCCTTTTT
Source organism: Erythroxylum orinocense (assembly GCA_025531955.1). Taxonomy (NCBI): domain Eukaryota; kingdom Viridiplantae; phylum Streptophyta; class Magnoliopsida; order Malpighiales; family Erythroxylaceae; genus Erythroxylum; species Erythroxylum orinocense. The sequence goes on from JANZLX010000001.1 coordinate 14,041,020, forward strand.
AGATATTGGAAAATGAATCAATTCGTGTTTCATGTAACTGAAAGAATGAAGTAATAACAATGGCTTTTTTCTTCTTTCTGCAGCAATTATTTAATTTTAGTTAGTGAATTGTTAAATTGAGTTGTTTTCATTGCAGGATAATGTTCGGAATCAACTGATCCAGTTTGAACTGATACTCACCACTGCAACATTTGTTGTTGCCATATTTGGGGTGGTAGCAGGTATCTTTGGCATGAATTTTACGGTTTCATTGTTTGATAATCCACATGCATTCAAGTGGGTTCTGATAATTACAGGGATCAGTGGAATAATTATATTTTGTTCATTTTTGTGGTTCTTTAAATACAGAAGACTCATGCCACTATAGACATATTGAGGAATCACAATTTAAGTGAAGAATCTATTGGTATTGGTTACATTTGGTACTTTGTAGTTTAAATTAAAGAGAATGAATAGATGGATATTTTATGGACTAGTTCTGCAAGTTCTTTTTTCTTTTATTTACCAACAGCTGGTTTTAATAGATATTTGGTAGCAGAATTGTTTATTTTCAATGTAATGGTAGCGATACGATTGATATTTAAATTTGAATCGTGAAACATGTTATACACCAACACGCTTCTATTCGGATTGGCTTTTTAACTGGATGGCGTTTATTTGGAGGATCTTATGCTTCAGACATGTTGGAGATCAAGAATATCCGGGGGTTATGGTAAGGAAGAAAATGCCCTGATGCAGCTGTTGTACCTAAGTATCAACAAAACTAACATTCTTCTGGTTTTCATAACCGCGACTGTGACATATGAAACTCTGCTTTTCCTATTTTGCATTTGGCTGTTTCTTAATCAGAAAGACAAAAGTCCCCAACAAACCAATGAATAAGGGTTGTTCTTACTTCTAGCAGTTGCCTTCCCTTAATTCTTCGTTTCATCTATTGCTTTCAAGTTACCAAGTCAAATTCCGAACTATCATTTGTTATTAAACAATTTTTTGTCATTATATCTTAGGATTGTTTAATTAAGAAGTTTTTTATAAATACTATGTGACAGATGTTGTTCAAATCTGTTATTTAATTTCATAAATACGTATTATAAAGTTTATATGTACTTTTAAAAATCCATTTAATATGTTCTTAGAGTTTGTTATACTAACAATTTTGTCAAAATTGTGTTGATCTTAAAATGTGTGTGACACCTAGCATTTTGTGTGTTCTATAGTTGTTGGCATGGCAGCATATTAGAAAACTGAAAAAAGGGAGTATGAAAGGTGAGCATGTGATTAGAAGTAACTTAAATGTTTGGGAAGAGTGAAATCATTGAAGCCATGCATTGGTTTGTCGGGGGCTTTTGTCTCTCAGATTAACAAAACAAAGAGTTGCTTGAAGGTAAGACTTTCTGAGGTACCATAAGTGCCAATAAACATTGTCCTATTCACATCATTCAACTGTTTCTTTAGTCTTCAAAATTAATTTTTCATTAAACTCTTATAAGATGTTTGGTTAATGTACTAGAATAGATAAGGAATGTAATAATTATTCTTAGGAATAAAGTAGATAAGGAATGAAATGGAATAGGTATTATTTACTTTGATTTATTCCTAAGAATTTTTAATGATAATGTATATCATTGTTTGGTTTTAAAACTTAAATTTAGAATGACAAAAGAATAATTAACAAAAAGACCAAAATATCTATTATAGTCTCTACTAATACATTTTGCTTTTTCTTATTATTATTAATTCTTATTGTTGTTGTTATAAATTTTTGATCATTTGTTTAAAAAGAATAAACTTCCACAATTTAAGTACTTAGTTTGAAACCTATTAGAATAGTTAAAATAAGTTTCAATTTTCTTAAAATCAAATCAAACATTTAAATTAAAACTTATCATATCGCATATAGCATTCTACATAAATTAAATGGTAGTAATAAACTTAATAAAAATGCAAAACCTCAAATTAAATAGTTGAGATAGTTACAACTAATGATTAAAAACTCAACTGGTTGGGCTGGTTACAGTAAAAACTTTGAATTGCTTAATTTTTTAACTCAGTTTTTAACTTTACGGTTCAATGTATCTTAATAACTCTGGTTGTTAAAAATAACTCACTACAAGAAAAATACCCCTTCTGCGACGTTTTAGTTAGATGATTAGTAAACGTCAGCAGAATCCTATTTGTGATGTTTTAAAAAACGTCAGAAAAAATATCGCTGAAGGTGGTGTAGGGAACAGTTTCCGCGACGTTTTATGGAAAACGTTGTGGAAAACCTAGACATTCCGCGACGTTTTCGAAAACTTCAACAAAAGTTCGGGTAATTCACGACGTTTTAAGAAAACATCGTGGATTGTAATGGTTTTTGCGACGTTTTATAAACGTCAGAGAATAGGTGACAATGTGCGACGTTTGAGAAGAAACGTCGCAGATTGTTAGTAATTTAAAATTTGTAAATATTAGAGAATAATTTTATTTGAATAAATTTTCAAATTTAAAAAATTAAAAATTTCATTTATCAAAAAATAAATTAAATTTTGATAATTATTAAAATTTAATTTTTCTTTTTTGCATTTATCCGAAAATAAATTTAGTTTAATAATTATTCAATTTTAAATATAATTTATTTTTCATTAAATCCGAAAATGATTTTCAATTTTAATAATTATTTTTTCTTTTATTTTGTTTCAATAGTCTGAAAATAATTTTAATTTAATTATTATTCTGATTTAATAATTACTTTTTGAAAAACAAAATTTTTAAATCTTATTTATTTAATAACTATTCAATATTATTTATGGATTTTATTTATTTAATAATTCTTCAATTTGTTGAGTATATCATTTCATAACAAGAATTTAATACATGTAGACAATTTATTAACTAATTGCAATTCCCAAACATGTCATAGTATAGTAATTAATATAAACAATATGTCATAAGTGTTTAATATTTCAATGTGAGTACTTATCTAATCTAAACAAATATTATGTGTAGCACATAAAAGTTTCTAAGACATTTTTTTGTTGTTCGACTTTGGTAGTTAATTTATCCTGCATTTCTTCAAAATGTTTGGTCAATTCATCGACTTTAGACTGTAACCCCTGATTAACCTTCTTCGACTCCTCTAATTCGTCTCGAAGTCTCTTTATGATCGAAGTCTTCCCTTATGGTCGAGGCCCCATTCTCATGCCAACAACGTAATCTGATCTAGTGCCCAAGACTTTGTTGCACACTTCATTGACTGTCATTGGATGACCTTGTTCTATTGAATGTGTCAATTTGTGACACATTAATTCCTGAAAAAGTAAGAATTAATTACTTACACAGTCTCATTTAAGAAATATTTATAAGTGAACTATGTACTCACCTATTTTTCTTTGCATTCAATAGTTGTCTATTGACCTTTACTTTCATCATAATAAGTGTGATACCATAACTTTATCCGGTTGTACTCTTTTCCATCTCTGTCACTCTATTGTATAAAAATATATTACTAGTAATATTTATTATAAATTTTGAATTGTCAATCAAAGAAAAATATAATTAGAAAGATAATAACTCACAATCTCATGTTGTATCGCTACAAAAGCTTTGGAGCTGGAGTTTGGTCGACATTTGACCTGACTTCTAGCCAATTTTTGCTTTTTAACCTTTTTCCTAATCGTACACGTAACAACATCTGTTATAACATCTATAAATCATAATTCATAAATAATAAAATATAATCAGTTGTAAAAAAAGTTGTGAAATTAAGTTTTTTAATCAAATAAATTAACCTTTGTAGCTGATTGCTCTCAATATTCACATAAATCCATCCACTTTGCCACTGTGACATTATGCGACTTAATATCCTTTCCATGCTTGGTAAAATACTTTTTAAAACTATATCTTTGATCTTTAGACCTTAAAGCAAGAAACTTCTTCATAACAGCATGTACTTCATTGTCAGTTCTCAATCCCTTGACTTCCAACTTTTGTTGCAAAAAATTATAAATTATTGGTCAAAGCTTTAGGCATATGGAAAACATGTACAAATTAGATACGGTTATAATACTTACGTCTAACTTATCAAATACAATGTCAAACTCCTCATTAGTAATGTTTTTCCATTTTGTTCTTACAGGTAAGGAAGTTCAGGATACTACATCAATCTCACTTGATAATTTGGCAGATTGTACGGAGTTGGTTGGTCGTCCTTCAGCAGGGGAGATCTCTATCTCCAATATCTTATCTATCGCCTTATTAATCTTTACTAATCCGTATCCTTTTGTGATACTCCTTTTTTTTTTGATCATTCGTGGATCCTAAAATAGGAAAGGAATAATTTATAATCAGCATATAACATACTCTTAATTGGTTAGATAAGCAAAATAATTAAACTTAATAAATTTCACCAATGTGATGTGAAAGATCAAATTTGCAGTGCTTGCAGAAGAAGAGGCCACAGTGGGAATAATAGTCTGATTTACTGGTGTTTGATAATTAGAAGCTGGAGGAATCTCTTAAGAAGTGGATGGAGAACTAATATTGCGTCGCATATTCGAAATTTGTTTATACTTATCTTTATGATGAGTAATAGGCATAGATGTGACATCTCTTGGTGTTGGAGTACGCTTAGAAGGTACAGGTGTCTGATCTTGTGGCTGTATACGAGCAGATGACTCATTAGCTACGTTTCCAAAAAGTTGACAGCACCGTGACTGCAGTTGTGTTGGTACTAAACTGCTTGGTGCAACCTTATTCTGCTTCTTGGATAGACCAGGTCCTATGTGAATTACCTACATTCAATTTGACATTAGATTTCAAAGTAATATGCATCAACCATATTTAAAGAAAACAGCAAAAACCGGCATGCTCTCAAAAAATGATTCAGAATTCTTGTTTCTCCTCCCCATTCAATCAGTTCAAATCCAACAAAGTATAGTAGTTATAGTAGTTGAAGGTTCGGATGACAATTGGATCTGATTAAATTACGGATAAATTCATAATAGTGGTCATGCATAAACTATTTGCCTAAACTTTGTTGTTTTTTCAACTAAATAAATTGGTTGTCTATAGTACAAGTAAAGTAACTCAGCCCTATAGTCGACTAATATTCTAAAGGAATATTATGGAAGTAAACCCAAATGGAGATTTGTTTCAAGCTTTGTTTATCAAGTGACATACTCGACTTTCAACTTTAAAGTAATAAGGGCTTTCCATTCAAATGCTAAGGACTTTGCTCTAGAATTTTCATCATAAAAGATCACTATTGAATTTAAATAAAAAACATTTTCTTTACTTATAAGGGTTTTCTTAGGCCATATTTTTTCCATCTTACCTTATTCCATGCCTGAAATTGGAGAAACAAAGACCTTTTGTCAATAAAATAACTTATTAAAGTGGTTAACCACCTATTCACTAATAATGCAACTATATTAACAAAGCATTTCAAGTGCTCATTAGGTATGTGCAATATAATATTTGGTATGTGCTTTTTAACTATTATGATATGGTCTGTAATATAAAGCTCACAGATTTACACAAATCAATTATTAAGTTTATGAACTCGTTAAAATCAAACAAACAAATTCAAGTTTACCATAAATCAAGTCTTCCTCTAACGTATTAAAATAGTCTACATCAGACCATTGCTATTTATCAATTCTTATAAATCTCTAAATCTAAAGTATAGAAGATCATCGAAATATATCTGCAAAACAATTACCTTTCAATGTTTATGAAGATGTCTATTAAAATTAATATATCTGCAAAACAAGTTACAATAGCGTATTGATCAATATGAAGTCATGAATAAATTTGGATCTAGCAAATTTGTAAATACTCATGTTATAAAGGATATCTCAATCATAGTTTATAAATATGAAATGGAAATCATAACACAAGCACTGCAATAGATGTTGTCATTGAAGCTGATTTAAAAACTGTTTTAAAGAGAAGATTTGGTAGAATGTAGAATGTTTATTCTTCTACTACTTAAATGTAAGAATCTCAATAATTCTATGATTGGCTCAAACACCAAGCAATTTGACACAAAAGTAATTAAGAGTTAACCTAAGGCCATACATACAGTTATAATGACAAACTCTTATCTTACTATGCCAACAAAAGCTTGCTCTTTCATGGGCATTTAGTTTTCTAATTCTTATAGACAAGGGATGAAAAAATGTAACACCCCACTCCCGCAAGACCCAAACCTGACATCGACGGTGATATCCGAGTTCGTGTCCTACGAGAGTGGCGTGCTAAAACACTCATTTCGTAAATGGTACACTTTTTTTATTTTTTTATTTTTTTGAACAAAAATTGTGAAATTCAATACCCAATTTGGGTTCTCATTCAATCATGATACACAATTTCCAATAGCCACTTAGGCCCATTTTGCAAATACAAATATACAATTCTTTACAAAAATTAAGAAAAACATGCAATGCAGACACGAACTGATCCTGACCTCTATCCTTCACTTGAACACTGCAAATATACTCCCGTTGGCCTAACGGGGTATTCTTCTGGTTCTGAAAAATAATTGCAAATTTTGGGTAAGTTTTGTGAACTCAGTGAGTGACCATCTGTTGGCCCCTGAATTTGTTTTTAATTTTATTAAGCATGATTAGGTTGATTATGGGGTCTTGATAGATTAAATTAAGTGAACATTAATTAGTATGGTAGCATTAATAAGGTTAGGTGGTTTTAGGTGGGAAATTAATGAGTTATTAGTGATAAGTTGCATGAAGGGTAAATGGGGCATGTCACTTAAGTCTTTTAATTTTAAGGCATTTCATTAAGGGTATAAGGGACTTTTGGCTTTAAGAAGAGTATAAAAGCAAGAAAAAGAAGAGACTTGCTTAGGAAAGGAGGAGTGGACGAAAATTAGAGGGAGAGAGGAGAGAAGTTGTCGTGGAAAGGAGAAAGAAAGGAGAAAAAGAGAAGAGTTGCTTAGGGTTTCGATTTTTTAAGAGTTCAAGGAGGTTTTTGGTGAAATCTCAAGAAGGAAAAAGGTGGAGGAAGGTCCAAGCTACCATCTAAGCCTAGAAACCCCTTGGTTGGGTAAAGATTCAAGGTAAGTCATAATTTCAAGATTTAGCTTTTGAATGGGTTATGGTTAGAAAAGCTTAAGAAATAGATGGGTTTAGTGTTTCTACCATCAATTTCATGTATTGGGTTAGTTAGGTTTTCCAATTTGAGTTTTATTGAATTGGGAATTTTGTGTTTGGTTGAAGACATTCAAGGAGGGCAAGAGGAGCAAGGGGAGAGGCCAAGTTGACCAAGAAATAAGCAAGGACTTAAGGTGGGTTACATCTTTATATTTGTGTCAATAAGTAAATGAAATAAATGATTTTTCCAACTATTTTGAAAATGAGTTTTAAATATGCTTTGAATGTTTAGAAATTGCTTTATGATGGTTGTTGTGTGAGAATTTGGAAATAAGCCCATGTTGCTTTGAAATTTTCCCATGGCTATTTGATTGAGTAAAATAAGCATGATATTTATTGTTTGGTTTGAGAATGTGAATGTGGAATATGATATATGCATGAAAACATATTTTCAAGAAAATGCCATTTGGGCAAATCCAGTTTTTATGCATGAGTTACATGATATGTGGGTTAGGTCAAGTCCACCCAAGAACAAGTCACGTGCACGTCGACCAAGAATAGGCTTAGCCCGCCTGCCCGCAAGAGGCACGGAGTTCCTTTTAGGACTCCTCAAGTTTACGACTACACAAGGCCATTTTATGGAATTGTGTAGTTCGTCATGAATTGTGGACTTACCAAGCCATTCATGATGTGTTTATATGTCTTTATGTCATGACAAGTTGAATGATGTTTGTATGTGAAATTTGTGATTGTTTTGACAAAGTTAAGAAAATGCATATTTTTGTAAGAATTGTTATGATAAAAGAATGTTTGAAATGGTTTTATGCTTATTACCAAGTATAAATGTGTTACCCACAAGCGAAAGCTCACCCCTTATCCCGTCCCATCTCCAGGTGAAGAGCGCGATCTCGAGGAACAAGCTGAAAGGCATTGCTCTAAGATTATTTTGTTTTTGTATTTCAAGTTAATTTTTGTAAACAATGCTTTAGATGCATTTTGAGAGAATTGAAGCTTTTGTAAGTTACATTTTGCTTCATGTTGTAAGTGGCTTAAAATGCCTACTAAAGCATTGTAAAACTCTCTTTTGATGTACATGAAGTATTATGGATTATGATTTCAAGTTATGCATTGCTATTTCTAGTTTTCATGTGGGTTGGTTTGTGCATGTGGAATTCAGGGAGAAAATCTGAAAAAATATGTGTAGATGAATGAAAGGGGTCTTCTTGGATGTTGGAGGAGATCTTTTGATCTTTACAATGGCATAAGGTTTATGATGTTTGGATGTTGGATTAGGAAATTATGGATGTCACAAATTACTGTGCTGGTTATGTGGTTTGAGTAATGGTTGTTTGAAATGGTAGTAGTATGAATCTTTTTGAATTGGGGTTTGAGAATTGGATAAGTTGAAGTTGGTGTCTAAGAGATTATGAAGTGTTTTGGCATGGAATGGATGAATTTTAGAAGATTAGAAGTGTTCATGGTGTTTGGTTAGGTTTGAGCAAGCTTTGGAGTGGCATGGGGTTTTGGAAAACCCCATGTCTGTTAAACGGACACGCATGTCCGTTTCGCGGACTGTCTCGGGTGAAAAATCACCCTTTGGCCACTTCATGTCCGTTAAACGGACACGCATGTCCGTTTAACGGACA
>JANZLX010000001.1:14061200-14071819 GCA_025531955.1 Erythroxylum orinocense
ATCAGGGTCCATGATAAGAGAATAAGGGAAGGTTACCAGAAAGCAGGAATCAAGAACTAAACAAAGAGATTTGGGTGTTGAAATACAGGTACAGGAACAGAAGAAGAGAGGGGAGGAGAAAAAAGCAAGAGAAAGGACCAGAGCAGGAAGCAAGAGAAGGAAGAGAAGAAGCAAAGCAAGAATCTGATGGGAAAAGGAAGGAAGCAGAAGGCCAACAGCAGAAAATCAACTGCCGACCATGGCTGTCGCCCTAGGGGAAGAGGAGAAAATTGTGATGCTCTCCTTGCTTTTTACCTCTTAACTTAACTTCTATTCCCCCTCAACTTGAGTATTTTTTGGAGTGTCTTAAGAATTTTGAGTGTTAGGTTTAACCAACCAAAATTTTTACCTCTTAAAAATTGCAAAGGTGTCTTTGATCTTAACAAACCTCCATCCATTTGATCTTAACTTCTGTAGCATCATTTATTCTTATTGTAACAAATTTTAAATATTTTTTAAATAACTTTAATCAAATTTAATGGAAGAGACAAATACGAGTTCTAATATACATACATACTGCCTAGCACTAAGGAGATTAGTTATCTTCCAATAAAAGACAAATTCCTATTACTTTAATTCCCTAGTCTTTTATATATCACCTCAAATAAAAGAAGGAAATTAGAGAATATTAGTCTAAAAGTGGTAATTAGGATGCCAATGTATTTTTAAAAATCTTATCCAATCTAAATCATTATTTAGTGAGCACATTAACATCCTCAATATTATCAGCAGAAATATAACAATTAACTTGTACTTAGATTTATGGCTAAACCTTATAATTTGTGAAATTCTTGCAAAACTTGTACAAGGATCATTCTATTAATATTTGTTATGCTAAATAAAAACAAGTCATCGGTAGAAGAGAGAATGAAAAACTTAAGCTTGCTGCACTTATAATGGATCCTACGTCATTAATGATTCTCTATGTAGAATCATTAATAATTCTACATATAGAATCATTAAACTTCTTAAAATATGCTAATATTTTAAGAACAATTGTTGAAACTACCTAAAGAATTCTTAAAATATTTATACGCTACGTGTTTGATGACTTATTAATCAGTGTGGGTAGTGCTTAGAAACATATGATATAAGACATTTTTTATTAGTATTTCCATGAATTATTAACAAATTATAGAAGAATCTGGTATGCAGGTCATTATTTTTTAGCCATTAAGTTTTGAATTCCTGTCTCAATAAAGAATTATGAGTCATTAAGGCTGAAACTAATTTGGACATTTTTAACTTTTCAAATTACTTTAAATGATCAATTTTAGGATTATCTTTGAGAACATTAATCATAAAATTCAAAAATTCTCCAACCTCTATGATAGTAATATTAAAGTTACTCGGTGAATAGCTATTGGGTTTTTTAAGTTCTTGACTGCTTAATGCTTCCTCATACACTTAAATGCCTCAAACCCTCCCACTTAGAAATCAGACCTCTTAAACACAACATCTTAGAAACAAAAAACCTCCAATAAAAAAATTATTAAAATTAAAATGAGTGTATCTTTTACTAGTTGACAGGTTATGGAGGAGTTTATATTTGACGATTAAACCATAAAGGGTTACTAAAATTCACCTAAGATAAAGGAAGATCTTATAGCTACAAAGAATTAATTATGGCTCTGTCTAGCTTCATTATGATAATCTACTTGTCATTTTGCTTATTATTCTAGGTAAATTGATGGCCTCCATATCTTAAATTTGAAAGCCCTGAATAGTTGATGCATATGTGAAAATCATCGCCAAATGACATTTATCGGATTAAATAACCTTTCATCTCATCCTCCACTTATTGAAGCAGGGGGGTTTACCTATAATATGTGATGGTCTCATTTCCAAGATCTTGATAAAGTTTACTTCTCTATTCAATTTGATAGGGGGGAAAAAAAAACTCATCTTCGTTAATAAGTGTATTTCTTAGTCCAAACTTGTCCCAATTTGAAATTCCCCATTTCTGGACCATAGGGTATGCACGATGTTTAACTATAAAGTATCCAACTAAGATGGTGCACCACTTTCAAGTTTATATTCTAATCAGCTCAACCGGAGGAGGAACAATTGATGAAACTTCACTAACTTAAGGAAGGATGAACATAAGGGCCAAAAGAGTAGTCGCCCCGATAACCTTAAATTAGGGATGCTTCAAAGAAGTTGGGGAAGAGACAGCATAGAGGGAGCTGATAGAGACGACGAAAGGAGGGGTGTCAAGGGCAACCTAGATGAGAAGCGACCACCTTTTCTTAACGAGGTGAGAAGGAAAAGAGGAGAAGTAGGAGGCATAAGAAATATAAGAGACATGAGAGAATGGGACTAAAAGATCTTCACCAAAGAATTAACAAACAGAAAATGGTGATTCATTTTATAAATAGAAATAAATCAAACAAAAGTTTCACGCAAGAATTAGGTGATTATCTGAAAGATTAAAAAAAACAAGTTTAGCGAAGATTTCTTGAAATGTTTTGATAATTGAGTATATTAAGATATAATATTTTTTTAGTTAAAACCTAAAGGAATTCTTTTTCTTAAATATCAATTGACTAATTTATTTTCAAAATATTTTATTTTTAATTTATTATAATCACTTGTATGTTGACATAGAATATGACTTAATTACGTGGTTTTTACATATAACCTTAATGCTTATAATAAATTAAAATTTTAATTAATTAATGAATTAATATAATTTATAATTTATAATTAATATTATAAATTTATCTGAGTTTAAAATATGATTTATTTGCTATGTAATGGGATAATATTAACATTTATTCACAATTGTACTTATGCATATAAACGGATATATTTTTCAATCTTACATAAAAAAAATCCTCTCGTAATTAACTAATGAAAAAGGTAAAAATCACAATTATTTGAACAATATTTAAAATCATATTTATTTTTCTAAATTTGTAAACTTTTCTTCGATTTTTTTTTTTCCCGTTGGTATTTAAAACTGAAACCCTGCCGTAAGCCCTTCTCTGACAATTATCGCCGCAACTTTCGAAAGTCCCCAAGCTCTACATGGCAAAAGCCATTGTTAAAGAGGTGATTTTTCTTTTACGAAAGCGTTTCTTGAGCACATCCACTGGACTCATATCGCTCCCCAAGCCATCCTCTTCGTTCACGTTTGATTTCCTCGAGTCTTGTGGGCTTTCTTCTGAGTCTGCTCTCTCAATCTCTGGAAAGCTCCAAATCGACAAAGATAAGCAATATAGGCCTCAATCCGTTCTCAATTTCTTAAAATGTCACCGTTTTAGCGATACTCAGATTGCCGAAATTGTAGGAAAATATCCCCCGGTTCTTTTTTGCAGGGTTGAAGACAATCTCAATCCTAAAGTTGAGTTCTTGATTCAATCTGGATTTGAGGGTAAGGTTATGCACGAGATTATCTTAATTAATCCACAAATCTTTAGAAGGTCTCTAGATTCCCATATTAAACCGTGTATTGAGTTTTTGAAGTTGTATCTTGATAGTATTGAGAAGATTCTTAGAGTTATTAAACGTGCGTCATGGATGTTGTCTTCATTTGATTTCAAGAAAACTTTGGAAAGGAATGTTCAGTACTTGATAGAGGAAGGAGTGCCTATTAGGAGTGTAGCAAACTTGATAGTCTTGCAGCCTAGAGCTGTACTGAAAAACCATGGGAAGATTTTTAGTGCTGTCAATGATCTCAGGAAGTTGGGCATTGAACCTACTAAACCGATCTTTGTCCATGCCCTTAGAGTGATTCTACAAATGACAGGGTCAACTTGGAAGACAAAGTTGGAGATGATGAAAGGTATGGGCTGGAGTGAAGAGGATATTTTATCGGCTTTCAAGCGTGATCCACTTTTTTTAGCCACCTCGGAGACGAAATTTAGGAGGGCCATGGATTTTTATGTGAATACCATGGGGTTGGAACCTCAATCTATAATTCTCTATCCCAAGTTTCTTATGTTTTCAATTGATAAAAGGCTTGTTCCCAGGTATAATGTTTTGAAGCTTTTGGTTTCAAAGAAACTCTTATCAGGCCGCAAGAGTATCAAGTGGCAATTAACGATAAGTGAGCATACATTCTTGAAGAAATTTGTTATCAAGTTTCAGGACAAAATCCCAGGTATACTGGATATGTATCGTGCTGGGGTTGTTGGTGTCACTGGCTCAAAGGCATAAAGATAGATTCTTGATTTCAACTTTCTGCATATACTTGTTGTGCCCTTTAGTTTAGGAGTCTTATCATCATGAGTGCTGGTTTCTAAAGGTTCTTTTTCCCTTTTTTCAATTCATTTCACAATTCATGAGTTTAATGGTTGATCTTAGACTTATTCGAACTTAGGCAGACTGAGGCAAATCTGTGAATCATGAACAGGCTTGTTGTTTTGATGTGAGAATTTGATGTCAACCTATTGTTTTACTTTTCCAACCAGAGGGTCATATAATGCGCCCATTTCACTTTTTAAATACTTAAATACTTGCTTGGAGTTGAAGAAACATGTCCGGTGCCTCTAGTTCAAGGGCTTTGTAGATTATGTGCCATTATATATACAGGAAGCACCTAGTGGCTTGATGACGCAACAGAACAGGTAAGTCATTATCAATAGGGTCAATTGAAGATAGGGCCTCTTAAGCCCGCACGGTTGTTTATGTTTATAGTAGTAGATTTTCGACCTAAATCTTGAAGGTAAATGTTTATAGCACTGGGAGACTATCAACATGCTCTGTTCTTCAAGCATTAGATCCGTTGCACATATGTCTGTATTGCTGACTTTATGATCAGTTGGAATAAACAATCCATAGACTTTTGCTTGCCAAGAGTCTCTGGATTTGTTTCAGAGTTTTACTATTTCACAGGGTCAGGTTTTTTTGGTTTGCAGATTTTGACTGGTTGCTTTATTGTCAATCAGGTTAACAAAATCTTAGTCATAAATCGGAATGAAAAGAACATGGAGAGTACAAAGATAATACTCTTAAAAATTTTAACAGAATGTTTAATTCGGCTATAATCTTTTGGCTTATATAAGGAAATTTTAACTTCTTTTCCATCTATTAAACTTAAATATATATAATATTAAATTAAAGATAATGGACAACAACTTGTCAACTTGCAATAGTATAGAAAAAGACATGAAACTGATCTTGATCATTTTTTCACGTAAAGCTTCAAAAGAAGCGCGAACATAAACAGGTCATAGGACTTCTTATAATGAGACTGACTGCAAGCGACCAAAACCAATAAAAGTAGGACCTTTCTCTCTACGCGTTTGGCTTTCGGGAAAGTGCCACGGCTCGGGAAAATTTTGACCACCCCATTTTCCTTTACGTCGAAGGACGCAACCCTTAACCCTTGTTCTAATATCGCAAATGAAGCTGGTTTGCTATTTTCTGAGTTGATTGATTGTGTTAGCATCTTCGCTCCACCTTCCTACGATCCTTCCTCCGTCGATCTGAACGCCTACCTCCAGGTATACCTGCTAAATTTGTTATGAAATTGTGAATTTTGTATTGCATTACTTTGCTGGCTTTGAACTGTAAGTTTTTACTTTGACCGCCTGTGAACTTAACCATGTTAGGGAGCCTACCTAATGTTTGTTTTGTTCTTTAGGGAGCTAAAGTTTCTATTTTCCAGTGATTGTTTTGTCATATGTGAAAAAGTAACTAGGAAATCCCTTTCACCTCGTAGTTTGGACTCCTACTATGTATTACGTAAGATAAAAGATCGGTTTTACATTGGTCAACTCCTCTTTTTGAAGGTTTTGTAAATGTTAAGTAGTATCACGGCATATTAGTAGTTATACCTTAGAACGGGAGTTGGATGATTTTAGGTCCCTGGTCTACTTGAATTGTCGAAGGTGTGTTTTCTTTGTGGATCTCTATTTGTCACGTCGATCGTTATTCGGCTTAGCATTGTTGGTTAGCATTGATACAGTGACTCATTCAGTGATTTTGACGCTTTGGTGATTTTTATTGAGGACTGGAAATGGAGAAGGAGAGTTTTATATTTGGATTGATCATTTTTTGATGCAAGTTGTTACAGAACGCTGGGTCTCCTAGAGATACTAGATTATGTAGGAACTCGAATAGTATCTGATAACGGTAGAAGCACTTTAACTTTCCGTTATTAATGACATTCTTCTTTTTTTATATATTAAAAAAAAGTAGAAACACTTTCTCTTGTTGATGTGTTTTAATGTTTTTACTGAAATTGGGGAGATAAAGATGATGAATTTTGCTGATCCTAAGAGGGTAGGAAAAGGCTTCAAACTTCAAGGTGTTGTTGAAGGTCAATTCGGTTAAAAATTGCCAAGTCGCTGTTCTTTATGCTGTTTTAGTTTGTAACATGTGAAGACAGCCATCAGGAACATCTTATCTTCATTGATTAGTGGTATTCCAGGAAGCCAGGAGATTCCTATTTAGCTTTTTCCTTCTATGTAGACTCCTAGATCGTTAGTTTCAATAAATATTAATCTGCATTTATCCAACAAATATTACAGGCATGCTTTAGATTCACTGTGACACTTGGCCCACAAAAATGACGGCAGTTGGATTTAAGGTTATGTGTTCTTCAATCTGAAGGATATGGTGGTCAAGATTTTCTTTCAACATTAAGTTGAATGACACACCTTCATACATCACACACATAATAACTACTTCTGTACTGTACCAGGCTATGGATCACTATGATCTGCAAGCACAGAGGAGGGATATGAAACATAAAGGAAGAAATGTTGTCTGGTCGATTGCAATGGACAAATGTCTCATTGAAGCTCTTGCCATTGAAGCTAGAAATGGCAATAAAATAGACAAATGCTTTAATGAGAATGCATATACTGCCGCTTGTATTGCTGTCAACACTTGTTTTAATTTAAATTTGAATAATCAAAAGGTTGTTAATCGGCTCAAGACAATTAAGAAAAGGTACAAGGTGATAAAGGACATGCTAAGCCACGATGGTTTTTGGTGGAATTCAAATAAAAAGATGATTGAATGCAAAGATGAGGATCTTTGGAAGAGATACATTGCAGTAAGTCCAGCTATATGTTTACTTCTTTCTTATTTATGTCAAGATGCTAACTATTTTCTCAAAATTTTGAATAGGTACATCCTAATGCAAGAGGAATTCGAGGAAAACAGATTGATATGTACGATGAGTTAAAAATTGTTTGCGGGAATTATCAAGCCCCTAGCCGATGGGCAAAGATGAAGGACGGAAATCATCCAGTAAGGCACTATGAAGATTCTACTTCATTTATTACTCCTAGTTCAGAAGATGTTTGTGAGACCGATGGAACAGAATCATATACTGGACCACAAGAAGACTACCTCCAAGATGGTTGTCACGACCCTCCTCTGCCGCATCCTCTCAGGCAACTTCGTAAACGTACTCGTAGCTCAGAGGTTCTCCAGGATGCACTGATGTCAGTGGCATCTAGCATTCGGCGTTTGGCTGATGCAATGGAGCATAGCAAAACTACAATCAATGCCACTGAACTATTACAGGCCGTCATGGAAATTGATGGATTGGAAGAGGCTAAACAAATGTATGCATTTGAGTATTTGAATGCTGACCCCACTAAAGCAAGAGCTTTCATGACTTACAATACTCGAATGAGGAAAATTTATTTGTTTCGACAGTTTTGGTGGTGGAAGTGACTTCGGAGGACCAGCATTTGCACTTCTGTCCTTTGGTGTACATAATTTCACAAAATGGTGCAAGACTAGTTTGGTGAACTAGTTCTGATTCAACATCAATTAATATTCAGAGATGAATGTGTGGATACTAGATGATGTCAGGGTGAAAGTTTAGAGCTGTAAGTTGTTACGGTTGAGGCACTGAACTGTGTTTATTTTATGACCAAAGTACGGTGTAAAATGCTGCTTCTTTGTTATCCTTCTCAAGGTGTTGCTGCTACCCTTTGGTTTTTCATTTTTGCATATGGCTGGTCGTTTCATAACTCCTTGGATTGTAATGTCTTTTTAGTGTTAGCTCTAAGCTATGTAAATTTACAACACATGTGAGTTCTATTGGTATGCAGTCATCTCGGTACAACAATCCGCAGCAAATTCAACTTCGATCTTGTACTGAAGCTTGCTGAACTTCACCTACTAACGCCACAGTACAATTGCTAGGTAACAAAGTAAATCTTCTAATCCTCGAAGATGCCACCACCAACAAAATCTGCAACGCCGGGCACCCTTTGAGCTATTCATCCTTTGTAACCTAAATAAATATATATACATGTATATTTATATAAAGGGAAATTACTTTGTCTGAGAGTTAAATAGTGATAAATTTTGGAAGAATTAGTCAAATTTCTTTTAAAAAATAAAATAGGTAAAGTAATTTATTTAATATTCACAATTAATAAATATGTTATATTTCTCATATTTTTTGAGGAGACATGATTATCTAAAAATGTTTTAATAATTGAAGTTTCTATAAGAGTTTGACAAGTGACAAATCATAATATTAACTATATTTTTTTATAATAAATAATTTGTACAAAAAATGAATCTATTTATTTGACTTTAATAATGATTTAGAACTGGTAGATGTATCAGATGTTCAAATGTTGTATTTAACCGACAATACATGATTCTTTATTTAAAAATTGCTATTAGAATTTTATAAAATATTAGGATTTGATAGTCAAATTTAAAATTTTTATGATTATCCCAATAGCCTAATATCTAAAATTTTAGATTTAAATTATTCTATTTATAAGAAATTATTATAGTTAATCCATTTGTTAAAAAGTTAATAAACCTTAAATTTAAAAAATTAAACTTTTATCATAACCATTAACGCATAATATAAAAGTCAAAATTTTTAATATATATTTTGAGACTTTAATTTGATGTAAAATATATTTTAATTATTAAATTGTATTTATTTTAGGATAATGTAAGATCACCTTCACAAGTTTTAGGTCTCGATATTTATATGTTTGCTATATACACAAATTTATGTAGGAAATATTCAAAATAGTGTTTATGTATATCTATATACATATTAAAAGGGAATTAATATTTTAATTGATCTCAATAAATTGAAACTTCTTCATTGTATGTTTGATATTTGCATAATACATATAAAAACATAATATCAATTATTTATTTATATAAATTTTAGAAAGAATCATTTTTATTAGTCTTATGTATTAATATATAAAAGAATATAAAAGTAACTCTTATTATTAAAACTATGCATACATAATACATTATAAAGAAGAAGAAGAATCTGATCTAATTCTTGAATATAACAAAGTACTGGAACACGAGTAATTGAACGTGTTCATTTCTAAGGGATTATTTTTTATCAATTAACTTTGGATTCCATGATGTCGGGGAGAACAACGGTTGCGGCGGAGTCTGTTGCCATGTTGTTCAACACAGGTAGCCGCTGCTCGGTCACGAGTGGGTGAACGGTGCTCCGGCCAACGGTTTTTGATGGCTCCAAACCAGGCTTAGCATTTTTCTCTTTCACATTTCTCTTCTTTGTCTTTAAAAATAGCTGGTGCATAGAAACTTGAAAAGTGCAGTTTTTGAGCTCAGAAAATGTGGAAAGCGCGTAGAGTTAGCAGTTCCACGTAAAAGTTTCGAAAGTGTGTGCTTGTTGGAGTCTGGAAGTTGCAGTAACAGGTTGGTTCAGTGGACAGGGTACGCATGTTTCTTCAACAGCTGTCGGAAATTATGTGAACAGCGTAAGTTACTTTGGTTATGCTCAAGTTAAGGCCAGAGCTACACCTCTCTCCTCCCATATCAGCCATAGCCATTTCTCTCTCCTCCGTCAGTGGTTAACTTTATGATTATTTCTATATTTTGCTAAATTATCTTCGTTAGTAGTTTTCTGTGTTTTTAAGACAGTGGCGACGGTGTTACAGGTGAACTTTGATTAAATGTTTTGTATTTTGCTTAAGAAGAAAGACTTGAATGTATGTGCATGAAATGTGTGTGTAAAGAGACGTTTTTGTCACTTAAGAGCTCTTTTTTAGCGTTTTAAGAATCAAGTGTGATCATAAATGGTGCAAGTCCTTCCATTGTGTTCTTGATCTCTGCAGTGCTGATCATAAATGGTGCAAGTCCTTCCATTGTGTTCTTGGTCTCTACAGTGCTGATCGGGTGAAGTACTCCATCACCATCGAAGTAGAGTTGATCTCAACAAAGATCTGGCGAAACAGAACAAGAGCTAGAGATGGAAATGCAAGAAGACAGACATAGCGACGAAGAAGTGAGCCCCATGAGAGTTTCGTCAACACAGAGACTCAACACGGTAGACATGATAGTGGCTACCAGGTAGTGTTTCTCTATCTTTTTACAATTTCTATATTGATGTTGTATAGGACCAGCTGCATTTCTTAGAGCGCACATCCTCTGTCAAAATAACTCCTATTCTATATAAGTAGATTACGACGTCATTTTCTAACCAAAATTTACATTCTCCTCTAACAGAGGAGACAAGTCTGTGGGTCCACCCACAAGCGCCGACTGTGTTTGCTGAGCTTCAACCACTTCTAGAAGTTAATTCATGTACTTCTACTGCTTATTATTATTTTTTCCTTTTTGCAAATCCTTTATTATATATATTTCATTTA
>JANZLX010000001.1:14117880-14133978 GCA_025531955.1 Erythroxylum orinocense
AAGAGGAGCAAAGTATGAGGCACCTTTGAGCAAGTATTTGAACAAGGAAATCAAGGTGGGTACATGTTTATAATAGAGTAAATAAGTTATTACGGTTTTCTTTAAAATCAAAGAAGTTTTATGATTTCATTTGCATTATAAGTGTTGCATTATTGTTCATGAATAATTTGTGAAATACGTTATATGTTTGTTACATGATTTGAGTGATGATTTTCAAAAAGGAAAAGACCATGAAAGTGGAATTTTTGAAAACAAGATGCATGTTTCTGAAAGCATGTTTACAAGAATGATTTTCAAGATGAATCGAAAAAGGTTAAGGAGATTTATTTGGAACATGCCCACGTTTTATGGATTAAGAGTTGGATTCCGGAAACTGGATCCAACATGAAGGATATGGGAGAAGCACAAAAGCTTTTAGCAATGCAGATAATCAGAAACAAGGGGGAAGGAAAGCTATGGCTCATTCAAAGAAACTACATCAGAAAAGTTCTTGCTCAGTTCAACATGGAACAAGCAAAACCAAGTCCTATCCCTATAGGATCACATCTACATATGGTTTCTAGTAAGAGTCCTAAGACAGAGGAAGAACAGAAAGTTATGGCACACTATCCCTATGATGTTGGAGTTGGAAGCATCATGTACGTTTTGTTATGTACAAGACCTGACTTAGCCTATACAATTAGTATTCTAAACAAATTTATGGCCAACCCAAGTTTTGAACACTGGCAAGGGCTGAAGAATGTTCTCAGATACTTTGCTGGAGCTATAAATTATGGATTATGTTTTTCAAAGGCTGAACTAGCTAAATGCAATAAAATGTCCTTGTTTAGTTTTGTGGATGCAGATTATGTAGCAGACAAAGATATAAGGAAATCAATATCAACATATTTCTTCAGATTAGCAGGAAACACAATCAGTTAGAAAGCACAACAACAATCAATAGTTTCATTATAAACTAAAAAGGCAGAATACTATGCAACTATAGAAGGAGTAAAAGAGTTGTTATGGTTATCAGGCATCATAAAGGAAATCAACATCAACATCAACATCGCAAAATCAGCAATATTCACAGACAGTCAAAGTGCAGTATGTAAGGATCCAGTTCTGCATGAAAGGTCCAAGCACATTGATGTGAGGCTCCACTTCATTAGAGACAGAATCTCACAAGGGTTTCACACTGGAGAAAATATGTAGTGACTCAAACCCCTCAGATTTTGGAACGAAGGCTGTCACTCCAAGGAAGTTCACTTTCTGTAGAGACTATCTATAGATAAGTGAAGCCCATTGAAGACGACAACCATCGAAGACTCTTTAACTCCATCTCACGATTTCGGTGAAATTAGGGTTTGGTTACTAAATCGCCCACAAATTGATGAACTACGTGAAGATTAATGAAGATGGGGGAATAAATGTGAAGATATTCACTAGTTTCTCTATAAACCCTTAACAAAGATTCATCAATCTGAGAAAAATTTTGAAGATTTAGGGTTACGTGTGGAAGAGCGTGTGAAGAGTGTCTAAAAAACATTCAAAGAAGAAAGAGAAAGGCAATATGACTAAGGAACAGAAGAGGAGTTTGTGTTTTAATGAGACACGAGAGAGTCATATGAGAAGCTCATGTGAGAAGCACAAGTAGAAGAATTAATAGGCATAGACTTAATAACTTTTTCAATAGCCTATAAATACATGTAATTCGAGTCACATACACACACATTAAAAGGCACATACAATTGTTATCTGATTCAAGAATAGAGAGAAAGTTTAAGAGTTGCTAGAGTACTTATTTAAGAGTACTATATAGAGTTTATAAACTTCTTGCAGGTATTTCCAAATCACTCCACCTCTTGTAACTTGTTCTTTTCTTGAAGCTAGTAGAACTACTAATTGTAAGATCCTTAGATGTAGATAGCATTTAAGCTTTTGAACCAAGTAAATATTGTGTTCTTTAATTTCTGCTACTCTTATATTCAGCAAAATCAAAATAATTTCCATCAATGTTTGTGAAAAAAGACAACACAAAGATACAAAGATCTTAACAGAATTCTTATTTTATATGCTCAAACTTGAATGAGATTTTGATTCAACGTGATATGCAGGGAACTCTTTATGAATTTTGACCTAATGACTGTCCCAAAATTAAATGAAAAAAAGATAAAATTGAAGATGCACGTCAAATTTCTTAGGTATAGGAATGTGCTCGATCTCCTACTATTCTATAATAAAATCTTGTTAAAAGTTGTCTTCACTATAATCTCAAAACTTGATTATTCATAGAAAGTAACCCAGTTTCGAGTCAAGAGTCCAAAAAGCAAAGTTTGTTTGCAGTGATCTTGTTGGAAGTGAGTTTTGGGTGTAGGACCAACTGTCACAGTATATACATACATATTGACCATATCTTCAGTTGCATCTAATTCCAAGAATGGACAAAACGATGAGAGAGAAGTGAGGAAAATAGCGAATTCTACAGAAGGCAAAGAGCACAATGTGGGCAACTGATATAAGAAGCCATGGCAATGGAGAACAAGGTGTCACATACCAAGACAGACTTACTTTTCCCAGTGGTCCAATTACAACACAACAAGTGTCAAGACTTAAACAAGCAATGCAAGCTTTTGTTCAAACCCAAATCACAAGTTAAGTACATGAGGAGGTGGAAACATCCATAGAGGAACACCCAGGCACGCCCAAGCCTGTGACTTTATTAAAGGAGATGTTGGAAGAGGCTAGCACTTAGCCATTTAGGCCTATTTTTTGATAATTTGGGCTTGTTATTTATTTTCTCTTATTTTAGGCCCAAGTACTTATTTATGGAATTATTTATTTGTTTTAATGTGTTTAGCCCATTCTTAAAAGGACTTGGATCATATTAGGTTCAATGGGCTAGATACCCCTAGATTTGTTAGGATTAGCCTAGTTTTCATTCAATGGGCTTGCAAACACATTCCTATTAGGGTTAGGACTTGGTCAAACGTATTTATACCTTATTATAACCTTGTATCCCTAGATTTGGATGATTAATAAAATTTTAGAAGAGAGTTCTTCAAGGGAGGCGTGAATGCCTTCATGATTACTTTAAGTAATTGATTTGCATCAATAAGTAAGTACTTACAACGTAAATTGATTTCTGATTTTTTTGGGATTGGGTCTCAAACTTATGATTTAGGGTTTGATCTAGCATGTTCTTAGAATAGAAAGATTAGAGTTTTGATTCAATAAGATTAGGGGGTTTCAAGAACCTTGTTTTCTTGAGGTTTTCGTATTATCTTGGTATCAGAGCTTTGGCTTAATTATATTAAACTCATACGTATCTTTATTGTGTTTTCTTATTTGATTCTTAAAAAAAAGTGCGCGAACAATACCGCAAACAATATCGTGAATAGTGTGAAAACAGTGGGTGAACAGTGCGTAAACAATGCGTGAACAGTAGTGAAAAAAACGTGAATAGTACCAAAAAAAGAACAGTATCGAAAAAGGCAAACAATACAAAAAGAACAGTACTAAAAAAAGAGTGAAAAGAAGTGGAAAAAACTAAACGATACCCAAAAAAAAGAGTGAACAACATCCAAAAAAACCCATTGAAAAACACGTTGAGTTGCCTATTTTAAACTTTGGGGAGATTTGAAATTTAATTTAATTTATTTTTTTGAGCTCTCAGGTTTTGATGAGTTTTACAATATCTTGAGTGTCTTTCTTTGATTCTTAGTTTACTTTATTATTTGTGCCTTTCTTTGGTTCCATTACATTGAATTGGACAATCTTGCATTCATATTGTTCAATTATAAACAAAAACCATTGCATACACATTTTTTCCATCCGTGTATTAGCATACTATTTTATTTTTGTCCGAGCATTACTTTGCTTCTATAATTGTTCTTATTTCTTTTCTTGTTAAGATTTACTTGTTCTTTCCAATTAATTTGTGTTGCTTGTTGTTTGCCTAATTTTGCTGAATTGATTTCTGAAAAGTAACTTTAAAGACGTCACTTAAGTAGTAAAAGGCAAGAGTGTGTAAGCTTATTTGAGGGAGTCATTGTCGTGACTTAAATACGAGGGGAATGACATCATTTTGAGGGAAACGCGTTAGGGAGTGTATGAGGTTGTTTATTACTAACCTTGTTTTGCAGGTATATCATTTTATCTACAATGTCACAGGGAGGTAGTATTGACGATAACCAAGGGGGAGATGCAAATATCGTTTTCACTTTGAGAGCCATGCAATAACAATTTGAGAGGTTCAATCTAGCCTTAACTAAGATTAGGGGACAGATGGATGAGCTTAGACAAAGGAGATATGAGGAATTTCAGGGGAGGTGTATAGGTGTATGCCAGCAGCAGCCCCCACCTCGGTACGAACCAAAGGAGGAAGACTTTGAGGAAGAGGAAGAGTTTGAGGTACGCAGACCTAGGAGAGCTCAGAGAGTTAAGCGATTTAATAGGAGAGATGAAGACCTTAAATCCATCAAGATGCAGATCCCAACCTTTAAGGGAAGGAATGATGCAGAGGCTTACCTAAAGTGGGAAAGGAAGGTGGACTTGGTTTTTAAGTGCCAAAATTTTTTGGAAGATAAAAAGGTAAAGCTAGCTACTGTTGAATTTATAGATTATGCACTAATATGGTGGGATTAGTTGGTGACATCCAGGAGAAGAAATAGAGAGATGCCAATTACTAATTGGGACGATATGAAGGCATGCATGAGGAAGCGGTTTATGCCTTCTTACTATTACAGGGAGATGCACCAGAAACTTCAGAGACTCACTCAGGGGTCTAAATCAGTGGAGGACTACCACAAGGAGATGGAGATAGCTATGATCCGAGCCAATATAGAAGAGGAACCGGAGGCAACCATGGCACGATTCTTGAGTGGTTTGAACAGGAAGATAACTAATGTAGTAGAATTGCAACACTACGTGGAGATTAAGGACATAGTGAACATGACTATGAAGGTGGAGAAGCAAATCAAAGCTAGAGTGGTAGCAAGGAGTAAGGCGACTTCTAGCTAATCATAGGATTCAAAATGGCCTAAGAGAGAGGAGAAGTTGAAAGACAAGGGACTGAACTTCAAGGAGACACCCAAAAGGCTTAATATAGGGTTTGACCCTAAAGGTACACCTAACACCCATGCTTCTTCTACTTCTAGTAAGCATTCTAGCATTAAATGATTTAAGTGTTTGGGATCTGGTCATATTGCTTCACAATGCCTAAATAGAAAGGTTATGCTTTTGAGAGATGATGGGGGAATTGAGTCACAGGAGACTGATGGAGAAGAAATGCCTGAGCTTGAGGATTACAATGATATGGAGGTAGAGGAACTTGTCCCAGACGAAGCCCTTGTGGTTAGGCATGCTCTCAATATGCAGAAGAAGGAAAAAGTAGATGAGCAGAGGGAAAACATCTTTCATACATGTTGCTTAATTAAGGGTAAGATCTGCAGTTTAATAATTGATGGAGGTAGTTGCACCAATGTTGCAAGCATAGTTTTGGTTAAGAAATTGGAGCTGCCTCTCATTAAACACTCTAGTCCTTATAAGTTGTAATGGCTTAACGAGTGTGGAGAGGTTAGGGTGAACAAGCAAGTGCTAGTGGCGTTCTCAACTGGGAGATATTCTGATAAAGTATTGTGTGATGTAATTCCTATGCATGCTGGTCATTTACTATTGGGGAGACCATGGCAATATGATAGGCGTGTAGTGTATGATTGATTCAAAAATAGGTATTCATTCAAGATAGGAGAGAAACACTTCACATTGGTGCCCCTTTCACCAAGAGAAGTTCATGAGGATCAATTGAGGCTTGCAAAAGCCATGGAAGAATAGAAACTTGGAAAGGTAGAGAGTTTAAAAAGAAAAAAAGAAAAAGAGGTCATTCAAGAAAATAAGAACAAAGGCCCAATTGAGAGTAATTGCACTAGTGAGGAAAAGAAAGAGAGTAGTGCAATTGAAAAAGGAGAGAAGAGTGAAAAGAAGAGTGGAAAAAAAAAGAGTACTTTCTTTGCAAAAGAAAAAGAGTTGAGGAAGGTCATGTGCACGCAGAATCCATTGGTTTTGCTTATGTATAAGAAGTTGTTTTATAACAAGACTGACCTTGATCATTCTTTGCCTAGTGTTGTGAAACTTGTTTTGCAGGAATACTCTAATGTCTTTCCAAATGAGTTGCCCAAAGGATTACCACTATTGAGGGGGATTGAACATCATATTGATTTGCTAGGTGACTATTAAGTATCTGCTACATTTAATGTTGTTGATCTCTCTCCATTTGATAATGCAGAGGTTGATTCGCGAACAAATCCTTTTGAGGAGGGATGGAATGATACAAGAAGCCATGGCAATAGAGAACAAGGTGCCACATGCCAAGACAATCTTGCTTTGCCAAATGGTCTAATTACAATGCAACAAGCGTCAAGGCTTAAACAAGTAATGCAAGCTTTTGTTCAAGCCCAAATCACAAGTAAAGTACATAAGGAGGCTGAAACATCCATAAAGGAACACCCAGGCACGCCTAAGCTTGTGTCTTTATTAAAGGAGACGTTGGGAGAGGCTAGCACTTAGCCATTTAGGCCTATTTTTGATAATTTGGACTTGTTATTTATTTTCTCTTATTTTAGGCCCAAGTACTTATTTATGAACTTATTTATTTGTTTTAATGTGTTTAGCCCATTCTTAAAAGGACTTTGATCAGATTAGATTCAATGGACTAGATACTCCTAGATTTGTTAGGATTAGCCTAGTTTTCATTCAATGGACTTGCAAACCGATTCCTATTAGGGTTAGGACTTAGTCAAGGGTATTTATACCTTATTATAACCTTGTAACCCTAGATTTAGATGATTAATAAAATTTTAGAAGAGAGTTCTTCAAGGGAGGCGTGAATGCCTTCATGATTACTTCAAGAATTTGATTTACATCAATAAGTAAGTATTTGCAACGTAAATTAATTTATGATTTCTTTGGGATTGGGTCTCAAACTTATAGTCTGAAGTTTGATCTAGCATATTCTTAGAATAGAAATATTAAGGTTTTGATTTAATAGGATTAGAGAGTTTCAAGAACCTTGTTTTTTTTAGATTCCTGTATCAACAATTGTCTAGATAGGTGCCTATTTCATTCAAATAAGCATGTGGTTGACGCACTCCTTTGCATCCCTTCAATGGGGTGAGTGGAGTGGTTGCTAATACATACATACATACATACCACTGTAAAGTTGCAGCAAGTAGTTATTTTATACATTTTGGTTCATGCTGCAATTAGTATAAAACAACGTAAACACCAAATAGAAATCATGCTGCAATTAGTATATGTATAAAAAATAAAAAACAAGGCATGGAAGAAGTTGTTCTTCAATTTGATTCATCCCTTCCGTTCTTTCTATTCAGGTCACGTGTTCTTTCGCATATCAGAAATCAACCTGTCGGTGGCACACGGGTTTAGCCACTTAGCTCCAGGGACTCCATGAAGTTGTGGCCCAGATTCAAGGACCTATTAATGCTTCTTTGACGTAAGTGCTACTTTGAAATTCCTGCCTGAATAGTCGGCAACTTAGCCGACTTGCTCCCTCATGAACAAATTATATACCTAAGCGGTGACATGAACTTAAAATTCTTTTGATCTGATATTATCGAATTTCATACTGTTCTACTACTTGACAGAATCTCTACCAGGTAACACGATTGTGGCTTTGGTTAACTATATGAAGATAATATCTTTTATTTGATTAATATGCATTTAAATCCTAGCAAGCTCCGATCCTTTTTCTCTTCTTTAGAAACTGATGAAAAAATTATCTGAAGATAACTTTAATTAAAAATTTATTTGAACTGTTAGTGGACAAAATCTTGGCCTTCAAATTTCGGCATCAGCAGAGCAAGTGCACAATCTTCAATAGGCATGTAGGGATGAACACCTTATAGTCTACTTTTCAAGGGATGAATAACTAAAGGCTTACACTAGTCAAGATCCTTCTAGAAACTAGACAGCATGCCTATGAGATGCAAAGTCCTTAATAGCTGGTACTTTTCACAGGAGGACACAAACTATCGTAGAAAAAGTGGTAAAATCCTGGGGACCATGAAGAGAAGGCGCTTATGTTTGACTACAGATGTAAAAATTTCAATTCTGCACTCCTCACTACTCTCCCTATCTCTGATTTGAAACCTGGATTAAACGGGCCGATCACTCAGGAGGCTATTTGGTTAAGGTGACTCTTAAAAATCAGTTTGTAATCGAACTAATGCGAATTGATCAGTTAAATTGAAATTGTTTGAACCGGTTGGTCACTAATTCAATTATTTTTTATTTTTTTATTTTGCTTTTTTCTTTAATGTGCTTTTTAATTCTTTCAAAAATAAAACCTACCTTTTTTTCATAAATCTAATAAAAGTATAAAAATTTATATTATTTGGTATATTTTTCTATTTTTTAATATTACTAATATTATATATAATTATTGCATAATTATAACATCATACTGATTTAATAGGTGATCAAACCGGTCAAATTAGTGACCAATAAAACTTCCGATTCAATGCCTGTTTCAATAGGTGATCAAACCGGTCAAATTAGTGACCAATAAAACTTCCGATTCAACGCCTGTTTCGAGCTTCAAAACCTTGCTACCTACAGAAGTATAAAAAGAATTTGACGTTACTTTGACACAAGTTGCTCTCTGCATAAAATCCATTATAGACACTAGGCCAAGGACTTTGGATGGTAAGACAGCAGACTTTGTCAAATTTAGTCCAACAGAGCATATAGACCAATGGGGGTCCCACTTATGTAGTTGAGCAGTAGTCATGTGCCAACAAAAACTTCAGCAGTCAATTTGGAACGCCTAATTGAAGAATTTGTGAACCATGTACGGGACTCTCGTTTAGTTCTTGCATTCCATACTGGTATCCTCCATTTGAAGACCTTTTCGTTTTTTTCACCTGTGATTGAATTTTAACGTACTTCGTTTTAGTGTCATACCAATCCACAAACATTTCCTTGTATCAGTTCTAAATTGAAATGGATCAACAATATTGAAGGCACTGGCAGCAACTTATCAAAAGCAAGTCTAAGCAGATACGTTTTTCCATTCGTTTGAATGTTGTATTTACATATACGTCCAAAATTCCTAAATGCTCTAATGAAACTGACATACTATATAAAAGGTTCATCGCTTTTCAGTTTGATTATCGTGGAACACTTTTCCTGAGATAGCTGCTGCAAGTGCTGAAGTAAATTTGGGATCTTTCGTTAAGGAAGAGGCCATCTGTTCCACCAAAAAATGTCGAACTTCTGGCGCATCCAATCTTGGTACTGAATTTTTGACATCAGTGCTGGACTTGGATTTTATTAGGTCAAGATTGATGGTTGGTCCAGCTGAGGCAAGTGAAGTAGAACATGGCACTGAGCCAAGGGTCAGAGTACGGTTTGAACCTGACGTTGCCTCCATTTGTGCGGCATTTGTGTGGTTGTGCTCTCCTTCATAAGTTGCAACCAAGATGGATTGATCTTCTATACTTCTTTGCACCTAAAGAGAGAAAAATAATCTGATCAGATAACTTGTAAAAGGACTCTTCGGATCATAGGAAAATACAATTCATTGGTTTTATCATTAAATGATAAGCAACAACATAGTTAAGTGATACAGCAAACTTAGTTAAAAGCAGGTGACCATCCGCATTCAGCAGACCTTTTCTCTACTAGCTTCTAATGCATTTGCTAATTGAGGACAGACCGAGGCATTCCAGGAAGATTCATGTTATATATCTCAAACTTCTTATACACTAAGAAACTGAACTTATGTAGCAGGAGAACGACATAGAGCTATCATGACTGCTCACCTTCTTTTTGACAGGGCAGCTTGGAGCAAACGAGCACTTGAAGTAAGCTCTTGGACAAGGGTTGTCTCTGGTGACTTTTTGGCCATATTTCCTCCACTGGTATCCATCCTTCACAACCTGCAAGTAAGCCCTTATCAATAAATGAAGGCATAAATGTAGAAAAAAAATAAAAGTAACCGTTGAAACGATGAAATCCACTGTTTCTTTATCCAATTACACATGGATTCTACATCCTAATGAATGTGAACTTACCAGACCCGTGTCTGATGCTTCTGTCTTGACATAAACCCTTGAAATATTTGCTTTGATAACTTCTTCTCTATGTCTCTTGGGAGATTCTTCATCTGTTGAGCTGCTTTCAGAATTTCCATTCATATCAACATTGTTATCATTGTTGCTGCTGTTTCCAGACTTCCTTTTTCTAGAGTTAACAACCTCGATGTCCTGATTCTTACGCTTGTACTCCATTAACTGACTTCTCAAAGCATTGTAGTTCTCACACACTACTGTCAGCATCTCAGTTAGCTTCTTGTTCTCTGCGTTAACCCGGTTCAGTTCCTCCACTAAAGCACCAGTCTGTAAGTGAAAGTACAGATAATTCAGCTCCAATACGAAAAGCAACAAAGACAAATATTCCTGATTTTTTTCACTATTTTTCATCAACTTATTGAATTCTCATCTAAATAGGCAAACTAGGAGTCGTGAAATTGGATATTCACAAGTTTAAAGATGGAAACTTAAGGGCCACTCGTTGAATTCTTTTTTTGGGGAAAAAAAATTGCAACTTGTTGAATTCATTACTAAATAAAGGATCTTAACAACTGCAACTTGCGAATCGTAGGAAAGTTGCGTTCGTTTTCTGGAAGATAACTTGAATCCTGGAAAATTTTTCAATTTTATGTTTAGTCACAGAAAGAAAGACACAAGAAATGAGCAAAATTTCAGTTTCTTTGTTATTGCATGGACGAATGATTCTCTGTCTTCAGCACACATCCAGCTTTCGAAAAAAAAAAGAAAAAGATCACCAGGTACCAGTAGAGATTGGAGAAAAAAACACGACAGAAGACGATATGCTAATCCATATCAGAAATAAACCAAAAAGAAATGATCCCAGAAAGTTATCTTCAGAAACTGACCTGTTCTTTGACAGAAACGTTGTTCTTCCTCGGGCGTTCCATCAAACTGGCATCCATCTCTTTGGCCAATCCAAACCCGTCAGTTCCCATCTCGTGCCCTCTAAATGGATTACAGTTAAGATCCAAGGAAGTATCAACCCAAGAAGAATAATCCATATCCACAGGCAAAGATGAACTAGCGGGCCTCTTTCTGAATCTTTCAGATGACCAAAGCAGGACCTAAATGCTTCGAGACTCGCTCAAATTTGACCAACTGAATAACTCTTGAGATAAATTGTTAACCGATCAACAACCTGAGTATACAACCGTGTTGAAACAAATGAATGGAAGCAGGTGGATATATAGGAGTCCAGGATCTAGTTGTTTCAAGGAAACACGGTGGAAAGTCAAGGAGAGAGAGATAAGATACACATGTTCATTTCCTCACGTGAAAAGCTAGCATGACCTATTGACCTCGATAACTTTGTACTTATTATGTGGAGAATATTATTATATAACAAAATAAAGAGTGAAGATGACGGGAGGCGGTGTGGTTTGAAATTCCTGGTTTGTGAAACAATTTTGTCAAAGTCAAGCCCACCAAAAAAGCATTAAACTAATGGTTTTGCATGAATGTCTTTTCTTCTCCTTTTTGTTTCTGAGAAAGTTTGTGACATGTAGAAGTCTAATGTTGACCCAATTCTGACTACGTCTTTTGCCTCGACATTGTATCTCTCGCCCTCTTTACACTTGGCTAAGTAATTTAATCACTGCATATGTTGAAAACACACTATAATTTTGATGAGACATTTTGAAAAACTTGTGCTACTTGACCTTATAGAAAAAACTATGACCCTAGAGTTCGAGTAAATTCGCCAGCAATTCCTCACTCACTTATTGTTTCTTCTGAAATTGTTGATCTCCAAATATTACTTGATTGTTAAAAGATAATTAGGATGAGAATTACTATCTTAGTTGTCACTAAAGGTTCAATCATGATTCAATATACAATATACAACATAGACATTGATAATCATTTTTTCACGCTTCAACCCACCTTTAACCAAGCTGTTATGCATTTATAGTCAAGAGGGGACTACATGGGTTTGCTTTTCCAACCACGTTATTTGAAAGAAAATTTTCCACGTTGTGTCATTCATTATTTTAAACCTTGAAAAAGATCCTTTAAGCAAGGAAAAGCATGTTGTTTCCATGCATGTAAACAATATTATTGATTAGGTTTGTATCTGCTTTTGCTTCTACCTGATGCAGTGGTAATAATGTTTCATTTAATGCTAGGAAAGTAATGATAATCCGACCATGTTTGTTTTCGTAAGGTAGTGCAAACTTACATATGTTATTGCCTATGCTCTAAAAGATTGTATTATATTTCCCTCAAAAACAAAAGATTGTATTATATATATATATATATATATAAAAGAAGACAATAAGCTATCAATAGTCTGCAATTAGCAAGCTAAGCGACAACTCGCATTCCACAGCTTGCGGTGGAGGGTTTATAAATAAACTCACCCTCCTTCTTTCTATGTATATGCTTGATAGATCTGATATGTGGTGATTGTGAAAAAGTGATTTTTTTGAGGTATTTTTAGTAAACGTTTTCTTAAAAAAGTGAGTGAAAATTAGTGAGAATATTGTCTTAGGGATAATAAATTTGGGAAACACTTTATATGTGAGTGATATTGTTTTGTTATGTCATTTTCTCTCCCTTGCTAATTTTTTATTAGTGAAAGATTTATTCGGAGTTTAGCCCGTGGATATAGTCGGAATTAAAGGATAAACTATGTTAAATTTTTGTGTATTGTTACCTTGTTTATTTTATTTGTGGGATATAATTCGCTAGTTTTTCCCAACATGTAGTATCAAAGCCATGTTCAATTTTGTGTTAAAGGATTTCTCATTGAAGATGGAGGCAAAAAAAAGCAAGAGGATTAGCCTAAATAGCTCGAAATACCACATATGGAAGAATAAGATAAAAGATCTTCTGTTCGGCCCAAGAATGCATTTACCGATATTTATCACAACAAAACCTGAAAATAAATCAGACAAGGAGTGGGCATTTAAGCATGAGTAGGTGTGTGGTTTTATTCAGCAATTTGTCAAAAATAATGTATATAACCATATCTACAATGAGACTCACATACAAAGGTTGTGGAATAAGTTCGAGTGAGTTATTTACCTAAAAAATTGATAACAATAAATTATTTTATTTGACAAAATTAGTGCAGATAAAATATTAAGAAGGTACCTATATGGCAAATCACTTTAATGAATTTCAAAGGATCATGGATCGATTATTAGGATTGGGCACAAAGTTCAATGATGAAGTGTTTTTCCTTTTCTTGCTTACCTCCTTACTAGAGTCTTGGGAGACTATGAAGATTTCAATTACCAATTCTACAATTGATGGTGTTGTTAATATGGAATCTATAAAAAGTGGAATTCTAAATGAAAAGATGAGATATAGATTCAATACAGTCAGAAGTTCTAGTCACAGGATCCAGAGGGAGAAGTTTATATAGAGGTCCAAATTCTAGAGATAAGAGCAGAGGAAGATCAAATAAATATGCAAATATTAAGTGCCTTCATTGTAAGAAGAAGGGTCATATCAAAAGTTTCTGCTGCAAGATCAAAGAAGAAAAGAGAAAAGGCAAAGAAGTCAAGAAAGATGATAGTAGTGATGATGAACACGTATCGATGGCTACCACTATTGATGACTTTCACATTCTCATATGACAATGATGTGAATAGTGCATCATGTGAGTTCAATTAGATAGGTTACAGTGGCGTCACTATTCATACCACATCATATAAATAACTCTTCTCATCATATATACAAGGAGATTTTGGTGTTGTTAAAATAGGAAATAACGGTTTGGCCAAAATAACTGGAAAAGGTAATATTTACTTGGAGATAGAATTGACATAAGATTGCCTCTTAAAGGTGTCAGACATATTCTTAATTTTTGCATAAATCTAATCTTTATCAACATACTTGATGATGAAGGTTTTTACAATACTTTTAAAGATGACAAATCGAAACTTACTAAAGGCTCCTTGGTAATCGCCAAAGGTGAGAAGTGCTCAAAGTTATAAGTGATACAGATAAAGCTCTCCAATGATGTTATGAATCTAGTGGAAAAGATGCTGCAACTTAATTATGACACAGGAGACTCAATCATATAAGTGAGAAGGGAATGACTTAGTTGATGAAAAAGAATGCATTATTTAGAATTGACCAGGTGCATTTAAAGAAGTGTGTTTATTGTTTTCTAGGAAAGCAAATATTTACTTTCAAAAGTTTCTCTCCTTCTAGAATGAAAAATATGTTGGATTTGGTACACTCAGATCTTTGTGGGCAAATGGCAAAGTCACTAAATGATGCTCGATATAACTTTCATTGATGACCATTCTAGGAAGATGTGGGTATAAACCTTAAAGACTAAAGATCAAGTGCCAAATGTTTTCAAGCAATTTTATACTTCAGTTGAAAGACAAATTGGGAAGAAGTTAAAAGGAATTCGAACAAATAATATTGGAGAATACATTGGACCATTTGACATTTATTGCAAAGAGTATGGTATTCGACATCAAACTACTCCTCCTAAGACATCGCAGATAAATGACTTAGCCGAAAGGATGAACAGGACTTTGATGGAAAGAGTTAGATACCTCCTTTTACATGTGAAGTTGCCTAAGACATTTTGTGAGGCTTTATTCATAGCAGCACATGTATTAAATCACTCACCCTGCGTCCTTTTACAATCCGGATCTCCAGAGAAAGTATAGTTAGGAAAGGATATTTCTTATGATCATCTAAGGGTATTCGTCTGCAAAGCTTATATCCATATTCCTAGAGATGAGAGATCCAAGATTAATTTCAAGACTTGCCAATGTATATTTATTGGTTATACAAAAGATCAATTCTACTATTGATTTTACGATCCAGTCTAGAAGAAGCTGATTCGGAGCTGTGATGATATATTTGTCGAAGATCAAACCATTGAAGATATTGTTAAAGTGAAAAAGGATGTTCCAAGAACTGATGGTGACCCAGTGGATTTAAAGTTAATTCCTCCAAAAATGGTGCCAAGATAACTTACACATGAAGTTTAAAATCGAAAGCTAATCATAACTAATGATGATCCTATTCAAAATCATTCAAATGAAGATTATGATAAAGATGATGTTTAGAATCAACCACCAACACTAGAGACTACTCAGGTTCTAATAAAAAGATCTATGTGAGTAAGACAAGTCTCTACTAGATACTCTAATGATCATTACGTATTACTTTCTGCGAGGGAGAACTTGAGAATTTTCAAGAGGTTATGATAGATGAACATAAGATGAAATGGGTTAGAGCTATGCAACATGAGATGAAGTCCTCGCATGAGAATAAAACTTTTGAGCTGGTGAAGTTGCCAAAAGGCAAGAAAGCTTTAAAAAATAAGTGGGTGTTTATGATTAAGCATGAAGAACACAATCCTCTTTTAAAATTCAAAGATAGATTGGTTATTAAAGGATTCAACTAAAGAAAAGGTATAGATTTTAACAAGTTATTTTCACTATTTATGAAAATTACATCTATCCGTAAAGTGCTTAGTTTAGCAGCAACTAGACTTGGAAATCAAATAATTGGATGTTAAGACAACCTTTCTACATGGAGAATTGCAAAAGGAGATATATATGGAACAGCCAGAGAGTTTTAAGGAAAAAGGGAAAAAGGGCTATGTGTGTAGATTGATGAAAAGTCTTTATGGTTTAAAACAGGCACCGGGACAGTGGTATAAGATGCTTGAGCTAGTTATGAGGGAGTAAGGTTTTAAGAAGACTGATCATTATGTTTTTGTATAGAAATTCTCTTATGATGATTTCATTATCCTTTTGCACTATGTTGATGATATGTTGATTGGTAATCAAAATATTAACAAAATTAACAGTTTGAAGAATCAGTTAAACAAGTCTTTATCATGAAAGACATAGGGCCAACAAAATAAATTCTTGGCATGGCGATTAACAAAGACAGGGGCACCAAGAAATTATGTTTGTCATAAGAGAAGTTGTTGGGTCCGTGTTTTGCGTGTTGGGCCCGTGTTTTGCGCACTCGCCGGGCTTCCCCCGGGTGCTTCAAGGTTGCA
>JANZLX010000001.1:14134078-14144717 GCA_025531955.1 Erythroxylum orinocense
ACCTTCTTCTTTCACTTTCTTGAATTTTCGAAAATCAATATATAACTTATACTTCACAAATATAAATACATTACCCATACATGGAATTCACAATCATATTTGATTTGTAACAATGCATAATCAAAGTATACAGCACGTTGGATAAATGTAATAAATGAACAAATGTATCAAGTTGCATAAATAACAAACCTTTCAAGCATAAAGAATTCGGAAAGATTTACCAATTTATCAAAATCACTTGAAACAATAAATCCAATCTTTGAAACAATTTTTCAAAGCATTTGACATTAACCAAATTCAATACTTTCTTTCTTTAAAGAATAAGAACACAAGTGTAACTTGTAAATCAAACAAATCTCATTTATAAAATTCCAAAATTTCTCGCTGTATCATTTTTCAAGCATGTAAATCCAAAAGATTTTTAAACCTCAAAGCCAAAGAATTTATCAATTTCTCATTCAAAACTAAGAAGGTAACAATTTCTTCAATAACCCTTTTTTTTAAAAAAAAAATCATTTCTCCTCTTGATTTCTTAAATAAGAAAACATGATTTCTTTACATAATCTAAACATAAATATCCTTTCCATCAAACATACTGAAATCAAACACTTTTGCCATTTTTTTAAAATCATTTCAAAATAATGAATTTAATTAGTTTTTCAATTCTATCAAATCATTCAAAATCGAAGAATGTAACCAATTTAAATCATTTTATTTTAATTGTCCGGAATATTCGTAGCAATTTCTTAAACCCATTTTCCAAATCATGTCAAAAGCAATTGGAAATCAATTTCAAAAGTACTAGGAGATCATAAATTTTTCAACCTTTACATACACAATTTCATTCTCAAACTTTTACATAAACAATGGCGAAAATCATAATGTTTCAAACACTTTTATAAATCTTTTACGAAAATGATAACTTTCCAAACACTGTTTATAAACAATTTCGAACATTATAAAATTTTCAACAACTTTTATAAACAATTGCGGAAAGCATAAACTTTTCTCCTTGATTTTCCCGAAAAATCAACAATAAACGTTCAAAACGTTTCTCTTCTAAATTTTTCAAAATCAAACAGACAATCATTCAATTGCATCAAAATATTCAAAACAATACATGTAAATATCCGAAACAATACATTTCAAACACTTTCACTTTCGGAAATATTCAAGAACACTTACAAAACTTATACTTTCGAAAATAAATATGGTACCCACCTTAAATCCTTAAGCTTTGCAATAGGTTAACATGTTCATTCCTCAATCTCCAACTTGCCTTAAATGACCTAATCAAAGCATAACAATTCTAATTACCATAAAACATCAATGCTGGAAAATTTTAAGGCATGGGAAAACTTGCATTTAAACTTACATAATCTCCCTTATACTTTTCCTAACCTATAACCATCAAAACCCCTCTCAAATTAATCACAATTTTCGTAATTCTCATGCTTTAAAGTCACCATCCTAATCTGATTTTTCTCCTTTATTTTTAAAATCCTTCTTAGGCTTTCATTACCATTCCTTTCCACTTCACTCATGAAGAAACCTCTCAAACCTACCTCAACTTCCAAAGACCTCATGTAATCAAAGCATAACACAATGCTGGAAAATTTGTTTCATAAATGTAAAACTTGAACAAAACCTATCTAACCTTACTTATAACTTTTCCTACACTGGAACAACCATACTTTTCTCAAACCTCGTCAAACTTGTTGAAAAATCCCTCCTACACAAATCTGATTTTTGTGTTACTTTCATAATCCATCTTCTTTCCTTTAGCTCTTCTTCTAATTACCCCAATTTACCTTCATTGAACCCATTAAACCCAAAAAACCCTAATTACCAAGAGAAAAACCAATGCTGGAATTTCTAACAAACAAGGAAAACATGACATGTCTTTTCTATCACCTTAGCCATACGTTATCTAAGTCATTGGCATCAAAACCTATCTCAAAAGCCAACAAATTTTCGAAAATCCCTAACCTAGATGCAACCCACAAAGTTCTGATTTTTTTCTCAACTTCCATTAACTCTTCTTTTTCCTTTTTCTTTCTTCATCAATCATCTTCCAACCTCTATGTTTAAGCAAGAAAAGAAGAACTTTAACAAGAAACCAAGAAATTTCCGAAATCTCTTACCTTAGGCAACCCACGATTTCCTCTTCTTTTGTCTCCAATGAAAGATAATCTCTTCCTTTTTCCTTTGTCTTCCACGAAACCCTAAGAAAATCCAAAGTCCTTCACTCTTTTCTTCTTCTTCCTTCCTCCTAGCCGAATCTCCCCCTTCTCTTCTCTTTTGACATTTTCGAAACTTCCTCTCTTTTGTTCTTCTTTGTATAGTCGTAAACTCTCCTTTTCCAAGACTAAAAAATGAGTTTTAAACTTATAAAACCCTAAGCCTAAACGACTACACTTAGTATTTAGGAAAGACTTGCTTTTAAACTTTTCTAAAAACCTAAGGAAATTCGTCCCCCCACCTTGGCCATCTCTTCTTTTGAAATTTTTAAGCTTCCTTTACAAGTTTCCTAAGCTTCTCTTACAAGCCTTAGTCATATTAATTGGACCCTAGCCCAAATTATTCCATTCTTCCCTCTTTATCACTTTAAATTTTCCCAAATTTCATCTTTCCCTCCTTTTATTTGCAACTAAAATGGACCCAAGCCCAATTCTTCTTACAACTTAAGTTCCCTTATTTTTTTAACCTAACACTTTAACTTACTAACTTAAGACTTAAGCCCATAATTAAGCCCAAGTTTACATAGCTCCATCTTTCCCCTCTTCTAACTTCAAAATTCATGGACTTCTTTAACAATTCTCACTTAAATGTCGGGGCTAAAAGCCCATTTGATTTGCCTAAGCCTTAAAACCATATACTAACTTCCAAATGGGCTCTTTCAATTCAACTAGTTTTAAAGTCTAACACCTTATACAACAAAAACTCTAATTTAACTCAATTCTTCAATTTAACTTCTCAAATCCATACAAGCTCTAATTCTTTTTAATATGTACAATATATCACAAATAATAATTTCTCAACAAATTATTGGCTCATTGGTGAGAGGCGTCCACTTAAAGTGGAATAAAACCTTGAGGTCATGGGTTCGAATCGTGGATTCCACCTATGACCAAAGAGAACAATACTGATTAGTAGGGGTCGCGTGCAACCTTGAAGTGTGGGTCACGTGCAACCTTGAAGCACCCGGGGGAAGCCCGGCGAGTGCGCAAAACACGGGCCCAACACGCAAAACACGGACTCAACAGAAGTACATTCAAAAAGTACTTTAATGGTTCAATATGGATAAAGCTAAAAAGGTTAGTTGTCTTTTTGCTAATTACTTTAGGCTGAGTATGAAGCAATGCCCTTCGATGAATGAAGAGAAGGAACAGATGATGAAAGCCCCCTATGCTTTTGCAGTTGGAAGTTTGATGTATGTCAAGGTATGTACACGGTCAAGATCAAAGCATAATAATGTAAGATATCACTGGATTAAAAAGGTATTAGAGAAAAAGCTATTGCAACTTGAAAAGATTCATAAAATATGGTGACAAAAGTTATACCAAAGGAAAAGTTTGAGTTTTGTAGATCATGTGTAAAAATGATAGTAAACCTCATGTAGTCTGTAGGGGGCAAATTATAAGACAGTACTAACTTACATGAAGTACCATCAATGCTCTTTAAGATTATATTCTTAAAAAAAATAGAAGACAACAAGCTGTTAACAGCTAGCATTTTGCAAGCTAGGCTTGTAGTGAATGGTCTATAAATAGACCCTTCCTCCCTCTTTCTATAGATATGCTTGATATATATAATATGTGGTCATTGTAAAGAGTGATTTTTTGGGGTATTTTTAGGAAATGTTTTCCTAAAATGGTGAGTGAAAAAGTAGTGAGGATATTCTCGTAGGGATAATAAATTTGAGAAACATTTTTTATGTAAGTACTACTATTTTGTCGAGTCATTTTTCACTCTTTGTACTTGTTAAGTTTTTATTAGTGGAAGATTTATTCGAAGTTTGGCCTGTTGACGTAGCCCAAATTAAAGGGTGAATCATATTAAATTTCTACGTATTATTTCCTTGCTTATTTTACTTGTGAGATATAATTCGTTAATTTTTTCCAAAAGTAATGGCCGGTTTTCCATCGCGTCAATGACTTATTATTATTAAAATAGATATAGTAAGGTGCTTTGCACAAGATATATACGAGATTTGAGTTGTTTAGAGCAACGTCGAGCTGCTTGACTAAATAAGTATTTAAGAGTTATTTGACTAATGCTTTTTTAATTTCATGTGTTAAATATAGGGACTTTTATTAAAATTTAAAAGTGAATAGAAATTAACTTTAAAACATTTTTTCCTCTTCTTTTAGGCTATGTTAATTAGTTGGGTGGTTATTAATGGAATGAAATAGAATGTAATATTATTTCATCGTTCGGGAGGAGAACTTATAATGGAATGAAATGAAATAAGATAGAAGGGGAGGGTTTCACATTACATCTCGTTTCATCCTAAATAGTAAAAATAAGTAACCTTCGATTTGAAGGGTTTAGAATGAAATATAAAATGATAAACAATATTTCACTGTATTACATTATAAACCCTCTTTCAAACAATATTTCACTATATTATATTATGAACCTTTCTATCTCTCTCAAACAACAATTTTGTAATATTACATCTATTATAAATCAGTCTATTCTATTAAAAACTTTGCATCCAACCAAATATAACCTTACCCATTATGTTAGTGTTCTAATCATGTGCAAGTTATTTCTCACCATCTTGCATCTAAATTTTATCACTTGCCATTAATTAGTGAAGAAACTTTATTTGTTTAACCATATTAGAAGCTTTTGAGATACAATCAATTCACCAATTATTGTCTAACAATTGAATGCTAATTTAGCATGACCTAAATGTTTAAAATCAGGGATAATTCAACGAAGGCAATATTTATAAAAATATTGATTCAGAGCGGAAAACAAGTGTCATTGCTTGCATCCTTAAAGAATTGATTGACTTACCGTACATTAATTAATTATTGAAAAGCAGAGTATGTGTTAGGGCACGCTGAAAAATAGAATATGGTTTTGGGGAGGCTGTCACTAAGTGAAAGTTCTAGAAAATTGAAAAGGCCGCCGCTTCTAGTCTTTCTTAGCCCCACCATGAATAAATTTGTCAAACTTGGTTGGCTCATCGCACAGAACAGTTGGGGGATATATCCATTTATTAATTCTAGTAGCAATATAATTGTAATTTGTAAGTTCACGGCTTTTATATGACTTCTTAAATTAGAGGAGTCTAATATTTTACCGTCATACTTCAAATTTTAGTTTCACATAAGAACAAAATAAAAGATAACCTCTTTATCATTACTTTACTTCCAATGGCATAATATTATATATACTTACATACATGGGAAAAATAAACAATTTATATAAATGTAATTACAGAAATTAAAGGAAAAGAAGCAAACGATCTTTTTGTCGTTGTGAGAAAGAAATTGGGCAGGGTCGGTGGTGGAGTATGGTGGGCGGTTGGGGTGCGTCAGAGAAATGACGTCATCTCCTCAATCACCTTCTTTGCTTTTATCCATTTTAGGATCAACGGTCAGGCGCTTAACAGTCCTGCTAAGATTCCCTTCTCAAAGACTAAGACTACGACCAATTACCAACACGAAAATGTAAAAGTTAAATGTTTTCCATAATTAATTAATAAAGAATGGATCCAAATCTTTGGTCCGAGTCTCCCTTCTAAACCACATGTTGGAGACTCAGTTTTTGGCCTGCTCTCTAATTCAACATCTAGACTTTTCTATGACTTCAATTCTGCCTCACATTAGAGCCCGAGGTCCACCTCTCTTGCCCCACCTCTCTAGATTAGGAAAAAGCTTTGTAGTCGGCTCACTCAATCACCTATTTCAATTTGTGCTGCATCTTTCTCGATCTTTCTTCTCTCAAATTCGCATTCATTGAATCACCACTCGGAGATTTATAAAAACTTGTTTGAAAGGAGAAGACTATTCTCAGACTATAAGTCTATGTAATCACGTGATGCCGTTTTCTATAAGGAGACTTTAGACATTTTAATATTATAAAAATAGATCATTTAGATGCTACATCATTAAATTTTATTTTCAGTTAATAATATATTATTCATCTTTCATAACGTCATCAGGAGTTTCTTTGACTATTTTCCCTGAAACTACTAATTACTAAATCAAGTTATAAGTAACCTTGGTACTACTTATGCCTGAAAAGCAAGCAAAAGTACAAGGAGCTGGAGCTAGCACACAGTAATTAGTGACTGAAGGACTGAAAACGCAATTAACGGAAAGTATGTAGCCTAGGGGTTATAAATTTAGATAGACATAGGATGTCGGTCAAGATGAGCGCACGGTGTGGGTTGAATGTGGCCGCAAGTCGCAAAGGTTCCTCTTAATTAATAGTCAAATGGATTTGAAAGGTTATGTGCACAGTCATGAAGGTGACAATGAAACCACAAATTTGACACGTTCCTTCGCGAGTTGCACGTTAACTCATCTTTCTAGTAGCTCTTTTTTCTTTCTCGTGCCAATCCTAAACAATTCTTCTCTTCTAATTTGTCCTTTATACATACTATGGTGATATTCATAGAGTTTATATTTACTTCAGGAACTTAGATATACATTTGAATGTGTGGCATCACATCGTATAACTCCTTTCTTATTTACTCCGAAGAACTAATGTTTGCCATATGAAGGCATGTTTGGGGCAAAAATGGAAAAGAAATCCTCATCGAGGCCAAATTGAAGAAATTAATGTTGCCCAATAATCTAATTAAATTGGACTTCCAGCTTAATTAGAAAAAGTTACAAAATAACTGAAGAGAGTCTTAAGTCTTAACACTTCATAATCCATCTATTCCGATGAATAACAAAGTTGGCCAAATTGGTTGAAGATTGTGGATATTAACTGGCCACCAAAGCCATATGGACTGCGGGTTGAAAGCTGAAGCCAAATATTTTAGGTTCAACAAATACCACCCTTGCCGTTCCCTTTCTTTTTCATTTCTTAGTTGTCAACCATAAATGTGGCATTCAAACCAATTTTTGTATTATCATTACTTTATATTTTTTGTAGATTAAAAAACAAAAATTTGAAAAATTAACCTCCTTAAAAAATTAAGAAGTGCTTGAAAAAAAGAGAATAAATATAGTTAAGACTTGTCGTCAACAATAACTGCTTGCTTTACTTCAGAGGGAATGAGCACTAACATAGATATTTGGAAACTTTGGCGCTTCACATACACCGCGTTATCTTTTTATGGCCAGACAAATCCACCAATATATGGAAATTTGGCTTCATCTAACATACACAAAAGAATCTTGAATATACGTTATCATTATAGAAGTTGGAAAAGATAGCTAACTTGATTCTCTAGCCTCTTCCCATTGGAGTCTACTATACTATTCAGATAATGTGGGATAATAATGCCTTGGTTAGTTGCTGTCGGTTTTACGCAACTGGAATTGGGTCAAAGTCTTCTTAAATGGTGGGGGTATATTTGGGACAGTAACGGATCATATCTAAATTTTTGTGTACAAGTGTAATTGGTGTAGCAGGTAGAGTTCACGGATGGTCCTAACTCTGCTCTAACAGGGAAATGGAACAACGTTTTCTATTCATGTTGGAATAGGATAAGAACAAGACAAGACCATCAGTTTTCTCTTGGTTAATTGGTG
The DNA here is from genome assembly GCA_025531955.1 of Erythroxylum orinocense. NCBI lineage: Eukaryota > Viridiplantae > Streptophyta > Magnoliopsida > Malpighiales > Erythroxylaceae > Erythroxylum > Erythroxylum orinocense. Next base: position 14,141,806 of record JANZLX010000001.1, read on the forward strand.
CAATCACAATTTGCACAACGTCAAAGAAAAGCAATTCACAAATTTCAAAAGGCCCAAAAACAAGAACAAACAATCAAATAATATATATGATAAGAAAATAAATTATATATTAGATACACGTGAAAAACCTTCTCATATAGAAGGAAAAATAATGAGCTAAATTGGCAATTAAATCTCATAATTTTAAATAGAAACTTACAATAGTTTAGAGTTTCCAAATTATTGACCATTTCTCAGAACTATATCACAAAATGACAGTAAGTTATTTCACAAAATTTCAATATTGAGTATAGGTTGAAATCCCAAATCAATAACACTATCAATCTAATCCTAAAACAAACACTCAAAATATAATTTATAACTCAAACTATTAATTACAAAATGAGAAAGACCTATCGACTGACTCTCACCCTCTTTCTTTTCCTTTTCATACTACACCGGGGACCCTGAAGGACACGCAAGGAAAGTATGACAACCAAACAATACCTTTGAACAAACCATGAACTAATCAAAGTCGGATTGTAGACTACTACAATGTCTGGTAGATTATTGTAAAACAACATTAGAACTTTGTGACTATTGGTAAGTTCCAGGTATGATGGCTGAGACATAAAGCCCTTCTTTCCATGGTCACACAATTCTCAGCTTTCCTCTTAGGAACTTCACACTCTCAAAACTTTTTTCCCTTTTGAAACAATAGTCGCAACAGTACCTACACTATTTTCCCGTTAAACTCCAATCTTACAACGAAATTGTTTTATGTAGTCATAAACTATCTTAGACTTTTTCATACATAAGATCCTCAAAAGAGGTGAGTGTAGATCATACTTGTCTCTGTCTAATGACAGATAGTAACATTACAAAAGACTTAAGCTTTCAGGAGAGAAATAATTTAGAAAAAATAGAAAACGCACAAACTAATATTCATTGAAATCAAACGTTGAACTTCTGTCTCCTTACAATGGAAGAGGTGCCTTGCTTTTATAGGTGAAGCAAGGGTAGAAAAGTAAAACACTCAAAAGACACACTAAATACAATTTTTAAAAAAGAAAGCAACTTTAAGTACAATTATCACACCTTTCATAAAGCTACTTTAAAAAACCAAGCAACTTTCTAAAAGCAAATAGTATGATGATAAGAAAGAATCTTACATAATAGTTTGTGGGCTACAAAGATTCTCTTTCTTCAAAAGACGTAAAAGCGAAACACCTAAAAAGGTGAGTCCCATAGAATCCAATGTATTATTTATCATGTATTAGTTCATGCCATGATTGCAAATTGGATGGAGAGGTTGGATTACTAGAACTGTCAGTATCATTTGGATATGCGTTTTGTCGCTTACTGTGACTGAGCTCACATTTGTGAAATTTATGCAGGAATTGATTTAACTCATCTTCATTAGGACTGTAATTATCATCATTAGGGTTTTGAGCATCTTGAAAGAGTAAGTCAAGAGGCTGAGAAGGTCCTGCAAGGTCTGAGATTGATTCTTCTGTGTCATATTGAGGGATGTTGGGACTCGGTATGTCAACATCTGGTGCTTTTGGTTCACCAGGAATAAATTCACCTGAATAAGGTCTAATAGAGGAGGAAATGATTGATGTATCAGAAAAATGATTGATCTCTTTGAGAAAATCTCTAAGAGATTGGAGCATATTATCTTAATATCGTGGTCAATATAATGAAGCATCATAAAAATAGACATGGTGTTCAGTATAAAGGGCACCAATATATGTTTGACGATATAGACGATGAAGGATGAAGAAACAATAAGTAAATCTAGCAGAACCTTTCCATAGACAATGTTGTGAAATAACCATAGAACATTGTTGCTTCTAATGATCTAGTGGTTGAAACCACTCAAGAAATGTCCATAACAAGGTCCTTTCATTGTTTATGTCACAGAGATGTTGGTAGAGCTGAAGAGGGGATAAGGTGACAACACCAATATAGAGGGCAAAAAGTGCCTAAAGATACCATAATGTGTTTTCAGAAAGGGGGTTATGAAGAAAAGTCACATTAAGGTAAGGTGCTTTGAGGTTGAAAAGACAAGTCCAAAAGAGTTAGTTTCACTGGGAAAATGATGTAGATAATAAAATAAACTCATACGAGCAAGTGAGGCAATTTAAAAAACATTAGTAGGTGTACTAGTAATAGGAGGAAAGTATTTCTTTGTGATGACAGAAAGGGTTTGATGAGCCATAAGAACTTGACAAAATAAAGGGGTTGAGAAGAAGATACCTCGCTGAAGAGGAAGAAGATATTTATAATGAGAAAAAAAGAAAAAAATCTAGAGTCCAAGGTGGATTCTATGTTAATAACTTATATAAGTATAAAGTGTAAAAGCTACCCTGTGTGGTATCAGAGTCATCTTTCGTATCTTGGTTGGTAGTAACATTGTCTCTTGATAAGAGTGAGTAAGGAGAGAGCTCAATAGTTATGGAAACACTACCAAATTACCATGTTCATCTATCTTCAACTTTGTCTATATCTAGTCTACCTTCTAGTGCTAAGCGTGTTTTGTTTAATCGTATTGAAAATCTAGTTGAAATTACCCATGTTCCTGTAGAAAATCATGTTTGCAAGTCTTCTTTACCTTTATTGAGTCCTTATAGTATCTATTCTCGTGATCGTTCTTGGACAAGAGGTATATGTACTATTTTGTCTACATCTAGACCAAAAGTCAAAGAAATAATCTGTTAGTGTAAGTCGACTTGTACACTCGTGTAACTCGAGTTATGCCCTTTTGGTACTGATAAGTCGACTTGTATGTTCGATAACTCGACTTATATACCGTGATATTATTAGAGTAATGCTCTAAAGACAATCGTCTTTAGCGCGTTTTGTTCAGCCCTTATGAACAAATAAAGAAAAGGCATATTCATTAATTTGATGTTCATTCTTTATGAATT
>JANZLX010000001.1:14187905-14198766 GCA_025531955.1 Erythroxylum orinocense
ACATTGAATCAAAACCGAAGTCACTTAAGATGGATGTAAGTGTGCAGCTTTTACAAAACAAAGGAGGAGCTGTTGGGGTGAATTGTTTTGTAAAACCTGCTATGTTGAAGTTGGCTGAAGATCTTGCAATGTCAATCAAGTTGAAGAAGAAAAAAAGGGTGAAAGTCAAGATAAATCATCCTAGACTTGTCAGAAAATTGAAGTTGATAATATTGGGGATAATTCAAGGCTGCATAGTTCAAGGGAATGAAGATCAATTTCAGATGAGAAAAATTCAATAGAAAAAGGAAGATAAGGGCAAGATGGAAGCAACAATGAGGACTTGAAAATGTGCAGATTGAAGGAAAGTTAGAAATTGCAGAAAGAAGAAAACCAGAGGAAGAATTGCAGAGTTGGAAAGTAGCAAAATTCAAAAGCAAAATTCCAAGGAAATTAATTAAGTGAAATCAAGTCTTATTAGAGTTAAACAAAACAAGAGTAGCCGGTCCATCCATCAAGCGTATCACTCACATGGTCTGACAATCGGATTTGCATTGCTGAAGAATCATGTTGCAGTTGGAAAAATTAATTACTGTTCATGTTGTACAAGTTACAGCTTTTGCCAAATGCTGGTTTTAGTTATGCTAAAGACAAAGTGAATTGCTTTTGTGTTTTGTCAAATTAGGAAATGTCAGTACAAGTCAAGTTTACTCATCAGTTTAAGTGTTTATCCTTTAGCAAAAAGTCAGTTTGTATCAGAACATGAAGAGCTGCATAAAAGGGCTGCTTGCTATTCATTTTCGGATGTATGAAAAAACCAGAATTTTTCAATTCAAGAACACTTTCCTTCAAGTTTCCAATCTTCTTATGTTTTGATTTTTTTCCAGTATTGTCTTTGATTTTCCAGCAGCTAGTATTTTAAGTTGAGCAGAGAAAGTTTAGTTTATGTTCTGTTTTGTTAAAAAATTCAAAACCAGTTTTGAGAGGTCTTGAGAGTGGAAATCTGAAGTTCATCGTTTCTTGCAAGTTCAGCTCTGTTGATCTGGATATCATCCTTTTATATCCTTTATTTCCTATTATTTCTTCTGAAGTCGTGGTTCCTTGAAAAATTGATAACTGAAGTGGTTGTTGCACATTCGTAGGCTGAAAGTTGAAACTTTAACTGTTCCATTGGTTACTGTTCATTTAGATACAAGAAGAGCTACTTTTATTTTTCGATTTACACAAAATTTCGTGTTACACATCCACTGTTTTGTGAGGAATTGGGCTGCAATTTTGTTTCATCAAATACTCAGATCAGAATCCAAGGGTAGAAGATCCAACATCTGCCACTTGAAGGTAGTTTGCATAATCAGCACACCAAGTGTTTGACAGAAGGTTCCAAGCAACACTGATCTTCGACAGATTCTGGTCTCAAGGTGCTATCTCCAATCAGTTAAGGGGGCATCTTCTACAGTACAGTATCTCTAATATTACCCTTCACTACAACACACTTCAATTTAGGAGTTCTTTTGGTTACGTTTCTATTCTTTTTTGTAATGCATACCCTTTAGAATTCAAAAAAACTACTAAATAAGAGAAAAAATAAATGATAACTTTGTTGGGTGTTCTGAGTAATGAGAGTTAATGACCAAGTAGTGCATGGTTCTGCAGTAATAAGAGTTTTTAAATAAATGATGGTGTTCATATCATTTATTATCCTATGCAAATTGAAATGATTGTATTGTTTTATCATATAAATCTAAATTAATCTAATAATTTCTCAAAAGAGACGATGAATAAGTTCATATACAATAATAACTGAGAAAATAAAAAATGAATTTATCACGAAAAGAAAAATAAAGAAAAATCTCACTTTTTATGATAAAAAATATTACTAGCATCAATTCAATATATATATATATATATATTTGAAACGTTGTTCTGAGCGCTCAGCGCATATTATTCAAATCCAAAGATAAAACGTCATACAAAAAATTTGAAGGACACACTCCCCATTCAAAACCAGGCATAGAATCAGCCGCCCTAGCTATCTTATGAGCAACCTGATTCGCTGATCTCTTAACAAAAGCGATAGAAATATAACGATGCTCTTTAACAAGAGCTTTACAATCCTCGATTATCATCGAAAAATAAGAAGGGCAATGTTGTGTGGAGGTTATAGATTTGGTAATTGTTTGACAATCCGTTTCCACAGAGATTGGAAAGAAGGAGAGGCTTTTGATCCAACTAAGTGCTTCTCTAAAACATAAGGCTTCACCAATTACAGGGATCTCTCCAACCTAGCATAAGCATCACCTTACCTGCACAGTTGAAACCGTGACAGTCTCGAATAACCATGCCTAAACCATAAAATCCAGAAGGTAAAAGGGCCACATCAACGTTGCATTTAAAATGGTTTGGTTGTGGAGCTTTCCATTGGAGATGAATGGTTTGATTCGCTGGGGTCTGACTTTTGTGTCGATTATGGACAGATTGCCACTCTAGTAATGTGTTGGTGGCTCGGTGAAGAATGCTAAGTGGGTCCTGATGTTTTTGCTTCCATACAACCTCATTGCCTGTGATCCACAAACTCCATAATAGCATACAAATTTCCTCTGCCTGGATTATTTAAAATAGAATAATAATAATATTGTGATAAGCGATGGAATCTAAAATAAAAGCTCAGATCTCAACGTAGACTTATGGTTTCTAACTAATTATTGGTTAATTAACTTATTATGGCGATGCCCCACTACCAAAAGGTCTCCTCTTTCTGTCTCCGGTGCCATTTACTAAGTGCCTAATCTGTTTCAGCCATTGACCAACTATTCGGTTCGGCAGTTCTTTTACAATAACAGCGGTAGTTTACATTTTCCTTGACCTTTTTTAACGTGTGCTCTGTATTTATATAAATGCCTTGATTTGGAGTATAGAGTCTCGTCCAAGTATAGATTTTGTCGAAGATCAGTATTTCGTTTCCAGAGTAATAGGAAAGGATAGCGTGTTCTTTCTGGAGCCTTCTGCTGAACATTTCTTGTATGTACATATTTCCTCTGTAGTAGGTATGCTCTGTTAGTTCCGTTTCTTATGTTTTCTACTTGTCTCCAATATCTGATGCCGTCAGGAAGATATGAGAAGAGGAATGTCAAAATATTAGTCCTTTTCTTCAGTGCATCTGAACTATAATCCATGGATTTGATACCGTTTTAGTTTTGGATAATATGATTTATTTAGAAGATCATCTTTTCAGAAAATTATTGTGCAAGGTCGTATACCATATTAATCTGCATCTAATTGATGGCTTTATGCTATTAGGTTATCCGGGTTGTCCTCACTTAAAAGCTAGCACCTTAATGTTTACAGAAAGAGGCACATCGCAGTGTTAATGCCGTGACAGATCAACTAACAAGATTTTTGAGTGAGCCCAATATAGACTTGGTCCATCACTTCAATAAGGTACAGATTCCCCTTCATCTTGTTTGTTGGGTTTAAAGATGGGGCAATTACAATGGTGGTTGGAAAGTCTCAAAGGGTGGTCTTATGTTACCTATGAAATTTTACTCCAAAAACTACAATCTAGGCATCTGAAAAGTCCTTTGCCTTTACCTCCGCTCGGTGACGTTACATGTGTTGTCACTGGTTCAACTAGTGGGATTGGACTTGAAATAGCCAAGCAATTGGCTGTGTCCAGGGCGCATGTTGTCATGGCCGTTAGAAATAAATCTGCAGCCTACGATTTAATTCAGAAATGGCAGCAGGAGTACAATCATCTGAGTATCGAGGTGATAGAGCTAAATCTTCTTTCGCTCAAATCTGTTGTCATCTTTGCTGAGGCATGGAATAGGCGTTCAAAACCTTTACAAGTTCTTATCAATAACGCAGGAATTTATTCTATTGGAGAACCAATAAAATTTTCCAAAGATGGCTACGAAACACATAATCAAGTAAACCATTTAGGTCCTGCTTTGCTTTCTATCTTGCTTTTGCCATCTCTGGCAAAAGGCTCTCCTAGCCGTATTATTAATGTGAACTCAATCATGCACTCCATGGGTGTTCTTGACCCAAATGACTTAAACTTCACGTCGGGTAGACATAAATTTAGCAGTGCAAAGGCATATGCAAATAGTAAGCTAGCGGAGGTCCTGTTCAGCTGCGTATTACAGCAACGTATTCCCCAAGAAGTTGGCATTAGTGTAGTCTGTGTCTCACCTGGGATTGTCCATACGAATGTAGCACGGGATCTGCCTAAGACACTGCAAGCTGCTTATCATCTGATTCCTTTTTTTCTCTTCACTCCCCAAGAAGGTGCCAGAAGTGCACTTTATGCTGCTACAGATCCGCAAATTCCAGATTACTGCAATGCACTAAAGACCAAAGAGTGGCCTGTTTGTGCTTATGTCTCATGTAATTGTCGAATTGTGAATGCATCCAGAAAAGCAGAAAATTTTGCAATTGCTGAAAAAGTATGGGAGAAGTCACTAGAAATGATTGGTCTTCCTGTTGACACGGTGGACAAGATCTTCCAGGGGAAAGAAGTCAAAGTGTCAATTCCGGGATGATTGATGATCTATTTTTGTGTTCCCAAACTGGTGTTGCCTCTTGACCTTTTTGCATTGGTGATTGATGACCCTGGCAGTTCTTTCGAGGCTTCTTTTAGTGATACAGTTATTTTCTTTCGATAGAATCTGTGACGTGCATTACTCCTTTTAGATAACCTGTCTGTCCAATTTGAATGTTAACGTTTTTGCTGAAGGAGCACATTGATTTCTTATCTTCTGACTTCTATATGTTAATGTGCTTAAATATATATTCTTTTGCACCATCGTCCTAATTCTGTAAATCGCAGTTAGAAAGCATTTTCCAATAGTTGCTGCTGCTAATGTGAATTCAGCTAACAAGGAGAAATGATATCCAATTTGCCTTTGCACTGTCTGTCGCAGTTTCCTTATATAGTCAAACTTCGATAAACGAATGTTTGATAAATTAATAATCTCAATTAAATAATAATTTTTTTCCAGTTTTAAGTTGGACCAATGAGATAAAATAATAATCTCACTAAATGCATAACATAATAGTTTTTTAAAAAAATTCTTGAGGCTCACTCAAAATATAAAATAATAATTCATTAAATAAGTATGAAAATTGCATATATAATTCATAAAATAAAACACATTTTAAACAATTTTTATTTTAAATGTTATGTTTTCCTAAGATATGTATCTATAGTCAATTGATTCTTCTTTTCATACGAATTAAATTCAATTTCATTTTTAACTTTTTGGAGGGCATAAACTACATTCGGCACATTCTTCTCATTAGTTAGAGTAGACTTTTTTACACCTTTCAAATGAATACCCATGAAAGAGAAGATATAATATATGAATTTTTATATTTTGATATATGAAGTTAAAGTACATGTATCTATTTATAAACTCTATACAGTACTGTATACTTGAAACAATTCACAACATTTCATATTCTAATGTACCTACATGCACTCTATTTTGAATCACGCAAACCTAATATTAATAAACTTATTTTTGACAAGATTAATAAACTTAGAAACAATGCACCATCATTAATTAATTGTTTATTTCTTTTCTTTTCTTAGTTACGAAAAAAATTAGTTGTTTAATTTGACAAATATAATGTACAAAATAAAAATTATTCTATAAATTAATATATATTAATTCAATAAATTAATAAAATATTTATTTATCGATAAATTAATAACTTCGTATTAGATAATAATTTTTCAGGTCTAAAAAATATTTATTTATAAAAGTTTTACTGCATGATGGTACGCAAAGGATTATGTATACACCGAAAGAATAACGGACTTTCGTCCACATGATACAAAAATAGACGTGGCTGGATGTTATCAAATGCCATCTGATCATAGTCTTGCTAAAAGCTCTTATTCATACAATACGATTAGATACTTTATGCAAACAGCTTTGCTTTCTTACTCATGTCCACATAGAAATTCAAGCTAGTAATTTTCGTTTGATAAAATTTTTTGATGCTAGGGTAATTATCATATTTTCATAATTTAAAATTCAAAGTTAAAAGGTCCAAAAGTTCTTCAAATCATCAAGCATTCACAAAAGGTTATACCTCTTACCTAAAATGCAAACTCCATGTAAATGACAGGAAGTGATTAAATGCCATAATACTAGCACGTAGTGGAATAAATGGCAGGAAGTAGCCAAAAATTTCCAAGCCACTCGAGTCAAATCCTTTTCAATTCACTTCAACGGCTTGTTAGAAGCAGAATAATTGAGTGGTGCTTTCTGATCACATGTGCTCGTGGAGTCGGAGAAATCAATAACAAAATGTTATATAATAGACAACATAATTGTCCGACTAACTAATTATTTATATACGGTGGAACAGTTCCATATAATGGAAATTCTAGAGGCAAGGTCCTCATGAGTAAGACATGCAAGTGTAACTAATCTTCTATGTGGTTTAATACCCCTTGTAGCTTGTTTTTTTTTTTTTTTTTGGAACATGTTGTAGGCATGTAGCTTGTTCTTCTATATGAAATGGTTACCTCCATAATTCGGTCCAGAATACCAAACCTGTTGAGAATCTCCTGTAGCTCCTTACCCAGTCCTTTAGGCATAATTTTGTTGCCTTAAGCTATTTTACTCAAGTTGCATAGAAGATAATGATGTATAATGGCTCACCAATCCCCTCTGCAATGCATGAAAGGTGCACCAATTGGACTAAAGAAGTAATATTCAAGCTTTAAACAAGATTGGGGATGATAAACAATCCTACCATTGTTGTGATACTCAAGGATGGATCCAACTACCATTTTGTTTCAAACCTTCATACTATAAAAGGTATAATATTTTGGGAGAATAAATTGAGTTTATTGATCTTCGTGATGTACATATATACTGATACAGATACAATTTGAATTGAATGTATTATCTACAGTTAGTCCTGAATATTTGCTATTTGATATGATAACTGATATGATCTGATTACAAAGCTGGATAAGCTTATTTTTTTGCCGATATTATGGGATAACGTTTGACTTGGTAACTTGGGATGGGCTTCTCCTTATACAGCCCCTCAAGCTGGTTGTTGCTTGCGAAGTCCAAGCTTGAACTTCAGACGTAGAAAGGGCAAACGAGAGAGGGGTTTGGTGAGTGTATCTGCGGTCTGGTCGTCGGAGTTCACGTGAGCAACCCGGAGGGAGCCAGACTGAACTTGCTCACGGATAAAGTGAAAATCAATTGCGACATACTTCATTCATGAGTGGAAAACAGGGTTTGAACTCAATTGTGTAGCTCCAACATTGTCACAATAGATTACCGGAGGAGAGGGAAGCTTGATTTTGAGCTCAGCAAGGAGATTGGCGATCCAGTTAAGCTCTGAGGCCCTATTAGCAACTGATTTGTACTCAGCTTCAATGGAGGACCTCGCAACAAATCTTTGCTTCTTTGAACTCCAGGAGATTGGGTTTCGACCAAGAAAGACGATGAAGGCACCTGTGGAGTGAAAATTATCTCTATCACCTCCCCAATCAGCATCAGAGTACTCTTCAATAGAGCCAGTGTGATGTTGGTTAGCAAAAGCATAAAGTGTGGCAGGGTTATCAGTAAAAAGTTGAATGCCCTCATCCACTGTGTCGACAAGGTACTGGAGAAGACGTTTAACGGCCAGCCAGTGGTCAATAGTCGGAAAATGACAGAATTGGGACAACTTGTTCATGGCAAACGCGATGTTGGGTCGAGTAAGTAAGAGATATTGCAAACTTCCAATAATTTGCCTGTATTCTCCAATATTTGTCAGTTTTGTGCCTGATTGAAGTGTGAGAGTCGAACTACTGGCCATTGGTGTTGTTACTTGTTTTGCATTGTGCATTTTTGTCTCATGGAGTAAGTCAAGCATGTATTTTCTCTGAGATATAAGGAGACCATACTCGTTTCGAACCACTTCAATACCTAAAAAATAGGATAAAGAACCCATGTCTTTGATGGAAAATTTTTATGCTAGGAGCTGAACATAGTGATCAATAAGGCTTGAATTGTCACCAGTGACAATGATATCATCAACGTAGACAATAAGAATAATTTTACCTCTGTCAGATTTGTGAATGAATAGGGATGCATCCGAATAGGAATTAGTGAACCCTGTCTATAACAGAAACTTCCTTAAGGCCTGGTACCATGCACGAGGTGCCTGCTTCAATCCATATATTGCCTTTCAAAGTTTGCAAACATGTGTTGGATGATCAGTGTCAAGAAATCCCTTAGGTTGTTCCATAAACACATTTTCTGATAGAGGACCATGTAGAAATGCATCATTTACATCAAGTTGTCGTAGATCCCATCCTTTTATGACTGTAAGACTTAAAACAATTCGAATTGTTACAGGTTTGACTACAGGACTGAAGGTTTCAGCATAGTCAATACCAGGGCGCTGATGAAAGCCCTTGGCAACCAGGCGAGCTTTATATTTGTCAATTGAGCCATCAAAACATCTTTTGACTCTAAAAATCCACTTACAACTAACAAGATTTTGCGAGGGATATGCCGGAACAAGCTCCCAGGTACCATTCTTCACAAGGGCATTAAACTCATTAGATCATGCTTTTCTCCAATTGGGGTCTTTTAATGCTTGTGTGATGGTTGTGGGTTCTGGATCTTGAGGCATTGAAAGTTGAGCCGTGAGACTCATTTTCTGTATTGGCTTGTAAATATTGTTCTTGGCTCGTGTGATCATTGAGTGTGCCGTGACAAGCGGTGTTGGCACAATGTGTTCTGCACCATTTTCTTGATTTGTGTTAGCACTGATGAGTGGGTTTTCCAAGTTGTCAGGTACAGCAACCGGTGGATATGATGGCATAGTCGAAGGTGGGTTAGGTGGTAGTGTATGGATGACAAGAGGTGGTGGAATCCAGGTGGAAATGTGATCCATGGGTGTGGGTTCGGGGCCTGCCCTCTTTTTGGAAAATGGAAATGAAGACTCAACAAAAACAACATGGTGGGAGGTATGCATCCTAAAGGTTTCCAGGTCTAAGCAATAGAAGGCACTTTGAGACAGCGAGTATCCCATGAACACGCAAGGTTTGGTTTTATTGTCTAATTTGTTTTCTGTATAGGGTTTCAGCCACGGATAACACAAGCACCCAAATACCCTAAGATTAGAATAATTGGGAGTTGTGTGAAGTAGACATTGGTAAGGATTGGTCATGTTTAGAATAGGAGTTGGCATTCGATTGATGAGATAGATAGTAGTGGTGAAAGCTTGTGGCCAGTATGTTGTCAGTATAGATGAGTGAGTGAGGAGGGTGAGGCCTGTTTCCACTATGTGTCTGTGTTTTCGTTCGAAAGTGCCATTATGTTCAGGTGTGTGTGGGGGAGAGGTATGAAATGAGATGCCATTAGTGGAAAGATAGGAAGATAGGCCAATATATTCACCACCATTGTCAGTGTAGAGGGTTTTTATTGTGGTGTCAAAGAATTTCTCAACAATAGATTTGAATCGAATGAATATGTCATGAACTTCAGATTTCCATTTCAGACAGTATAACCAAGTATATTTGGTGAAGTGATCTACAAAGATGACATAATATTTGAACCCCTCGTTAGAAAATGTAGGAGATGTCCATACATTCGAGAAGATGATGTCTAATGGTCGAGTAGATACTAAAGTAGACTGAGAAAATGGCAGTTTGTGACTTTTATTTGATAAACAAGCATTACAATGAGTACTTGTTGAATGTGAAACAGACTGAAGTTTATTGGAAGCTAAATTGTGATGAACTATTGGTTTTGCAGGGTGCCCTAGTCTAGAATGCTAATCGGGAAGAGATGGTGAAGTTGTGGTGAAGGCTTGTATAGGAGGGGGATCGACTGGCCATTCGTAAACTCCATCTTTAGGTGCGCCCCTGAGTATTGGATTCCCGCTCATCAGTTTCTTCACAAGAAAAGAAAACTGTGAGAATTCAATAGACACATTATTTGAAGCACAAAATTGATACACCGAAATCAAATTCTTTTGCATTTGTGGTACATATAAAACATTGTCAAGTTTTAAATTTCTGTCTAAGGCTTTAATTGAACCACTCCCTGTGTGACTTATGTGAGGACCTGTGCCATCGCCAATCATGATGTCCTCATTGCCTATGTAGGGGTTGTGCAGGGATAAGTTTTGCAAATCAGTGGTAACGTGGTGTGAGGCACTAGAGTCAAGGAGCCATTGAGCTTGGTTTGGAGCAACAGAAGATGCAGCATAGTTTGCTCTCGGTGGTGCTGGAGGCTGACTAGGAGCAACAAGGATAATTCGAAAAGATGGACATTTCTTGGCTGGGTGACCATGAACCCCGCAAATCTGGAATTTCCCAAGATAAAGACGTGGCTGATATTGAGAACCACTTGAATTGGTTAGTAGTGCCTAATTCTAATTTGATCCGTGTGAATGCCAATTGTTATATTGTTGTTGCTGCATCGGATTGTGGGATAACGTTTGACTTGGTAACTTGGGGCTGGGCTTCTCCTTATACATACTAGCCTGAAGAGATTTATTTGATTCCAAAAGTCAAAAGGGTAAACCTCTAGAATTCTAAAAGAACATATTCCTCCACTAACAAAGTTTAGGGAGAGTGAGGTTACCGACCTCTTAATTTAGGCTTCCTTCTTTTCCTACTCAACTTCCTTTCTAGTAAAGGAAGAAGAATCCGTCAACTTTTATTCTATTCTAAATAATTTATTGTGAAAGATATCTTCTTCCACCACCACCCCAGGTTTAGGTGTTGGATCGGAAAAAGAAAACATGCTTTGTTTGGAAAAACGGTAGATTTTAAAACTTTTAAGAAATCATTACTTGCAGCGGAAGCAACAAATCCAAATCAACATGCCAATCCATACATGATATGGTA
>JANZLX010000001.1:14261519-14273497 GCA_025531955.1 Erythroxylum orinocense
TAATTATATGAGATATAATGGGCCGAAACTTATTGGGCTTTAATGGGATTAGGGTTTCTCTATAAATAGAGAAGCTTAGGTCTCATTAGGTGGATGATACAAAGTAAGTGACAATAGGTTACACGAAACCCTAACCACCATCCGAGAGGAAAATCGTGCGGCGTTCGGAAAGAGTTTCAGGACGTGCTAGCACACTACAACGACAGCCCAAATCGAACATACTCGTGTAGATACCGGTAGAGGGCATTTGCGTTTGCAGTGTCTTGGAATCCGAAAAGGAATCAACCTATCCACGGAAATAAGGTATTTTCATACATCCTTGGTATTTTCGATTATACTTTATGTTGTTGTATGGTCTTTTCCGCAGTGTATTGTGAATACTCGGACCGTACGTGATCCAATAGTTTAATAGTCTAAGTATTTATGTTTGGGCATTACTTAAATTGAAATATAAAGACTTGAACTTGTAGGTGATTACTTCAAACTTAGTATTAACATAAGAAATTCACATAATTGACATGACAATTCTTTACATAATAAACCTCTAGGATGGTATATAGGTTGGAAACCTGTGATGCAACTCTCATGAGGCTTAATAGTGAAAAATTCTATGAGCTTAGGAGTCACAACAAGAACTTGCTTTCTCAATTCATCTGGTATAACAATTGTTATAAATGTCTGATGCCATTAATGGCTCTATTGTTGAGTTAAATTTTTTTGTGTAACAGGGGTAAATATCATAAAAATAGAGAAAACTATGTCAAAATTTTTGTAAATTTTAGTTAACTTATATCAATTTATTCTGATGCAGGAAAAGTTTATAGGTATGAAGCCTACACCACCCTAACTCTTTTTAAATACTCACACCAAGAAGTATGATGGTGTGACCTTTGTCAATACTAGATGCAAACAAGTTCATATATGTAAAATCTATACTTTATTATTAATTCTTAAAAATTATCATTTATTAACATAAACAATTATAATGATAGGACCAAATACAAGAAATCATTGAACGATACTCTCAGAAATCTAAAATTGTTGATAAGATTTAGGCACATCTTGATGCAGTAGGTAGTAGTGACCGCCATGGAAGGATTTTTGGCTTCGATTCGTTTGTAAACACGTGTTATTCGCAATCTTCTACATCCACTACAGCTGGATCTAATAAGCGGTCCACATCAAATGAGATAGTCCTTTAGCTTGAGAGCACAATAAAGAGGTTGATGGAGTGCATAATTCAGCTCCGTAATGAGGTGGATGAGTTGAAGGGTAAGCACAGGACCCCATCGCAACAGTCAGAGCATCCCCCTTCACCACCTGCATAACTTTTGGATATGTGAATGTATTTGATAGTCTGTTACCCTTAAGTTTTTATATAAATTCTTAATTTACAATTACTTTCATTATATTTTTTATACCATTCAGGATAATGTTTACTTTACATTTATCAATCAATGTTATATTATTCATAAAAATTAAATGTACAAAAAAATCATAAGATTATCAACAAAAAACTCAGGTAAGAAGAGAGAAATGGTGGTTGAAATTTATCATAATTAAAATTTAAGACTGAAATACAATATTCCGTCATTAATTAGCAACAAAATGTTATATTCCTTCGATAAATTACCAACGGAATATATCATTTCGAAGGTAAGTTACCAACATAATATATCACTCCGTCGCTAAGTTATTGATGGAATATAAGTTACCGACGGAGACGGATGATATTTTACATCCGTAAATTTAGTGACGGAAGGTTAAATGTTCATCAGTAAATTTAGTAACGGACCTACAACTTGTCGTCGATAAATTCATCGTCTGAATACTATGTTTTCATCGTCAAATTAGCAACAAAATATTCTACATTTTTAGATAAATTTACTGATGGAAATATGAAATTATGTAGCTAAATTTACTGACAGATGCACAAATTTTCATCGCTAAATTTATGACGGATTCTAAGTTTACCGATAAAATTAGAATATTTTGTCGCTAAATTGTCGAGGGTGTACAAATTTCCATCGCTAAATTTGCGATAGACTCATTATATCCATTGCTAAATTTTACTTGCGACCGTTTCTCTGATGACTCTTTCTATCGGTAATTTTCATCGCCAAATTTATTTCCTCATGAAAAATCTTTACTTTCTGTCGATAATTTTTGTCACTAAAATATATTTTTTTGTGGTGTAAAAATAACTAAATATTAAATAAAAGTTATATGTAGATAATTTTATGACTTAATTAAAGTTAAGTTTATTGTAATTAATATATAGCACTAATAATAAATAATAATTTTATTATATTATTAAAATAATCAACTAAATAAGTAAAAAAATTATAAACAAAATATTTATTTGATAATATATATTTTAATTATTAAAACTAAAATTATTTAAAATATATGTATCTTAAGATAATTTAAGTTTAAAAATGTATCTATATAATTATTTATTTCAAAAATATTTTTAAAAATAAAATAAATCAGTTAATTAAATTATCTTGTTCATAATTCTTATTAAAAAGTCAGTATTTATTATTTTTATAAGTTACGAAAATAAGAAGAAGTAAAATTAAAAGTAAAGATCAGAAAAAAGCAAATAAACATATTTTAATTATATTTTAAAAGAAAAATAAAAAACAATATAAAAACAAGTTTTTAATGTTTATCGATTCTTATGTATAAATATTTTTATATTCGTGTACGTACTCACTTTATGGGCCAATTGTAACATCCAATTAAAACTTATCGCCTTAGTTAGGAATGACATTGGAATTTAAGAAATTTAAATTAACGGCTAAGGCCTAAGGGAGTATGTCTTTTGCTTTTCTTCAGAGTTTAAAATTCATTGGACTTGGAAGATATCTTTGATTACGTTAACCGGGCTTGGGTTAAAGCCCAATTCAGATAAATATAATTTAACATTGAGCTATTAACTAAGTTTTATTGAGTTAATTTTTACTTTATTTTATTAAATTTTATTCATATATTTATATAAAACTTATATAAATATATAAATTAAATTAAATTGAAACAGATGATCCAGCCCTAGCTTCATCTCCCCTCCGTTGATCGAACATATGCCTTGTTTGTGGTTAATTACCACAAACAGTTTCAGCCAGAATCATTCATAGTGAAACGGCAACCCTCCGTCTAGAATAGAATCATAAACGTAGGTCATAGCTTACGGCTTTTATGGTTCTTGACAGAAACGAACTGCACTTACATTTGACTTAAACTGTCGTATCAGTTCCCATAAACCAAGCACATTGTCTTTTAGTTGAACAGAAGTAAGTAATAGCCCTACGATCTTCTGACATGGTCAGAATCTTCTCGCCACTTGGATCAGATAGGATATAGTAAGTTAATGACATACATTCGCGTGACTACAACGCCCGTATACATAAAGAATAAACATTATTATCCATTAGAAAGTTGTCACCAAAATGTCATCAATAGAAGAGCCCCACCAGATGGGCCACTTTGGACGGCTAAATAAAAAAGCACAGGTCAGAAGATTTTGCAAGTGTTTGAATTTTATGAATTTGTACGTTCTGATGTGACGTGTGATGGTTTTTCAATCGATAATTATAATTTTATTTGACAGATATTAATTAATAGAATATAATATAATAAAAAAATAAATAGAAATGGTTGTAATATAATTAAGTATAATATTGTTGAGAAGATAAATATAATAGAATGTAAAATATAATTATATCTTTTTATAGTAAAATAGTTATTGCAGGATAATTATTATTTTGTTATTAATTATATATAATTTATTATTAATTATTTAATATATTTTATTTTATTCTTTTATATTTTAAAATAATTTATTTACATTTTTATTTATATAAAAGTACATACAAACAATTAACGAATAATTTTTATATTTTTTATTTTCATTAATAAAATTTTTTTAAAATATTTTATTTTTATTAATTATATGCAATTTATCATAATTATATATAAAATATATTTATTAATTATTTAATACATTTTATTTTATTAAAATTTCTTTTATTTTATTCTATATGATTTATATTTAAAAATAATTTATTTATATTTTTATTTATATAGAAATATATACAAACAATTAAAGAATATTTGTTCTATTTTCTATTTTTAATTAATAAAAATTTTATTTTATTATTAATTATATATAATTTATTTGTCAATAGTATAAAATTATTATTAATTATTTAATAAAATTTATCATATTAAATATTATTATTATCTATTTAATACATTAATTCTATTTAATATAATATTATGACTTGGTTACAGTTGGTATTTCGAAAAATTATTGGAGATATATTAAGTAGTATATATTTATTAATTTACGTTTTATCCTAAATCTTTCGAATTAGAAGTTTCTTATTTTTACTGTTAAGGATGGAATGAAACGTAACATGAAACTCTTCGCTGAAACTTTATTACATTTTAATTAATAATATCCTAATAATGGAAAATGTATCCAAATTAAAGGGATCCAATAATTTTAAAATATATCTAATTCGCTAGTTGAACTACATTGCCTACGTTACACCGTAGTGATGAAATATGCATGTGGATTAATATGATTGGATGTAGTAAAAGAAGTGCTTTCTGGTACATACTGGTGTCCAAAATTTCTCATGCGTAGTAGACAAATTGCTGCTTTTCGTTAAGAGTGTCGAGACTTAAAAAGCTGATGGATGAAAATCGTAATTTTGACGTTAACCTACAAATACTGACTGTCGAGTGGCGACTGCGGTACTCTACGTCTTGTTTCGACATCTGATGTAATTTATTATTATTCGTTAATAATAATAAATTTTAATATTTACATTTCTTATAATTATCGTGCCATTCATAAATCTTTACCCTTTCTTGAAATACTGCTGTCATAATAAAATTATAAGGAAGACTTCTGTAATTAAGAGTTTAATATTTTAATTAAAACATTCTAATTAACTTTTAAATAAATAAATATAATTGCTAATTTTAATTAAAATTTTGTCAACTTACACGTCACACTTTTTATTAAAGTAAAGGGCTCCTGTACAAGCAATGATATCGTATTATGACACTCATGACTCAACTAACCTTTTATAAAAGTCCGGGTTTTAAATGACCTTATGTTATAAATTTAATATAAAGAATTGGAAGGACTAAGATGACAAGGCTATATTGTATAGTATACGGTGGAATGACTTGTAACTGCCGATACAGAAACTTTTGACCTCCAATTTTTTTAGGAAGTGGAGAAAAGTCGAAAACGTGCCAGATAAGACAAACACTCTGTATTGTATGCGCACACAGGTTGAATACTATAAATAAATGAACGCAGCGCTGGAAGAGTAAGACACTGGATTCCCTTCTAGCACCGTTCCGGCTTTGATCTTAGAGATATAAGGAACATATAATACTGGTCTATTTCTTCAAGGGCATTGCTGTTTCATAGAGGGTGAGTTGTTAAACTCTTGTTTGCTTTTGTTTCCTTACATAAGATGAGTGCAATTTGGTTCTTTGCCATTTCATTTATTCCTTTCCATTTTGGCGTTGGTTTGCTGACTGGGGTTTGCTTCGCCAACTGAAGTTGGTTTTTTTGACAGTCATGTTTGGTGCCAGATTGATAGCCACTGAAAAGTTTGTATCTTTTATGTATTTGTAAGAAGATAAAAGAAAACGTAAGCTATGAAACTAGGTTCAAGTTCAACATCTGGGAGGCCACAGTTCATTTCCAGCACCGGAAACCGAAGCTTTTCCAGTGCACCACTCGTCGAAAGTTCTGATGAAAATCAAATTGTTGTACCCGATGTAAGCTTTCTCTTTGTGGGTATAAATTTTCGATTCATTCTTTTTGGTTTTACGATGCAAGTTCTTCGTGCGAGGTGTCTGTGGATGGTATATTGGTATGACATCTGTTTCTTTAAATTAAGGCCTTGCTTTTACTATTTTGTCTTCTTGCTTACATAAATGTGGTTCTTTGTGGTGAGAATGTAGTCATTTTTTAAGTATTATAGTGAAACATGAAAATATAAGTTTTCCTATTGTTATTAAATGTTCCCATCAAGCGTTCTCTGTTTGTGTAATAGTCGAAATTTCCATCTTGAGATTCTATATTTATTTAGTTTATCTCTTGATATCTATAGTAAAGAGAAGTGTTTGATTGATCATCTCCGTCATTTTTGCAGAGGAAAAGCTGGAAAAATTTATTTGCATACATGGGTCCTGGGTTCCTTGTTTCTATTGCATACATCGACCCTGGAAATTGTAAAAACAAACAATTTTTTTTTTGTGATATATTCTTTAATCTATGACCATTTATCTTCACGACTTACTGTTCTTCCAATAAACTTGCAGTCGAAACTGATTTGCAGGCCGGAGCTCAATATAAGTATGAGGTACCATCCACATACATTTTTTCTTGTTTTCATTTATATTGCTCACGTAGTCTTCTTCTAGATCTAATCTAGGAAACTTGATGCACATTTAACTTCTTCAAAGTTGGGTCGTGTACGCTTAATCCAAAAGAAATAAGAGGTTTTAAGCATCACAGGATGGATAATATTCAAAGTAGTGTACAATGTGGGACAAACAAATATGTAAATCTTGTTCTTCAAAATAAATTTCCCTCAATTTTCTCTAAGAAAGTAAAAAAAAAAAAAAAAGGTATGCCAAGAGTTGAGGACGTGATATCGGTTGGAATAATTTAGTGTGAAGGGACAACTAGATGGATGGACTAGGTGCTTTTAGAGTCCAATACACCTTAGGTGGAACAATGACATTGGCATTCTCTTTGCAGTTGCTCTGGATCATATTAGTGGCTTCATGTGCTGCTCTCATCATCCAATCTCTGGCAGCCAATCTAGGGGTTGTGACTGGCATGTGATACTGTATACTTGTCAATTTTGTTGCTCATGGTACTGTATACCTTTCAATTTTGCAACATTCGTATTGATACAATTTTTTCTCCCAAATTTCAATTCAATGCAGGAAAGCATTTAGCAGAACACTGTAGGTCTGAATATCCAAGGGTGCCTAACTTCATTCTGTGGATTCTTGCTGAGATTGCCATTGTTGCATGTGACATTCCTGAAGGTTAGATACTTCTTCATTCCTTTTATGTTGAGCATAATATACACTGTAATTACCTTCATGCAAAATGAAAGCTTTCGTAAAAATCATATTTTGGTTGTTGTGTTCATTTCCCTGTTTATAACTGGGTAAACTTCTAATAAATGTCACCAGAAGTCCTCGTTTCTTTAGTGACATTGATGCTAATATTTTTACTTTGGCAAGCTCTATAAATCAGTTCCTTCTTTTTCAGTGATTGGGACAGCATTTGCATTGAATATGCTCTTCAATATACCAGTATGGATTGGCGTGCTACTAACTGGGTTCAGTACATTGGTTCTCCTTGCATTACAACAATATGGGGTATTCTGGTCTCTTCATGTTTGCTCAACTTGAATACAGTTTATTTGATTCAACATTGAATTTGTTAAGATTTTTTATGTAACTAATGAAAAAGGGTATTATGTTTGAGCACATTTAGTTGCTATTAAAATAGAATTTGACGAAAACAAATGAATCTTGGGATTTGTTTGATCGCTTAGAAATCTTCAGTTTCTTGCAATTCCATTTTGGATGAAACTGACTAGCTTAGCATTTGTGTTTTCCTTTTGTAGGTTAGGAAGCTTGAATTCTTGATAGCTTTTCTTGTATTTACAATAGCAGCATGCTTTCTAGCGGAACTTCACCATGCAAAGCCTGCACCTGCAGAAGTTCTGAAAGGGCTTTTTGTTCCTGAGCTTAAAGGAAATGGTGCTACTGGTCTTGCTATTTCACTCCTTGGGGCAATGGTTATGCCGTGAGTGTTTCTTATTTTTATAACTATCTCTTCCAATTGGAAAGCATTCTGATCTTTGTTGACTTGTTTACATTCTTGCAGCCACAATCTATTCCTCCATTCTGCATTGGTGCTTTCCAGGAAAATCCCACGATCTGTTAGTGGCATCAAGGTAAATATTTGATTGGGTAAATTCCATTGCGACCAACTTTTACAGCTGGATTAGCATAGTCTTATGACAGTTGATGTGTTGACTACTGATCTTCATCCATATAATAATGTTAAGATGTTCCTTTGGGCCCACAACTTCAACATGAGGCCCTTGATGGATGGAAAGTAGCTTTGATAGTTGGAAAGAATCACACAAACTTAAGTGAAACCTTGATGTTCACCTCAAATCTAAATTCTATTCTTTCCTAAAATATGCATGATAGATGCTATGACTTTCCTAGTGAAAGTCTTTCTCATGATGTGATGAGGTCTGCTTCAAGAGTTACAAAAGAGAATTCAGATATATGGGTGATCATTTTCCAGATTATCACTTTGGATGGTGCTGAAAATTTTGTTTCATGCTCGCAGGAGGCTTGCCGATTTTATATGATAGAAAGTGGCTTTGCTCTTATGGTGGCGTTTCTTATTAATGTGTCAGTAATTTCTGTAAGTGGTGCTGTTTGCAATTCGTCAAATTTGACTCCTGAAGATCAGGCAAAGTGCAATGACTTGGACTTGAACAAGGCTTCCTTTCTACTTAAAGTACGTCATATATTGCATGTTGAAATTGTCTGTTAAACTGTAACTTTGTTCTAGATAATACTTGGTTATGGCTCGACAACGAGAGCTTGATTGTATAAAAAAGTACCACTCATATGTTGGAGCTTCGTGATTGTGATTTCTTGTTTTCAGAATGTTTTGGGTAATTGGAGCTCAAAACTCTTTGCAATTGCTTTGCTGGCATCAGGTCAAAGTTCCACAATAACAGGAACTTATGCAGGGCAGTATGTCATGCAGGTAACTCTTTTGTGTGTTGATGCTGTTCTTGACTTTAATCAATGAGTTTTACTTGCCATACTAGCCACTACTTTGACTTGTGTTATGTTGGCACATTTCCTGGTCGAGTATATCATATGTTGCTTGTTGGTAGGATCTACTGCCTAGACAACAAGCTTTGTACAGAATATATTGTGTACAGTTTTCCCCTGCTTCTCATATTATATTCCTTTTGCATGCTGAGGACTTTTTCCCTTCTTAACACAAGGATCCCTCTTTGTTGTAGGGATTTCTTGATTTACGATTAAGGCCGTGGTTAAGGAACTTTCTTACTCGATGCTTGGCTATTGTTCCTAGTCTAATTGTTGCAGTGATTGGTGGCTCTTCTGGAGCCGGAAAGCTAATTATTATTGCTTCAGTAAGATATTTTATCCCTTAGTATTGTTTGACATTTTTAAACTTCCTCAGTGATGTTCTTTTATTCTTATTATCCAACAATTTCATGAATTCTTACAATTTAAAGGCCCAGAAGACAGCGTTGATCTGGTGTTCTTGGCTTTCACATGATTATTTCAATGCTTATTCTAATGGAATTGCAGACTTATCTTGCATCACTATATATCAATTTGGAAATGATGGAGACAAGTTGAGCAGTTGTAGTCCTGGAAAATCCTAAATAACAATTATGTTTAGATATTTGAAACAGCTTAGAACTCAGCGAAACAATAGTGGGCATTGATCTGGAGAACTCTCGCTACCATTTCAAAAAAAGTTTTTGCGCATGCAGAATTCTTTGTCACTTTACCTAGTGGAACATTTAGGGGCAAGCCTCAACACTATTTAATCCTTACCTTGTACTTTATGTTCTTCAGAGGAAGTATTTTCTGAAAATTTCTATAATGGCACATATAACTTCATGAAAGCCAGCTTTTGGACTCCAGAATTTTCTTTGATGATCTAAAATCTATCACCTATGTAGTGAAAGAAAGCATAGAGCTGTTGATGAAGGAATTTCTAGTTCTGATAATCTGATTCCGAACATTTTGTTTTTCACAAAACATTGAGAAGTTAAAATTCCAAAGATTGGAGCAGGTAACGTATGTTTCTCTTTTTGACAAGGATTTCTTGCTGATTGCAGGCAGATTCTTTTTTGTGTTCTCCTAGAGAAATGAATTGACTCATATCTTGAGCAAAGTAGTTATATTTATAAACACAACTCAATGACATGTAAATAACTTGTGAAAAATGCAGCACGCCTTTGCTCTATGCTTTCATCTATTTACTGTCCTGCAAAAGATTCCGCGAGAAATCCTGAAGACAAAAGCTAGGCTACTAATTGTCCCTTAGTTTATACTAAGCTAACTTTTGACTGCAGATGATTCTATCATTCGAGCTACCTTTTGCTCTCATTCCACTTCTCAAGTTCACCAGTAGCAAAACTAAGATGGGAACACATGTGAATTCCAAGATGGTATGGTTTTTCCTTTTGAATAACAAATTTTGATTGACCAATCAAACTGCGTGCACTTTTTGTTTTTCTTTTTTGCACAATTACATGATTAACCATTCAACTTACATATTTGATCTTCTGAATGTTAGTACGAAAACGTTGTTGCATTAGTGCCTTGTGTATCGTTCCATGCAAGAGCAAATATTCTTCTTCGCATAATATGTGATTGCCATATTAACGTGGATGCAGATTGCAGCTCTCACTTGGGTCATTGGTTCACTCATCATGTCTATAAATTTGTACTATCTGGCAACTGGCTTCATCAAGATTCTTCTCCACAGCCATTTGAAACTGGTGGCATCCATCTTTATTGGAATATTTGGATTCTCAGGAATGGCAGTGTATCTGACTGCAATTGCATACTTAGTATTTCGTTGGAACACGGAGAGTACAAGCCTTCTGCCACTAGCAACTGAAAGCCGACAGGCGAACGAGTCAGGAGATGCACAATTGGAATGTCTTCCCAGACCAGACATAGCGTCCATGCAGTTGCCTAGTAGAGTAGGGAATGAAGATATTGAATGATGAGTTGTAGGCTTAATAAAATCTTAGGAACCAATAGGGCTAAGCTATTGCAATTGCAATATAGCAAAATAAAATCTTAGGAACCAATAGGGCTAAGCTATTGCAATTGCAATATAGCAAAATAAAATCTTAGGAACCAATATGGCTAAGCTAGTGCGATTGCAATATAGCAATGATTAGAATAATATGAAACATATCGCTCTTCTTTTAAGAAATCTTTTCGTTTTTCTTCAGGCTTAACAAGAAGGCAGTCCTTATGCGAGCGCTAAGCCCAAATTTGCATTTTATTTAGAAAAAGATAATGGCCTTGTTTGGCAATCAGCGGATTGCATTAGCTGTTAGTTGATTATATATGTGATTAGCTAACAACTAATTATATTAGTTGAATTGATCAGCGAATAACATTAACTGTTTATTAAAGATGTTTGATCAAATTAGCTTTTTAATATTAACTGTTTAAGTGTAAAGTTAATTATGAGGGCATGACGTTAAAAAAAAAAAGAATTTATAAGACTATGATTAGATATTTAATTTTACAAAAGTTTTAAGTTTTTAAGTCTAATAAAAAATAAAAAACATTCTTACAAATTTTGTCACCATCATATATTTTTTATTTTGTAAACAAAAAGCTTATTTCATTAGTAAAAAAATACTCTCAAGTTTTGTAACTAAAAAACTTACTTTATTGTAAAAAACTTTATCACTGTAGAATACATGCATAATTTTTAGTTTGAATTGTCCATAATATCACTATAGCGTAATAGCATAATTCAAAAATTACGAAAAGAGGATATAATTAGTTTTTACCTATTAATTTTTAGCTGATCATAAAAAAATTTCCTTTTATAGAGCTTTTAGAAATCAGCTTATTAGGGTTAAATAAGCTAACCAATAAATCACTCACCAAATACATCAATAACTTTTTAAGATGGTCAAAAAGTTAACTTTTAGTTAATAAGCTAAAAAACAGCATATCAGTCGATGTTAATTAATAACATAAAATATAATATAATAAAATTTATTTAAAATAAATAAAATTTATAATATAATGTAATAAAATGTCCTTTAAAAGATGAATGTAATAAAATGTAATATATAATCAATAATCAA
>JANZLX010000001.1:14302390-14315743 GCA_025531955.1 Erythroxylum orinocense
GTGGACAAGTGGAAGACATGCAATGGAGACATGTGTTAAAGCACTAATGAAACACCTAGGCATTAGGAAAAACATTTATGCAGCTCCTCTCTTTGGTTTCAGCGAAACCATCTTTCTTCTTGCTTGAAACCCATTATTTGCTCTCCCCATTTTTGGAATTTCTGCTGAAGGAATTGAAGCGTGAATCAAATAAGTAACGCTTTAAGTTTTATGATAGTGTAAATGTGTAACTGAATGCAGGCATGAATGGTGTATATTTTCTTGTTTGTGGATTGCTGCATACGTAAATGGTGTTGATGCATGTGTGGGTGGTGAAAGAAGAAGCAAATTCGGTGATATGATTAACAAGATGAAGGATTATAGTCATTGGAATATGATATTATATGCAATATGTTTTTACTAAACATGCATCTATATTTAAGGCATAACTTGATCTGTGATTATCCAAATTGGATGAATTTAAATTCATATTAAACTAGAAAGACATATCTAAAACTTTCATGAGGAGTAGAATTTGATTTCTGTCACTAAGTGTGTCAAATTTTGGCTTAAAGTGGAGTTTTTGGATTATGTCACTGGTTGTGAACTGTATGTAGTACTTTGGGGATAACTTTCAAAATACTGAACCAAATTGCACGAAATTAGTATCATTAGAAACTTAAGACATAAAGGAACAATTTTTAGAAGAAATTTTGGCCTAAATCCTTCTTTTTCATTGTTAAAATGATCGTGTAAAAGTGACCCAAAAGTCTATTTTGGGAAGAGTTGGAAAAAAATAGGTAAGGTGAATAAGAAGGCTTTGCAAGTCCACCAAGAACGTCACGGTTGTTCATGTACACGATCGTGACTTTGCAGGACCACCTGAAGTGTCACGGTCATCCATGTGCATGATCCCGACTTTGCACGTCCACCCAAAATGTCGCGGTCGTGCATGTGCAAGATCGCGATTTCTCTGTTTATCCGAAGGAGGTTATTTTCTGAACATACTTTGATCTTTTTATTATAACTTCTTCACCCGACATCCAAATGACTTGATTCTTGAACGAATTGACTCATAAGACATTGATATTCATGTACAAAAAAACATTAGGACTTTTTAAAGTGTATTGTTTGATGAATTTAAGATAGAATTGTGACTATGCTGAAGTATGGTAACTGGAATATTTTACTGAACAACTTCTATAATTAGACTAGATCTTCTCCTATAGAGCTCTGAATGGGATAATTTTTTATTTGGAGTAAACTAAAGACATGAGGATACAGACTTTATGAAGAGATTGAATTCTAATTATGCCTTTAATAATTTCATAATCTGATTGGAAGTTGAGATACTTGTTCTTTTATGTCTTTTAGTTGTTGGAAGAAGAAGAGTATCAAACTATCCCTGACAAGAATCTTGGTCGCTAATAAGCTTACTGGACCTAATTTCATGAACTAGTTTTAAAGCTTGGGAAGTGTTTTCAGGCAAGAAAAGATACTGCCTGTTATTGACACTCCACTTTCACTAGAGCCTAGTACAAAATCAATAATGAAGTTTGGGAGCAATATCAGCTTTATATTGATGATTCTAAATAAGCTAAATATGTGATAAAGTTATGAGACTTCTAGAGCATTATGTCAATGCAAGATGGAAAAAGGATCTTTAATTGATCTGTATATGTTAAAGATGCTTAGTTATAATGAAAAATTAAGCCAATTTGTTTATGTTATGGGCTATGGGTTAAGCCAATTTGCTTTTCATTGTTCATTATAAACTTTTATATGAGTCAGAAAGGATGTATCATTATATGAAATGTTAGATATTCATAAGATAGACGAGGGCTCACTTAAAAAGGAGTCCAGTTCTATTACTGTTAAAGATTTTTCTAAGAGCAATGAAAAGAGCTCTAAGAAGAATAGAAATAAGAAATAGAAGGCTTCTTTTAAAGTGAAAAAATCAAAGGTGGTGTTAAGAATAGGGACATTAATAAGGGCACATATTTACATTGGTGGAGACAATGAACACTCGAAGAGGAATTGCAAAGCTTTTTTTGCTAAATACTCTATTAGATATGGTACGCTCTATGATGAGTCATGCAGTCCTTTCTATCTCTTTTTGGATATGCCTTTAAATTTTTGCTTACATTCTTAATAGAGTTTCATCCAAATCAGTTGACAAAACATCATATTAGATATAACTAATAGTCGACCAAAGTTTTCACAGTTAAAGATTTGGAGATATGACACTTATATAAAATGTGAAACATCTGATAAGCTTTAAGTTAAATAAGATAAATGTATATTTATAATGTATTCAAAAGAGAGTATCAAATATCAATTTTATCATACTTTTGAGTAAAAGATGTTTATCTCAAGACACGCTATCCTCTTAAAGAGAGAATTTATTCTAAAGGAAAGTAGTGGGAGTAAGGTCAAACTTATAAAAGGTCAAGAATCATAAATTCACATCTAGATAAAATAAGAACCTTAAGTTGATACATATGATGTATGATTGTGTTGTTCAAGCTTTAAATTTTATAAGCCATCAAATACTACAAGCGTATAGGACACGATTATAATATAAGAGGTATCAATCCCACGAGGAGGGAGACTAATCTAATTCTATGTTATTTAAGGCCAATAATATATGAAACTCAAAATAAACAATGCAACGGAAAGTAGTCACGAGAATTGAATTCAACCACTTAAGCCAGAAATTAAACACGAAGGAATTAAGAATTGAGTAATATGTAATCACAATAGAAATCAACCTAAGGAATTTACCAATTTCTGAGAAAGGGATTTTACTTATCATTAATGCTAACCTATTCGATTATGTGTCAATGGAGTGTCGGTTCTAGACTGTGCTAGGGCTAATTACTCTCTCTCTAGTTATAACCATTAAACCCTAAATTATAAACCTTAAACAAATTATGGAAATTGCAATCTCTCAATTCACAAATTATCCAAAACCTAATTAGATCTGAAGCACCCTAATAAACTATTGGAACTTTACATGGGATCTCTCTCCGCACAATTACCAATATGATTTATTATGGTTTTCATTAAATTGCCTAACTCTTGTTAATTCGATTTAATCATTTTTCATTCAGTTCACCCTCTTAGTTTATTACCAAATTATGAAATAACGTAATTAAATCAACAAATTCATTCAAATAACACAATCAACTAAATTATCATTAAATCAAAATACAATCCCGAAGGAGAGTTTAGAATGTTATCAATATCCCAAATCTTATTATCATACTATCCATCTCAATTCTATAAATCAATAAAATCAAAACGAAAAGGAAATACAACTTGGAATGGATGATGGAAGGCAACGACATCGAAAATCCTCCTGATCCGAGAAGTACATTTATTCAACTTCATCTTCCTCTTCCTTTTTCTCTTTCTCTCTCTCGGTATTTTCACTTTAGGGTTTCAACAGTGGCTACTTGGAAGCTCTCTTTCTCTGCCTCTTTATGTTCCTTTTATACTCATTTGTGTTTTAAGTAACCCTAGGGTTATTTCGAGGTCTAAAAGGTTCAAAAAATCCCTCAAAATATGAAGTTTGTGAGTGTCTGCATGTTTGCCCGATGCAAGCCACGATTATGGCTCACATCTGAGAATCGTGATACGTAGGCCATGATCGTGGGTCATTCCTTGAGCTTCTATCACGATCATGGCATACAGGCCATGATCATGGGCCAAACATGGAGCTTCTGTCACGATTGTGGTCGTTATTTTGGCCCAAATGTCTCCGAAACTCCTCCGTTCTTCGAAGTTGACCTTGAAACACTAGCAAACACATCAAAATATCTTAAAAACAAAATATTTAAGCTCAAAAGCTTGTACTAACCCTTAAAACACTTAAAACATAAATAAATCACAAACTAACACAATTTTAACCTAAACACACACTATATTATTGAATTAATGGCTAAACATATATCAAACTATGCCTTAAAACACGATGTGAATACTTATCAACATCTTCATACTTAAATGTTTGCTTGACCTCAAGCAAATAATACAAGAAACAACAAAAAATCACAAAGCACACAATGCAACAATGAGACAATGGTTTTAACTTCATGAAATAAATTTAACTTTAAACACAATCATTCAAGTTATTCCAAATCATTAACATTCAAAATCCGCGTCTAAGAGCTTTGGACTAAATATACATATTAATCAAAATTTAAATGTTAAGTTTATTCACCCCTTTCAATTGAACACACATATTAATAATTATTTGGTCATTCAAACTTCGTAACTAATCCTAAGTACTTTTTCATGAAAAGTTAAGCTACTTACAAGTTCAGTAGGTTTTGTATTAGCAAACACAATTTTTTAATTACTTTTTATAGACATGGACCTAGTTTTGTTTACATGGAGGCAAACATTGGTGATGAATGTCGATCCAGTTACTCGACTAAGTCATGTTTGTATTAAGTTACTTGGTTGGAATGTTATTATAGCCTTTTGAAGTGAAGGCACACATTTGTGATGCGTGTCGATCTAGTTACTCAGCTACATCACATTCTCAACTGGCTACTAACTCTATTCATAACCCGATAGCTAGCGGAATAGTTATTTATTTAAAATTTACAAACACATATTTTTTTGGTTAATGTCTATCTTGTTGCTTTAGCTACTCATTTTCATGAAAAAATACTAGCTAAGCTACTTAGTCAAAAGACCTAAAATTATGAATGAATGTGACAACTTATAGGGTGATAAACTAACATTAAATCCTAATTAACTTGCATATTTTAGCTAAAGAATCTAGATCACTAATTTTGCGAGCTAATGACTCTTCATAACCTAATAGATTATGTTCAAATTTAAAATCAAATTCAATCCATCTAAGCCATTGACACATTCACACAATTCACAGTATATATAACCTAAACACACTAACATAAAAATATGAAAAATTCACACTCAAAGAAAAACACACAACCCTCCACACACTTGAATAACACATTGTCCTCGATTTGAGAAGGGGACAAACAAACACACATAGAAAGAAGTAACATAAAATAGAACAAAACAAAAGCTAAGGTTAAAAGAAAAAGGGCTTGAAACAAAACCTTACGGTGATGGAGGCGAGGATGGTGTCGGAGGTGGCAGTTGTACACCTTGAGTCTCGAAGTATCGATGAATCTGACGTATATGCTGGCTCTGTTGTCGTTGTGTGCACGCTATCTCCTTCATCCTTCTAGAGTTCTCCAAAAATGTGTCAGTAATTGCTTTGGTGTTGGCAGAGATTGTATCAAGCACTTTCTTCCAACCAAGTTCCTATGTGTCTTCTTCCTCTTTGAACTACTCGTTAGTCGAGTCTTCTTCGACCTGCTAATGTGGCGCTATGCTAGAACATACCTGATTAGCCTTGATGTTCACATAAGTCTTTTGGCTAATGTACCGGAGTTCCATGTTATGGGACTTTAGGATTTTAGCACGCCACAAGTGATGGTGATTTAGAAAATCAGGAAGGTGGACAATTAGTCCACTACAATTCATACCATAATACCCAACAATGGTGGAAATCAGGTACCCCATATCCAAAATTTTGCTCACCTTACGTAAAGTCGCAATAATAACATTCAGCATATGTGTGGAGGTGCACACTGAGATGTTGAGATCTATACACCACAACAGAAAAAGTTCCTTCATTGAGCACTTATTAGTTTCTGATTTGTCAAAAACCATTTGACAAGTGAATTTATAAACAACAAGTGCTCATGGGTTTGTATAATGTTTTTGTGGGAATTCTTAATGTTGAACGACTCTAACCTAGTGAGCTCATTCCAACACGAGAAGCACAAAAATCATCTTGTTGATCGAACATGGAAGATTCGGGGAAACCGCAAATATCACACATGATTTCAATGTTCAACTCATAAGGTTGTCCTCGTAACCTGAACCACATTTCTTTAAGGTTACTAGGTTCAAAATGAAGGGAAGTGAAGAATTTGAGGGTAAGGTCTTAGTAGACAAGATACTAGAAGTGTACAAACTGACTCCACTTAATTATTTATACTAAATTCTTGCCCCAATCTCACAATTCTAGCCTATCAAGCGTATCAAATCAAAGTATTTCGAGACTACTATCTATTTAACATTAAGGGATTGGAATCAAATACCTTCCTTCTCTGTGTAGATTAGGAAGGGTGCTCTGAAATCTGCCACCTTGTTCCTTCGCCCTTGGCCCGAGACCTGATTTCTTCCCAATGATTGGTTGCACTTCACTAACTACCTAATACGTGGCATAATGGATTGCAAGTAGGTGGAAGTTGGAATAAAGTGAAAATTTTGAAGTTGGATAAAGAGAAGTAGGAGTGTTTAGAGATTCTAAGCTTAGAGAGGTAAAGTTAAAATGGTAAATAAATCGCTGGAAATCTCGTTGAAAGATTTACCCTTTCGCAGGCCACGATCAATTTCACCAATTTTTGATTTTTTTCATCTTTTGTCCTTATACACACCCTTGAGATCCTTTCCTAACTTTTTTTTAGCACTATCACCTTATTATACTTTACTTCCCAGTCATCTTTATCAAAAATTAATGCCCTACTCTTCCAAGATATTTATTTGGAAACAAAAAAAAAAACCTAACTATGGAGTTCAAACTATCTAAAATCAAGAAATAAATGGTAATTTAAAAACCATGGGTTGCCTCCCACGCAGCTCTTCTTTTAACGTCGTTAGATTGACCTTCTATCATTGGAAACTCAATTGGGATCAATTATGAGCGCCTTGCTTCCACTTTTTTTATTCAACATCAGTTTTGTAGCCTGTAAGTAAGCTAAAAATTACAAAATAATCATAAGTACAATATTGATAAAATTATGAAAACCAATTAAGCTTAGTAATGTCCTTTTTTCGAGTGAACTGTTAACAAAACAGGAAATGCCAAACTCCATGAATCTTCCATGGAATCTTGTAGTTTGCTCAATAAAAGGGTGAGTTGTTCTCTTTTTAGTTCTTCCTCATTCGCCCTCATCTCCTCTTTTTCTTTAGCTTCTGAGCAGAGACTTCCATAACTTCTTCAAACTTGATGTCCGTTGTCATCTGTTCTTCATCCTCTCGTTCCTTTAAAGATTTGAGCACGTCAAAATTTCTGAATGAGTTATGTTGAATGTCACTTGGTCATCACTAATCTGAATGATGAGGTTCTCTGCATGGACATCTATCTAAGTGTTTTCGATGTTCAAGCATGATATATCAATAACTGGTGGATAATAGGGAGGGTTGACATTCTTTTCTTCATCCTCTTTCCTTGTCTCTTGGTCTTCTATAAGATAGGGTTCAGTTTGGTTTTCTACTGATTCTTCTTGCTCTTCTCTATTTCTAAGTGTGATAGCCTCATATTGCTCTAGTTGATGCAATTCCATATTGCTCAAAGAGTCTTCTACATTCTTTTACAAAATTTATGGGAAAGTTATCTCACTTGAATCTCCAGGTTGTGAATAGAAAAGGCATGATTTTTTGTTACTTGATCAAATTGCTCTTCCAGTCTCTTCCATATCTATTAGCTTATCCATGATTTTATCCAATTTGGAATCCCATAAACTAGACTTATCTTGCTGAAATTCTAATAGGTTTTGATGTCCTATATGAGTACTTACATTGTTAGAACAATAGATATCTGGGTGATTCTGCCACCTCGAAGTGTACGTGATCATATAAAGATTATGATTTCCCCAACTAAATTGGTCCTCATTGAAATCTGCAAGAATCCTTTACTCCCTATAATATATATACTCCATGATCGTTCTTTTATCTCTTCTTGGTATCTAATTTTATAGATTCTTCATCCTGCCTTGTGATGTCCAAATCAATGTGTTTTCGACTTTTTGCCCTAACTTCCTAAACTTTTTTTCATAAAAGATGGTGAAAAATCCTTAGACAACAAGAATTAAACTAATCTATGTCTTCTCGATAACGACACCAAAAACTTGATCGTGTCGTTCGAGCTTTAAATTTTATAAGCTCTCAAATTCCGTAAGCGCATGGGTCGCGGTTGTGGTATAAGAGGAGTCGATCCCACAATAAGGGGGACTAATCTAATTCTATGTTATCTAAGATGAACAATATATAAAACTCAAAATAAATAATGCAATGGAAAGTAATCACGATAATTGAATTCAACCACTTAAATCAGAAAATTAAACACGAAGGAATAAACAATTGAGCAATATGCAATCATAATAGAAATCAACCTAAGGAATTTACCAATTTATAAGAAAGAGGATTTTACTTATCATTAATGCTAACCTAGTCGATATGTCAATGGAGTGTCGGCTCTAGATTGTCCTAGGGCTGATTACTTTGTCTCGAATTATAACCATTAAAACCTAATCTGATTATGAAAATTGCAATCTCTCAATTCACAAATTATCCAAAACCTAATTAGATATGAAGCACTCTAATAAACTATTAGAACATCACACGAGATCTCTCTCCGCACACTTACCAATATGATTTATTATGGTTTCTATTAAATTGCCTAACTATCATTAATCCGATTTAATCCTTTTTCATTCAATTCACCCTCTTAGTTTATTACCGAATTATGAAATAACGTAATTAAATCACGACATTTATCCAAATAACACAATCAATTAAATTATAATTAATTCAGAATAAAATCCCAAAGGAGAGTTTAGAACATAATCAATATTCCAAATCCTATTATCATACCATCCATCTCAATTCTATACATCAATAAATCAAAACGAAAAGAAAGACAACTTGGAATAGACAATGGAAGGCAACGATGTTAGAAAACCTCCTTATTCAGGAAGCATGTTGAGTCAACTTGGCCTTCCTCTTCCTTCTTCTCTTTCTCTGTCTCGGTATTCTCACTTTAGGGTTTTAACGTGGTTGCTTGGAAGCTCTCTTTCTATGTCTCTTTATGTTCTTTTTATACTCCTTTGTGTTTTAGCTAACTCTAGGGTTTTTTTTGAAATCCGAAAGGTCCAAAAAATTCCTTGAAACATAAAGTTCGTAAGTATTTGAGTGTCTGCCTGATGTAAGCCACGATCGTGGCTCACATCCAAACATTCTGTCACGATCATAGCATGCAGGCCATGATCGTGGGTCACGAACCTTGATAAGCCACAATCGTGGCCATCATTTCGACCTAAATGTCTTCGAAACTCCTTTGTTTTTCAATGTTAACCCTGAAACACTAGCAAACACATCAAGGTACCTTTAAATTATAATATTTAAGCTCAAAAGCTTGTACTAACCCGTAAAATACTTAAAACATAAATAAATCACAAACTAACACAATTTTAACCTGAAAACATACTAAATGATTGAATTAACAACTAAACACAAATCAAAATATGCCTTAAAACACAATACAATTTACACTTAACAATGTACAATCGAGGATTTAGGAGACATATAGTATGTGATGGTTTAATAGGATAGTCTTTCCCCATTAGATTAAATCTACATCTTGAAAAGGGAAAAGAAAATGTCTAGCCTATAAATGATTATCCTACTATTTTAAAGAAGTAGTGTCTAACATCAATTCTTTAAAATAGCATGAAGCCATGAGATTTGAAATAGAATCTATGTACACTAACAAAGTATGGGCTTTAATGGATCCTCCTAATGGTATTATACCTATTGGATACAAGTAGGGTTGTAAGAGAAAAATTGGCATTGATGGTAATATATATATATACATATGTAAAAGACAAGGCTAGCGGATAAAGGTTATTACAAAAACAAGGAGTTAATTTTTATTCTAAAAGGTTTCCTAATCATATGTGCAAGTTGCAAAAGTTTATTTATAGACTTAAGTAAGTTTCTTGGAGTTATAACATCCATTTTGATCAGATAATCAAAGAGTTTAAGTTTATTAAGAATATGAAAAAACTGTGTGTCTATAAGAAAGTTAGTGGGTGTACAATCCTTGTCCTAGTGTTATATATGGATGACATATTGCTAATTATAAATGTCATACTAATGCTCTAATTTGTAAAGATTTGGTTGTTCAAAAACTTCTCCATAAAGGATATAGGAAAAGTAGCCTATATTATAGAAATAAAGATTTATAAAGATACATCAAATAGGTTGCTTGGCTTATCCCAATCCACGTATATAAACAAAGTGAAAAAGAGGTTTAACAAGGAGAATTCTAAGAAAGGATTCTTAGTTATGCCATATGAGATTTCTCTCTCACAAAGTATATGTCGTAAGAAACAAAAGGAGAGATAAAATCAATTATGTTTCATATGCTTCGACAATGATATCAATTATGTATGCTATGCTAAATACTAGACTAGATGTCTCTTATGCTTTGAGCACAACAAGCAGGTTTCAAGTCAATCATAGTAATGTTCATTGGATGGCTATGAAAAATATCTTAAAGTATTTGAGAAGGACTAAATATGTTTTCTTGGTCTATAGAGGAGTTAAATTGAGAGTTTAAGGATATTTGAATGCTAGTTTTCAATTCGATCCAAATGATAGTATACTATAGCAAGGTACATCTTCACTATGAATAGTGGTGCGGTAAGTTGGAAGATTTTTAATTAGCCAACCATTGCAGATTCCGTGACTGAGGCAGAGTACATATCAATGTTAGAGTCTACAAAAGAAATAGTTTCAGTTAAAAAATTCATCATAGAACATGGAGTGGTTCTTAGCATTATTGAACCAATAGTATTGTACTACAATAACAATGATGTCATTGTAAAACAAGGTCTCATCAATGATCTAAACAAGTACTCAAGAAGTTTCACTTGAACAATGAGATTAATGTCATTGTTTTTTAATTAATAAAGACTATCTTTATCTTTATGTATTTTGTTAATTTTATTTAATATTTTAATACTAAAGGTAAAATCTCTGAAATAATTATTGTGCAGTTGAAATTATAATGAAATCATAATTATAAAATTCAATTTGTATTTATGTATTATTTTAAAATTCTTCTTAGTTGGAGTCTCATCAAGATGAGATATTGATGAAATGGTAGAACTAACACACGATATGTTTCTTTCCTATAAAGAAAGCAATTGATTTCATCAATTAAAGTATGTAAACATATGGATGCTTATTATAGAATAAGTTTATTAAACTAACCCGATTGTGAGGACCCCAAATGGAGTATTACTTATGTATCTATAGATTTTCTCATTATGATATTTGTATGATTGATTCTTAGACTTCTGATTACCAAAGTATTTTATGCGACAATTAGTATTTTTGTGCTACTTATGACATATTCTTTTTAGGGTAGTTCAATCAATAGTACATGAAAATATAATATAAATTATATAGAGATAGTTGAAAAGTCAATAAATGATTCGTCACCCTAAAGTAATTAGTAAAAATGTTCTAATGTTGTTGATTAATAAAAATTTAAGAAATCCTCTGGCTAAAGTGAATTAGCATATGAAAAAGTGTTTTCAAATATCAATTATAAATCAATTGCTAATTAATAAGAACGACAAATAATTGGATTTAAGAGGAATAGGCATTATATCCATACAATATAACCAATTGAAACATTGTATAACAGAAAGATTAAATTATACATAATAATTATGTATAGACATGTTGAGTTAAACCACTTTGACATTTTTTATATTTGAGTAGTCATGACATGCTAGACATCAATATTGATATGTCATTATAAATTATTTAATTGAAGAATTAAAAATAAATTAAAAAACTTTTAATTCATCTAATTTTAATTATGAACTAGAATTATAATTTATAATCATTGTCAATATATTATGAACCAATGGGTCGTCCATAAAGATCAATTAAAAATAATAAAAAATTATTTTAAATTAAGTTAGATTTAATTGTAAATTTTGAAATTTTTCAGGGATCAAATATGAGATATTTATTATAATTAGAGTTTGCTTTTAATTAAATTTAAGATATTAATTTTAATAAAAGAATAAACCCTAATGCCTTTTTTATTTATGGGAAATAAGCGTAAAAGAGTTAGCAGTCCTGCTTGTTTCCTATCAAAAGTTGAGTTTCTTTTCTTCTTTTTTAACTCTATGAATACCGTCAAAGATTGAATGCTTAGATAGCCCGTGGTTGACACATTTAAAAGAGTTTATAGATGAATTCGAATCAGACACAATTCAATTACTTTTATGATTAATATTTTTTAAGTTATTAAGTTCTGATCAAAAAATCATAAACATTAATTTTTTTGATTGCACATGTGATTCTACCACTGGTGGTTTCCCAACAGAACTTTCATAATATGTATCCCAACAATTTTCATAATAGCTTAGCAACAATTGCATAATTATATATAATCCAAAACATTCGTCTCTTTCTCACACTAACAGACTAGGCTCAATGTTTGTTACGCCATGCAAACATAGACCCTTTAATCTCTAAAAGATTTTAGTATAGTAGCGGTTCTTTAATTTCAACAACTTAATTGTGATATATA
Organism: Erythroxylum orinocense; assembly: GCA_025531955.1. Classification (NCBI taxonomy): domain Eukaryota; kingdom Viridiplantae; phylum Streptophyta; class Magnoliopsida; order Malpighiales; family Erythroxylaceae; genus Erythroxylum; species Erythroxylum orinocense. The sequence goes on from JANZLX010000001.1 coordinate 14,314,821, forward strand.
TATTAATTTATATCCAAAATCACCTGCAATTGTTATTAGCTATAAAATATAATCATTATAATGACATAGTGCACCTTCGACAAGCCTCCATCATCTAGCATATCCCCCGCGCTAACAGACGTTACCTGTTTGTTATATAACCTCTTGTTCATGGATTGTAGTGGTTGAACCAAACTCTTATGTTATTTTTAAAAACACTTCAACTCATAAACTTTCAATACTTTAAAATTTACAGAAATATGAAAACACTCTATTGTTATACATATTTGATTTAAAATCATTCAAATATTTCTTAAAGTTTGTTTGAAAATTAAGAGATATTTTTAAAAAAATCATAAATAAACTTCTTTTTGATCATATAATGATTGACCAATAATTTATTAAAATAAGATTATAACAAAATTTACAGTAATTTATTATATCATGAAATCCTTATTTCCTCTTTATTTTTTATTTTTAACTTGAGTTTTCTTAAAACTCTTTTGAGTTGTGTTTGTTCGTCAATTTTATTGCCAAATGGTAATTCGGTCACTTCACCTTTTTGTTGACTTTAACCTTTCACATATTGATTGATTATACTATTAATTATTTTTTATTTGTATTATATGTGTCCGTTTGGTTCAGCTTTTGAAAGTTCCAAAAGCACTTTTTTTCACCACAAAAGCTATTTTAAGGAAAAATTAAGCGTTTGGCTGAAAACTTCAAAAGTACTTTTACAATAGAAATAACTTTTTAAAAAGCTCAAATACAGCTTTTTTCAAAAGTTAAAAGTTTGGCTTTTCTGAAAGCTAAAATTTGAAGCTTTTCAGAAAAGCCAAACTTTTAACTTTTTCGGGAAGCTGTTTTCCGTCATTTACGTAAGTGTCCGTCACTTACGTAAATAAAAACTGATCTGTTTCTTTTGTACCAGGCAGACGTTCGGC
>JANZLX010000001.1:14315843-14337776 GCA_025531955.1 Erythroxylum orinocense
ATTAGAATGTTTTAATATAAACTTTTAATTAAATTATTAAACTCTTAATTACAGAAGTCTTCCTTATAATTTTATTATGACAGCAGTATTTCAAAAAAGGGTAAAGATTTATGAATAGCACGATAATTATAAGAAATGTAAATATTAAAACAGGAAAAGGGTATTAACTACATTTTAAATCTTTATAGTTTCGTTGATATAATGTCCAATAATAATAAATTACATCAGATGTCGAAACAAGACATGGAGTACCGCAGTCACCAGTCAGTATTACTGGCAAAAGTCAAAAGTTTCACCAAAACATCTTATTTGTAGATTAACGTCAAAATTACGATTTTCATTCATCAGCTTTTTAAGTCTCGACACTCTTTAACGAAAAGCAGCAATTTGTCTACTATGCATCAGAAATTTTGGATACCAATATGTACCAGAAAGCACTTCTTTTACTACATCCAATCATATTAATCCATAGGCATATTTCATCACTACAGTGTAACGTAGGCAATGTAGTTCAACTAGCGAATTAGATATAATTTAAAATTATTGAATCCTTTTAATTTGGATATATTTTTCATTATTAGGATATTATTAATTAAAGTGTAATAAAATTACAGCGGAGAGTTTTATGTTACGTTTCATTCCATCCTCAATAGTAAAAATAAGAAACTTCTAATTCGGAAGATTTAAGATAGAACGTAAACTAATAAATATATACTACTTAATATACTTCCAATAATTTTTCGAAATGTCAACTGTAACCAAGTCATAATATTATATTAAATAGATTATAATAATATTTAATATAATACATTTTATTAAATAATTAATAAGAATTTTATACTATTAACAAATAAATTATATATAATTAATAATAAAATAAAATTTTTATTAATGAAAAATATAAAATAAAAAAATATTCTTTAATTGTTTGTATATATTTCTATATAAATAAATTATTTTTAAATATAAATCATATAGAATAAAATAAAATAAATTTTAATAAAATAAAATGTATTAAATAATTAATAATAACATTTTTATATAGTTAATGCTAAATTGCATTAATTAATAAAATTTTTATTAATGAAAATAGAAAATACAAAAAAATTATTCGTCAATTGTTTGTATATAATTTTATATAAATAAAAATGTAAATAAATTATTTTAAAATATAAACCATGTAAAATAGAATAAAATAAAATATTAATAATAAAATAATAAATCACTTGTAACAGTATTTTAATATAAAGGATATAATAATTATTTATTATATATTACATTCTATTATATTTGTCATCTTAATAATATTTTACTAAATTATATTATAAGTTTTTTTATTTATCTTAAACAAAATTTTATTATATTATATTATAATTTATTATAAGTCGTTTCATTCTGCCATATTATATTTTACTTTATTGATTAATATCTGTCAAATAAAATTATAATTATCTATTAAAAAACCATCACACGTCACATCAGAAAGTACAAATTCATAACATGCAAACACTTGCAAAATCTTCTTACATGTGCTATTTTAGCCGTCCAAAGTGGCCCATCTGGTGGGGCCCTTCTATTGAGACATTTTGGTGACAACTTTCTAATGTATAATAATGTTTATTCTTAGTTTCAAAAAAAATAAAATAATGTTTATTCTTTATGTATATGGGCGTTGTAGTCACGCGAATGTATGTTATTAACTTACTATATCCTATCTGATCCAAATGGCGAGAAGATTCTGCCCATGACAGAAGATCGTAGGGCTATTATTTCTGTTCAACTAAAAGACAATGTGCTTGGTTTATGGGAACTGATATGACAGTTTAAGTCAAATGTAAGTGCAGTTCGTTTCTGTCAAGCACCTGTACTGTACGCACCATAAAAGCCGTAAGCTATGGCCTACGTTTATGATTCTATTCTAGACGGAGGGCTGCCGTTTCACTATGAATGATTCTGGCTGAAACTGTTTGTGTTAATTAACCACAAACAAGGCATATGCTCGATCATACGGAGGGGAGATGAAGCTAGGGCTGGATCATCTGTTTCAATTTAATTTTATTTATATATTTATATAAGTTATATATATAAAATTTAATAAAATAAAGTAAAAATTAGCTCAATAAAACTTATTAATACTAAGTTAATAGCTCAAGTAGGCGTAGTCATAAAGAATTTGTGTGTTTTCTTATTTCCTTTAATTTAGTTTATCTCTCAAAAAAATTAGTGCCAATATATTATGGATTTCTTTTGAGTGATGTCTTGGACAGAGATAAAATAAAATCCAATTTAAAATTAAGTTCAATTTAATTTAATTTAATTTAATTTAGAAAAAAAATTAACTCTAATTAAAAAATTAATTTGAGTTAACTTAAAATTAATGTTAAATTATATTTATCTGAATTGGGCTTTAACCCAAGCCCAGTTAACCTAATCAAAGATATCTTCCAGTTAGTTACATATTGTCAAAAGACAATTAATATTTTTTATCTTACGATTTTTTATAAGGGTTAATAATTTTTCAAGCATATAATTAAATATCTGAAAATTTAAGAATTCATTTAAAATTAGAATTCGTTAGTTATTTTATTTAAAACTTATATTTAAATATGAATACCAATAAATACTTTGATTAATATTTAATTCAAATTTTTATTATTAACTGAAAAAAATTCATATTCACAATATATATACATTATTTTAAACTTAACCATATTCAATTGTTTAATTTTCTCGACAAAATATAACTACTTATTTTAGAACTAAATTATATTCATTATATCTATGGAATATAAAATAAAAATAAATGCTACTAAGAAAATAACTCATTATATAATTAATTATATTAATCTACATAAAAATTTTAAAACGAATTTAATTCTAGTAATTCTAAAATACAATTCTAAATAGGCATAAGAGGAAATAAAAAATTTCCTTCTTTAAAAGCTATCACCATAAAAAATGGCTAGCTGGAACAAATAGCTTACAGCTACAAAGCGTTTTCCCCATGCCTCTAGTAAACTGGAAATGCTGAACATAGTACATCCAGATATTTTAATGCTAAAAATTGCACATTTCCACTGAATGATGCTCAGTCCTTAGACACGATGATAACACACGGGTTAAACAAATAGAAATCAGAATGAAATGGTAATACCTTAAATTATTTTATTTGCAGAACGATAAACAATACCGCGGCTTGTTTATCCTCTTCTTCCTTCTTGTTTTCTTTTATCTAAAGACATACCTTGGAAGGTAACTACACCAATCTTTCTGTTAAAGGTCTGAAACCAAAATTTGGCATCTGAAGCTTCATGAATTTGACAAAAAGGAAGGCGAAGAATCATCAAATGTTAACCCAGCTACCTACTTTAGGTCACGTCAAGACTAACAGGTTTGCATGTACATCAGTGTAATTATACATCGAAGTGAAGATAGGAACTTTTGTTTGTCAAAACCAGAGAGACTAAGACACTTAACCTGTACAAACTCACAAAAATTTCCTAGCCTCTCTACCAGTCTCCTGCACAAGCGTTAACTTCTAATTAATTAGTTTCAGAAGTTTGGCTATTGATTAGAGAACACTTATCCTTGAACCCCACGGGGTTCATTTTCTTTGAAGCTGAAGTCATCACATTCCATTGTCTCTTGTTTTATCTGATTAATGGCCAATCTGCGCATCTTTATCTTGTCTGCCGCTCTTGAATCTGTATCTGACCTAGACTTTACACTCTTCGGCCCATGAACATGACTGCCATGAGAGTTTTGAATTTTGAGTTTGGAGAAGCTGGCAGCTCTATTCCTACAAAGTCATCGCGCTTCAGTAGCCATAACATAATTCAAGTAGTTAAAACCATTCGCAATAATGGAGGTACAAAAACCAACCCTTTTGAGGATGCATCAGATTTTGGTTGTTTTGGTGATTTTGGCTTGAGTTTTCGCTTTCCCTTTCCATTGCTAGCATGTTCAAGAACCAAAAGAAACAAGATCATATGTACAAACTAATAGGAAGCTGGTGATAAGCTTAATGAGCAACATCTACCCTTCATGACTATAGGGCAGACAAAAGGAGACATTGCAAATGAATCCAAGTACTCCAGTAAAAGGTCTCATTTTCTATGATAGTATCAATTACATGTCAAAATCAAAGTGTGTGTGGGAATGGACTTACATAGGAGATGACACATCAGGTTTTGGAATCCCAATTTTGAAGTCCTGCATATATTAGTGGAAATTACAGCGTAGCAAGTTTTGATATAGTAAGTTTTAAACGGGAAAAGAAAAATAAAATAATGTTAAAACCAAAAGGGGAAAATGCAATGTTAAACCAAAAGACATACTTCGTCCAGCAAAACTTGGCCCTCCGTTAGTTCCCAATCTTCTCTTTTGAGATTTAGTGTCTCTTCATCACCATCAGTATACAATACCTACATAATAATAGTTGAGAACTAAAATAAATAAGAGTGCATGCATCTGGCCTCAACAAAACTGGATTACCGAACATAAAATGGGATTCAAGGTCACAATCAAAGAAATGACCCCTCTTTATTTAACGTGAAACTGACCCAGGTAGAGCCATCTCATGCTAAAATAAACAGTAAAATTTACTCAAAGACTGTACAAGCTAAGTAACACCTCATACTCCTCCCAGCCTACACTTGCCATCCAAAATAGGAAAAGAAAGACCAATTTGTTAGATGAGTTAAAGGCATCCAACCCTGTGCTTCTTCCGAATAGGATCATATGAATCAACAACTCCTTCATAATACCTGCAGAACAAGAAGCAAATGTCCAATTCGAAATTGAACGAAGACAAATGATATAGTTCAAACACTGCCAGACACAAAATCTTAGGACAGGTTAGAAGCCCATAAAGATATCTTACGTCTTGTCCAGGGGCCACCAAACCTTTATTTTACAACCAATTAATTTCTCGCCAGAAGCCTGTGCAAGAGAGCCAGAATCCTGTACAATAGAACGAGAATGCAAATTTAATGAACTAAAGGAGATAGACTCAGCTTCAAGAGAGTGAGAGCAGCAATACATTAAAAAAAATCATTTCAGAATTTGAGTCACACAAGAAAAAATGTCAGCACATGCAGGCAGTGGTTTGCAAATTTTAATCACCATTGAAGTTACAACACTTCTATTCAAAATATTCTTCTTAGAAGCAAAGAGCAGCATGATCCATGCTCAATCAAGCGTGGGAAGTCAAAAAATTAGTTGATCCTTCAATTGGGAGCTCCATAACAATGAAAACCATCAATCCTCTATCAAAGTTATCAGACGCAAGAATTTCTGCCTTGATGTGGCTGAAATCATGTTAATTTTGCGGTTGTAAGTATTTATAATTTAGTCAATGATACAGAATAAGAAACTGTATATTTAGCATTAAATTCCTAAGTTTTTGCTTTTATCTCCTATAAGTAGTATTTTTTAATGTAGTAGTCCTAAGAACACAGTGAATATTGAAACATTCGTTTCAGCTTGTATAGTATCAGAGCAGGGACTTATTCTCTGACTTTATCAAGAAAAACATTAGTTCTTTCATTATGTCAAAACCTGGGGTTCTGGATCATCAAATACTTTTCATTTGTTGCGAAGTTAAATATTGTGAGAGTGTTGCTTTCTATTGCAGTTAATCTAGATTAAACTCTACATAAGTTAGATGTAAAAAATGCCTTCATAAATGGAGATTTAGAAAAAGAGGTGTATATGGAGCCTCCCCCAGGATTTAGTAAAAGGTTCGGAAAAAGAATATGCAACTTAAACAAATCTTTATATGGGCTGAAACAATCACCAAGGGTCTAGTTTAAAAGATTCCCAAGTTTTGTAAAGTCTCAAGGTTTCTTATGGGGACAGTCTGGTCATACTATATTCATAAAAACTTCTGCAAAAGGAAGGACAACAATTCTAATTGTGTATGTAGACGACATTATCCTAACTGGCAATGATTTTGAGGAAATTGAAATTCTTAAAAACAATCTCTCAAAGGAGTTTGAAATCAAAGACCTGGGGTATCTTAGATACTTCCTAGGGATAGAAATTGCTAGATCTAAGAAGGATATAGTAGTCAATGAACAGAAGTAAATCTTGGACATTCTAGAAGAAGTTGGGATAAGTAGATGCAAACCATCAGATAGTCCTATAAAATTCAACTCAAAGTTGGATAAAGTTAGGCAAGGAGTTCCAATGGATACAGGTTGATATCAACGAATGGTAGGAAAGCTAATCTCTTTATCTCACACCAGACCAAATATTTCCTTTGGTGTCAGTGTAGTAAGTTAGTTTATGCATACTCCCTATGAAGAACACTTAGAAGCATTGTACAGAATCTTAAGATACTTAAAGGGGACTCCAAGGAAAGGATTATTCTTTAAGAAAAGTGATCAAAGCCAAGTTGAAGTCTACACTGATGTAGACTGGGCAGGGTCTCCTACAGATAGAAGATCAACTTCCGGGTATTGCACATTTTTATGGGGAAATCTATTAACCTGGAACAGTAAAAAACAAAGTGTGGTTGCTAGAAGTAATGCAGAGGCAAAATATAGGGCAATGACTCATAATTTGTGAAATAATTTGGCTTAAAAGAGTAATGGAAAAAAACCTAAGAAACCAATGGAGCATCCAATGAAGTTGTTTTGTGGTAACAAAGCAGATATCAGTATTGCCAACAATCCAGCTCAACATGATTAGACGAAGCATGTGGAGATTGACAGACATTTTATAAAATAAAAACTTGAAAGTGGACTCATCCATTTGTACCTTCAACACAAGTTGTTGATGTCTTCACCAAAGGGCTACTAAGACAAAAATTTAAGTTCTTTGTAAGCAAGTTGAGCACGATCAATATCTATGCACCAACTTGAGGAAGAGTGTTGATATTATAAAAATAACCAGCTATTAGCTAATTCTCTATAGATAATTACCTGGTATTCCATTAATTAGTTTAGATTTTGTCACTTAGAGGATAAATAGATTCTTCCTCACTTACAGAGGTAATTAAGGCTGTATTGTCCATATATTGCTTGTGCTATTCACAAAAGATTAAGGAAAAATTACTTATTTCTTCATGTTCACATAATTTGAGGGAGTTTTAACTTTTAACGAATTGTCGAACATGTTTTCTTATGAGTTGATACATGTAATGTAGTTTTTGGAGCACCTTATGAACGAGAGTCATTGATGCCCAATTTCTTTGCAATAATAAAAAGTATTTCATTTCACTCTAGGCCATTGAATATTCTTCTATGTGACCTTCCACAATGTGCCGTCATGGTGAGTCAAAGCTCTGATACCAAATTGATGTAGGACAAATAGAAGAAGTATTACCAAGTAGCTAGAATCGCAAAATTAGGAGATATGGTTGGTTATAGGCTGCTGGAATTTCAAGTTTCAGTGCTGTATTTCAGCTAAGAATGTTGAAATTTCAGATTTGGTATAGTTGGGTTTTTAGGATTTGATTGCTGGAAATTTAGGCTTAAAAGTTCATGATTTAATATGGCTGAAATTTAGGTTTAAGAGGGTAGAATTAAGGTTAGATTTGCTAAAATTTAGTAACACAAAGAATGAAGGGTAAGAAACCAAGAATCACTCCTAAGGTCTAAGAACCCTATTAGAAGAAAGCATCATACTTTTTAGTTAAATAGTCAAGTTTGAAAAAAAAAATCAGACTTGTTAATCTTGAAGGGCTGAGTATACACATATTTATAGAGAAATTATTAGAACCCTTATTCAAGTAGGAAAGGGTTCCTAACAGATTTAAATCCTATTCTAACAAAAACCCTATAGATTTAAGATCTAAACAACTAGGTTAACATATCTAAAAATAGAATAACATATTTAAGTCACTACTTTGTCTTATCTAATAAGGAATCCTAACATAACCTAAATTTAAGTCCTTATCTTTATTGTCAACTCAATTCTTAATCCTCATCCCACTAAATTAAGGCTTTTGGTTGACTAATTTTTTTATTTTTTATTTCTTCTATAGACTTTAAGCTCTTTTGCATGACACCATCACTTAAAATTATCCCTTTTTGATAAGTGGAGCAGATTTAGTGTTTGGAATTAAGTGGCTTACTTCTTTAAATACAGTGTAGGCCAACTAGAATGAGATGTTTCTAATTTTTAATTTAATGGGAAGCGATATAAGCTCCAAATGGTGACACAAAAGTCAGATGTGGAGGTAAACTTTCAATATCTCTCTAAAGAAGCCAAATTTCCAAGTAATCCTCCTCCTAAAATTCAAAAATTGCTGCAAAATTTTGAAATGATTTTTGAAGGATATCCTTCCACCTTTATCACCACCACCACGCTCACTCCATTCCTCTACATCCCAATTTAAAACCACCAAGCATATGTCCATATCATTATCCTTCCTTTCAAAAATCTGAAATTGAGAAGCAAGAATCAGAGTTAGCTTAAATTAGGTATTATTAGAACTAGCACCAGCCTTTTTGCGAGTCCCATTCTCCTTGTTAAAAAGAAAGACAACACCTAGCATATGTGTATCTATTATAGAAGCCTAAACCAAATCAACATTCTAGACAAATACCCAATCCCAAACATCAACGATTCTTCTTGACAAATTACATGGTGCCTCTTTCTTCTCAAAGTTGATTTACGTTCAAGTTACCACTAAATATGCGTCAACCTTACAAACATCCACAAAACTACTTTTCGCACCGATTCGAGCCATTATGAATTCACTGTGTTACCCTTTGACCTCACCAATGCTCCATCAACCTTCCAATCAGCAATGAATGATCTATTCTGACCATCCTTGCAAAAATTTATTCTCGTATTCTTTGAGGACATCTTGGTATACAGCCCATCTTTCAACTAACATCTTAATCATCTACACCTTATCCTTCAACTTCTCCAAGACAACCACTCCTATGCCACGGCATCTAATGTTTATTTAGCCAGACCAAAATTTATTTTTTTGGGCATGTGGTTTCAACCAAAGGAATTGCTATTGATCAAGATAAGATTCAGGCAGTTTTGGGGTGGCCGATACCAACTATTGGATTTGTGTGGTAGTCGGTATCAATTTTGTTGGGATTAACAGGCTACTACCGCCGGCTTGTGCAGAGTTGTAGATGATAGCCCAACCACTTGTTGATCTCACGAAGAAGAATACTTTTAACTGGTCTCATACAGCAAAGAAGGCTTTCCAACAACTCAAGCTATCTTGATTGTTTATGTAATGTCATGAAGTCCTAATAGCATGGAATTGGAAGGTTTGAAGAAAAGCTTGTTGCATATTTTGAGATGAAAGACCTCAAAAACTATATATTTTTTTTTGGAATAGAGTTTGCTAGATCCAAGGAGGGATATCTTTGTCACTCAACGCAAGTATACACTTGAGTTGCTTCATGAAACAGGATAGCTTGGATGCTAAGGTGTTGAAACACCAGTTGAGCGTAACCTAAACCTTCAACATTCAAAAAAGGAAGGTGTGATGAATATATATCAGTTTCAAAGATTGGTTGAAAGATTGATCTACTTATCTATACAAGTCTAGAAATAGCATTTGCACTAAGCAAAGTTAGTCAATTTTTGCATTCACCATGAAAAGAACACTTTGAAGCAGCATACAAGATGCTGAGGTACCTAAAGGAAACCCCTGGTAAAGGTCTGTTTCAGAAAACAAGGACATCTTCAAATAAAAATATATACAACTGCAGATTGGGCTGGAAGCATCACTGACTGAAAGTCTACTTCAAGTTATTGTGCCTTTGTTGGAGGAAATTTTGTGACTTGAAGGATTAAAACATAGACATGGTAGCTAGAAATAGTGCTGAAAAAAGGAATTTAGATCTTTGGATCACGAAATCTGTGAAGCTAAGCGGAATAAGAGATTATTGGAAGATTAAAAAATTCCAATTGTATCACCAACCAAAGTGTATTGTGACAACAAGGCAGCAATTGCAATTACATATAATCTTGTTCTTCATGATGGAACTAAACATAAGGAAGTTGACAAGCACTTTATCAAGGAAAAAACTTCAGAAGGGACTGATTTCTATGATTTATATACATATTGCTGAACAAATAGCTTTTCACAAAGGGACTTAACAAGAAACAATTCAACTACCTAATTAGCAAGCTGGCCATGGAAGACATATGCAAGCCAGCTTGAAGGGGAATATTGGAAGCAGGAATTTTTGCCTTGATGTGGCTGAAATCCTGTTGATTTTACAGCTGTAAGTATTTAGATTTTAGTCAATGATACGAAATAGTCAACTGTATATTTAAAAATTTAGAGATTATTTAGTTCCTATGTTTATGTCTTATATCTCCCATAACTAGCACTGTTTTATATAGTTTTAAGAACACAGTGAATAACTGAATCGTTAGTTTCAGCTTATAAAAGTGCTTTGGTCAATAGTTCACAAAGAAAAGCTTTTCAAGGAAAGGCAAAGATCAAATATCTAACAGAGACGTCAAGATTTGACTAAATGAAACTAGCACCTCACAGAATTGTCAATAAATAAAATCAAAGGATTGATACCATTTCCTTCCTTGGAGTACGCTTCCTCCTAACTAGAGTTTTGGGGGTTTCATCAGGTAGATTCCCATCTCTAATTGATAATTTAGTTATCTGCATGGTGATAAAAAGAAGATAAAAAAATATGTGCACAACAAAACTTGGAGCTCTTGATTTTGTAAGAGAAACGTGCTGTCACAAGGATGCCCATAATGTTTATATGTACCTTATCAAGTGTCTCACTAGTATCCCCATGAGAAGTATCATTCACATGCATCCTAGTTGTGTTCCGTCTCTGAACAGACAAGCTGCCTTTACTCATGCTCTTTACCTGTACGTCAACTGAGTCATATAATGGTTTTTCCTTTTCAGACTTGACCACTGGTGCTATATGCCCTGGGGTCAGAGAAATCCGCTCAACATTCTTGGCAGAATCTCCTGCTTCCCTTGAGAACTTTCTTCGTTTTACCTCAGTTCTTTCTTTAGATTGCTTTCCTAGAATAACATTACCAGACTTTGGAGATTTCTCCCCACCCAGAGAACTCAATATCTCACCCGCTGATAAAGACATGGAACCAGGTTCGTTCACAAATTTACCCTTTCTTTTCCAACCTCTTTTTGAAAGGCTTTCCTCAAGAGGGCTTTGTTTTGGCAATGAGGATGAAGCACCAATTCCACTGGTTTTTGGTCTAACACTGGCAGGTTCTGCACCACTCATATGCAGGGATGAAAGAGCTGCCTTCTTGAGAAGCAGTTTTCCAGAAGGTGAAGTGGCATGAATTTTTCCTTCATGAGTTATTTTATAAGTTTTCCTTCCTGAGCGAACCCAAGAATGATCATAGCCTTCTTCTGGATTCATCAAAGAATTAGGTTTTCGCCCCCTCTTCTTTGCAGAAGTCTGTGGCTTTACTCCCAACTTCACTACAGGTTCAGCATAGCCACCTCCTTCAGTAACAAAATCTTGGGCAAGAGAGCCACGCTTCAGCATGCTTGAAGAATTATCATTGGCAAAGTTGTTAACCCTTCCTGTTGAGGCAGTTACCACTCTTCCTGTTGAATTGGAAATTCCATCTACAGCTTGAAAATTTTCTCCAAGACAGGGATCATCTGGTGATGAGCCTTTAATCATCTGACCAACAGAGATTTGCATTTCACAAAGATGATTTAGTCAAACCTTAGTTCAAAGACTCTGAACTAATGTAATAAGACAACAACTGCCAATTTGTTTCCTGATTGCTCAGGAAAATATTGATCATCATTCAACAAGTGCAATCCTTCATTTTCAATATTTTTTAAAATTACTTAAGCCATGCTAGTAAAGATGTAAATCAAACCAAATAGGAAACAATGTGTGATTTTACTAGGGGAAAAGTTTGCAAATTCTCCACAAAATACAGTGCATAGGAGGTGTTAAACTTCGAGGTGACTGGGACATAGGACCGGCCATGACAAGATTGTATTAGTCGTACATCAGTAGTAGATTCCTATTTGGATTGCCTTATTTACACTAGTATTGTTTGTGAAATGCAGAACAGTTTTGCACTACATGTCATCTTCTACCATTATATATTCACGGGGGAGAACACCTACAATTTATAGAAATCAGGGATCTGATCCATCTCAAGCAAATCTAGTATCAAAAAAGAGAGAAAATGTTAAGACTATATTCAGAAATGAGGTAAACTTTTAGTCTTGTCTGTAAACCAACGATGCATAGAATAAAACCAATATGTTTCAACAATTACTAGGTTTACAATAACAGGAAAATACCAGATGTTTCTCAGAATGATTAACATGATCATGCTTAAGGGTATGCGACTCTTCTTGGCATATAGAATCGACTATGGGAGTATATTCATCCAAAGCTACTCCAAGAGACCGCACTGCTTCCTTGAGGTAAGGTTTAAGTTTGGTAAAACAGTTTGTTAATACTTTCTCTCCAAGCTTCCATGCGATGGGAGAAGCACTCTGAATCACAACATATGTCAAATCAACAACCAGGATGACCAATATAATGTTAAAGTAATACATATCAGGAAAATGCATCTACCTGACTTTCTTTTCTTGCACTGGCTAATAGAGGGGCAATAAGATCCATCGATATGTCTTCACTTTCCTCTATCACCCAGGTCATTATTGTTTCCATGGCAAGCAATACGTTATGTGGATGATTGGGTCTTCAATTTCATGACACAGAGAAAACATAAATAGGAAATGATATCAAGCCTTGTACCACTGCTTAAGCACTATAACAAGCACGAAACTATTAAGCATAGGTGACCAAATCTAAGCACAAGGACAATGGGGAGAAGCCTAAACTTGCATGGGATGTATGAATACAAAAAAACTATTATAGATTAATAATGCTGGGGCCATACAACACGTATTAATTAAAAGAGATATTAATTATTTGAGAATTAATCTAGCCTATTAGATCAAGTTGTAATGATAATATAAAGATCATTAATTTATCGACCATTAATTTATAAAGGTTTTATTATACTTTCACTATATAAATCTAGGACATGTATGTCTCAAAAGTCTAAGGATCACTAGAACCTATCCCAGAAAAAGCCCTACGAATAAATAACCCACATCCATATGCATTTTTTTGTCATGATGTTAGTAAAACTTTTGTTAGGACTGGGAAAAGAACAATACAGTGCTTAAACACCCTTACTATAAATGTTCAGTAATAAATTGCCTCAGTTGTGTATTTCATTGCTGCACTTGGTTTTACAGAACTTATCTTTTCCTTATAAGAGAAAAAGCATTTTGCACTATGTAATCCTATTTAATTTAGTTGCAGATAGTCAAGATAAAGGAAACCCCCAAGGTGAAAATGAAAGAGTGTCATTACCTACTGAATTACCGAAACTAAACAGTTTTCAAAACCTCCAGTGACATGGAGAAGTACATGTTTCCCTAACTCTGTATGTTTTGGAGGCACAACCGTATACATGGAATGTAAGGCCAGAATCATATTATACTCATCGTGTTTTATTGCCACTGATGATTAAATAATATAGATATCAAATTCTATGTTTAACAAATGAAGCAATATGTGCTATAACAAAACTTCATAAAAAGTCATCCCATGCACTCTTTGAGGAAAGGGGCTTCCGGTTCTGTCAGGAATTGATAATCAATTTGGTGAATATATAATAAACATTTTAACAATGTAATCACAAAACAAATATAGCCTGATAAGGGGTCCAATTGCAGCATAATACATAAATGTGAGACAGGTCACAGAGATAAACTTTTGAATGGACTAAAATTTTATTTTCTGACCGAAGACTTTCCATTACACATATTCAAAATTTCATTTTCTGATCTAAGACTTTCCATTAAACATATCTCTAATCATATAAACAACACCACACCTGCAATGCAAGATAAATTTGGCCAAGTGAATAGCAGTTTAGAGGGCTCTTACCTTATTGTTTTCAGAAATTTCTGGAACATTTCCACAGTAAGTTCATGCAACTCGAGATCCAGCATCACCAAACAGGAACGTACCTTTGCCATAGTATCCAGAATTGAAACTGCCTTTGCATAAGAATGACCAGAAACATAGGACAATTTTTCGAAAGCCGCTATTATCAATTGAAAAATTTCCTATACACCAATGAGAATGTAATCATATAAGAATCCCCAAAAACCAAACATGAATCCTGATTGAATCCATTTTATTATTGAGAGTACCTTCATCTGGTTGTCATTATAAGGAGCATCTGGCGCTGTTATTCTTGTCATCTCACTAAGGCAGGATGCAACTGAAAGTTTCACAACTGAATCTGAGTGCCTCAAAAGGGAACCAGATATTAATGCTTTCATTGGTGGCAGAAGGGCATCTTGCATCGATCTTGATGGTGCCTGTTCCACATATAGGAGCAAGCGCTCTAGTTTCTAAAAGAAAAAAAAATGAAACAAAAGAATGGAACTGTCACATTATGACTTCTGGAAAAACAAGAAGGAAAGTGAAATTTGTACCTGTAGCAAATTTGGAAAAGAAAAACTCAAAATGCAGTAGAAGGCATGCACGGATAAGTTTACAAAAAGATGATAACAAATATTACCAACAAGTTATAATAAACGAAGCACAGAGACACTTTATGGAATCTGGAAAGCTTCATTTTACCAAGCCAAAAGCAAGAAGATGAATCTGTTCAAGATGGAGCCTTAATTTACATCCATTGAAGAGTAAAAGGGGCACTTGTATCCATCATGTGCTAGTTGGATCTGCTGTACGACTTTTTATACTATGCACACCAGTAAATATCTTGACTGCACAGAGAACTTTGTATCACAGCTATATCTCAAGCTTTTTATGCCACGCTGTCAATGTACTTAGAATTGACTTGATGATAAGTTCAGATAAGTCATCTTGTTTGCCCACTTCTGCTAGTACCCACAACTTCTTCTCATTCACATAATTGATTTTCTTATACTGTTTGTAAAATCACCAAAAGAAACCTACATCTTACCCGTTTGAACATTGACAACAGAAAACTCACACAAAAAGACTGCATGCATAGGAACACCAAATGCATGCGGTTACTACCCTTTGTGAAAAGTACATTGCCCCAACAATCACTGACTATAGAGTAACTGGATCATACACACAAGAATGCTGTCAAATAAACTAACCATGATTGGAAAATGGAAGAATACCAGAATCGCAAAAGCACCAATGCAAAAGCTAAAATGAGAACATGAAGCTAGAAATGTGGAAGAAATAAATCCAGAACAGCAATCGCAAATCCAATTCCATGGGCTACAATTCAACTTCAATAAGTCGATACAAAACAGAATCCACAACAAAAGGTGCAACTACTTGAACACGTAATTCAAAATGGAGGTACCCAATAAAAAACGAAGAAGCAATCCGGATAATGAAATATTAGACCAGAAATTATCAATTGGATAGCCACATTGATTCTATAAACACAATCACCATATATAAAGCCTCCATCCTTAATTATACATAACGATAAAAAGAAGTCAAAACGTCCAAATTTGTTTACCCAACAGGTAAAATCTGTTGTAATTTAAAACTACATACTTGATCAATTCAAGTTCCAATTCCCATATTCTGATTAAAAGTAAAGACAATCATTGAAAACCCAAAAAGTTATAAAGAGACGTAGATAAAAGAGAGCAACAGGAAAGGGGCATTACATCAAGATGATTAAGCAACTCATCGGTGGACGACATAGGGTTTAGAAGCCTGTTCCCAGCATCCTTCAACTGCTCCTGAATCTCGACCTCATTAATAGCCATTTCACACTTTAAGAGACGAGAGCTCGAAAACCCTAAAACCCCAGAAGAACAATAACTAGAAACTATCACTTTTACACACTTCTCTTAGCTTTTGCATGCCTTCCTCAAAAGACAAAACCCACAACAGAAGTCATCCTGTTTATAACTCCAGGAGCATAATATCACTTCTTTCGTTACAACTCAGCACACCTAAGCGAGGTGCTTCTATCAATGCGTAAAGCATGCAAGCGGAGGTTACTAAACAGCAATTTCAGATTTGCCCATAAATTTACTAAAGTGCATCGTATTGGGGTGGTCTCGAATTCAGTGGCAATGCTATCTGTTTTGACCGGGAATATATATAGTATATAGGGTCCTTGTAGTCCTATGACATTGGAGGGGCTTTTAGCTCTCAGTCTCAGTGGCTGGTGCTTCATTTTTAGCCAAGTATCGCACACAACGTACTCATTTTAACTTGTGAAAGTTACATGACAGCCCTTGAAGAAGAAGGGTTTTCTTGACAAGTCACATTGCACGCTTGTACTGACAAGTTAACACTTCTGTCCTGTACCCAGTTCGATGATACTACCCTTTGGTTCAGCTTATGTCGTTTAAAGTTGGCAATAGAGTTTAGGGGAGTTTGCAAACAAATAACAATATAGTCAAGTGCTATAAAGAGACTTCCTGAAAAATGAAGCATGTGAATGACATGAAGATTTCTCCCATTTGTGTAGGAACCAACCAAATAGCTGCCTTCTGGATCGTCTATGCAAGTTCAGTGTGCAAGGATAAGTCCTTTGCTAATATAGCATAGCTTTCCCAAAATCCTTTTTTCAACTAATAGTCGATATTCTATGAAGTGATCCATAATTCCAAATCTGTCCTATTTTGGTGAATAAATTGTCTGACACATCGTTTTTGGGATATATTTCAGAAGGGGACACCTTTCGTTGTGGTGGATGAGACCAATCACATCCACGTTCCAAGAATAAATAAGTAATAATTCAGTAAAACATAGTTAAAATAAATGGTTTTTCAACAACAATTTCACAAATTGATCGTTATCTCAAAAAGCAAACATCTCAAATAGAAAAAATCCAAAAACTCTATTTGATGAGTTGACCAACTAATTAAGAAACAAAACTCATAACAATGTTCTGCTTCTCAGTTAGCTTTGATGTGTTGTTGAACAACATTAAGACCTTCGCTCTCTTCCCCAAAATCCTGCAAACCAGTTTAGGAAGTAGAATTAGCCCAACAGGAGACACGAGAATAGCCAAAAAAAACACCTTGATTTAACTCATACCTTCACAACGACACAAGAGCAACCAACTACCTTCCTGGCCTTGCCCTCAGAATCAATCTTACACAACTGCAAGTAGGATCCAATAATATAGTTCCGTCAACTTTTACACACAACTCACCACACAGTGATCATGAGCATAAATCAATAAATGGTTGTACCATAAAATCTGTGTCACCATGCAAACTTTGCATTGAAGAAATCCATTAATGACCTATTTTACGACTAAATAAGTTTTAAGAAAAGAAATTAAATATGTAGACGAGCCCTAGAGAGAATTTTCTTGAGGCACCATAATCGTCCAAAATGACAATATATATTTTCAGATGCCTAACGAGTGATATGTAATTCAAGCAAGAATGATAAATGGTAATAATACTCATGACCAATCTAAAAGTTGGTGCATTGTAATTTGACTATATTCAATATTCATGTGTTAACACAAGTTAAAGCATGGGGCAAAACACAAGTGACTCCTCAGACATGGATGCCATTATATTAAATCAAAAAAATATCAAAACTCATTACATATCATTGACTACATGAACCCTGACAATTCTTTCTATAGTTTGCCGTCTATATTTTACCATCAATTTGAAGGTACCACTGCATCGTATATATTCAAATATTTAAATCTAGCAAAGCTGCTTAAGGTAAAGTTCATCTCAAAGGAGATATGTCTATATAGAAACATGATCCAGGAATTGTAAACTTGAGACATTAGAAGCTCTGTAAAGACATCTACAATAACTCATGAATGAAATCACGAGTCAATAAGCTGATAAGATATACTTACACCAGCCCACTCGCCAAGGGTCTTGGCACTAGGAACAGTTAATAGGCTCACACCATGATCAGCACAAAGCCCTTTGACCAGTTTTACATAGTCAGGTTGATTGCAGTCCTCTGCCAACACACACAGCTGGGCAGCATGCTTCTCAATCACTTTTGCACCTTCATGAAGGCCTTTGGAAAGGCCCCCATGAGCCAGAGACTTTCTCAATACAAGCTGCAGTGCAGTC
Source organism: Erythroxylum orinocense (assembly GCA_025531955.1). Lineage (NCBI taxonomy): Eukaryota > Viridiplantae > Streptophyta > Magnoliopsida > Malpighiales > Erythroxylaceae > Erythroxylum > Erythroxylum orinocense. The sequence continues at coordinate 14,333,926 of JANZLX010000001.1, forward strand.
ATCAGGTCCATAGGCTCACCAAGTGGCTGAGCAGATGCGTCAACAGCAATAGCACCCTCTTCACTGCAAATTTGGAAGTTAAATCAGGACAAGACACATTTTTTCCTTCACAGAAGTGATTAATGCTGTATTTGGACTTGACTTTTACATATATGCCTGTTTCAATTTATCATAACAAGCAATGAACCAAAATTTCTGATAGAATGACACAACACGACAGTTGGTACAAGATACATAGACATTTCAGAAATTAGAAAGAAGGTCGAGTCTGTTGTTAATCAACTAATCTTATCAGTCCAAAAACAAACTACAATGCTGAAGACTAAGGCAACTAAATATTCAAAGACAAAACCAGGTAAAGCAGTGTAGGAGATTATCGTACCCTCACCTCACCAAAGATTTCACAGTGAAATATAATATACTTCTCTTTGCAATGGTGTAATCCTAAATTCAAAATCACGTACCATATAGATTACAGGAAATATAACAATTAATTTTGGACAATCATGCATCTAAAATTACTTACGCTGCCATTGTTCTTGTCAATTAAGCCCAACTACTATCTCCTTCCTGCAGAGAGACAAGGTCCAAATCAAATCTCGAATAACAACAGCTCTAAGATTTCCAAAAACAAATTGATACAAGCAATAATCTTCTTTCTGAACAGATAACTTAAAACAATCGTCATTACAGTTGATAATACCACTTACCAAAAACCCTTTAACCGATAAAGATTGTTACTTATCAATAAAAATGGGCACAAAAGTTAACTATAACGTCTAATGATTTTGGATCCGTTGTCAGTCATAAAATTAATGGAGGCTTAAATTGAAAAACACAACAAAAGGAAATCTTTAGAAAAATTTAAGCTTATTTGTTAACAAAGTTTCATGCAAAGATAAAGAGAAAGCTAGAAATAGAAGAGGCAGACCTATAGCAACGACGCAAAATGCGACTGCGAAGGAAAGGAAGGGAGGCTTACAGCTTTGCAAAACCCTAAAACCTCCCCCAGAAACATGGGCCATAAATGGGTCCAAACACACCGAGGTGAAAAATGGTTCCCAAAATAAAACCATAATTTTAGTCTAGGCCAATTTTATCCACTGTTTGAACTTTGAACCCAAAGAAACTGCTCAAGAAACATTGTTTTTATAAGATGTATGGATATTGTTTTCTGGAGTCGGCATCCATTATACATCCCATGTATGTTTGTTTGATTGGTAATTTATAAATTTTAAAAAAAAAAGAAAATGGGACATAATTTGCAAGCAAACTGGCTGCATAAGGAACTTTTCCGTGGTTGTTTGCTTATGGATTATGGCTATTGTTCATCCACCTGACCCAAGAATGTTGGGATTAGATTTCTCATATTACTTTTGTTGTTGTTACACATTTTGATTTGGAGTTTGAATCAGTGTTATAAATCCTGTATTAGCATTGGCACCGAATTTGATTTTAATACGATACTCTATCGATGCCGGTTAAATATTAGTTATTATTTTTGATAATTTTTAAATTTTTAAAAATAATATCTATTTTTTTAAATTATAAATTCGTACTTAAAACTTTGCTTGCAACAACAGGAGTCTTCACGTAGAACAATTTGATTGTGTATTAGGAAATGCGCCTGCCCGAGGAAGAAGCAAGAAAAGAGAAACTATGAAGCTTGCGTGAAGGTTGATAAAATCACATTTTCAGCCATTTTGGTTTGATTGGTTTTTTCCCAGCAGACTTTGGTTCTTGAGGAAAAGGGGCCAGAAGCCCAGAACTTGTATCACAGGTTCGGGTTCAGATTGAACAGGCTCCCTTGGTTCACAGATAACATCCAATCTTTTCAAAGACATAATTTCTTCATGAAGGAAGGGACCTGGCTTGATGACTATATCATCTTCATCCGAACAGCAATCTAAGAAACATACAGAAAGATATAAGTGAGACAAGCTGAGGGACACGTAATGTAAACATAAAACTAGAATCGGGAAACTAAGGAGGCACTAGCAACAGTTCGACGCTCAGTTGTTCCATCAGTATAGTTCAGTTGATCAGGTTATCGTTAAATCTGACGAGGCATAACTGAACTAAGGAACAATAACTATAACATTGTCCGCCAAATTGCAACTGGAAAAGTCATGGGGCGAGACCAAACGGAAGCATTATGGTTGTTCATAAGAGTGAAACTAATAGCAGAAAAATATTCATAAAGTTAAAAGCCTTGTTGACAAAAAAAGTGTACAACAGATTGAAGGTGCAGAGAAACACATACAGTTGAATGAGCATCTTTAAAGTCACTTTTTTTCGCTTTTAATGTTTCATATCTACTCTTCACAATCAATGAACATCCTGTCCATTCTCAACACCTAAACCATACAATACACCAGCATATTTCTCCAAGGAGCCGCTAAAGAAATTATCCTTCAGTTTCCTGAATGTATATGCAGTGAGTAAACTGTCTGAACCCGCTTGATGGCATATGCCAACTCTCTCCACTTCCAACAACTCTGCGAGTTTGTTCAACCCTCCATGAAGGCTATTGCAGTACCTCATCAAATGCTTGATATCATAAAGGGTCGGGAAGTAGATATTAATCAAATTAAAGAACGCCACTTGCGTCTCTGGCAAGCTTTGGCGCGTTAAGAGCTTAAGCAAGTAGCCAAAATCGTAACCACTGTGAAACGTCACCCAATGCACACCATCATTCAAGACAATCCCTGAAGACATCAAAAGCTCACCAAATCGCATTGCATCAATACCCATTTCATTATTCTTCTTGAAGTCTATCCCACTTTGCCGCAAAAGCTCAATGGAATCATTAGCAAAAACATCCTCATTCACGTTGAATTCACAAAAATTGAATTGCCAAATGCAATACTTGTCAGTTCCACAAGTCGGTAAATTCCCTAGGTCATCCGAAAACGTGAGACCCAATTGAATCAACTTCAACATATCCACATTTTCCTTCAACGTTTTGTAGTGATAATCATTGCTGTTCTTAAAATTGCCAACCGGACGCAGGACAATGCCTGGAAACTCCGTGTCCATTGCAATATAAGGGTAATCATCGACAATTTCACGGATAAGAGTGAATTCTTCTTCGATGTTGTCATTCCACACCTCGCGAATCTGAATTGAATCGCCTTTAGGCAACAGCGACATACCCAACACAGAAAGCGAAACGACACAACCCCAGGTCTCCAATCAGATCGTGCATTCAGTTTACCAAACCCTAAAACAATTAAACTCAAATGTGATCAAGAAATCTGCGACAAAAGATTAAAACTTTAACGACAAATCACCATCTACGAAGAAAACCCTACACAAAATCTCAAATTTAAGGGATAACCCAAATCAAATTTAGGCATAGATCTGGAGAAACTCGTAAAAAACCAAAAGACATCGGAAAACGCAAAACACAGACATATTTATAGGAGAAAAATTAGAAGAACAAAAGGAGATATATACGGAGAAATGGAATCTGACCTGGACTTTGATAGATCTGAAGCAGAAATATCAGATCTTAACCAGCAAATTCTAGAGAGAGAGACAAGCATTTAGAGAGAGACAGAGACGTAGCAGCGGCTTGGATGCATGTCGTAAATATCAATTTTAATTTTAATTTAATTTTATTATTTGGTTGAAATTTGTAATATAAAAATTAAAAACAAAAATATGTTTAATTGAGATTTCCAATTAAAATTGAAAACAAAAACATGTTTAATTTTATTATCATGTTTTTTATTTTTTGTAATTATACTATTAAGTGTAATAATTATAATTTAATACATTATATTTTTAAATTAATTAATTATCATTATAGCTAAAATTAAATATATACTAATCAAATATTATTAAAA
>JANZLX010000001.1:14404744-14430866 GCA_025531955.1 Erythroxylum orinocense
CCAAGATGGGGAAGGAAACTTCGTGAGAGCAGTTTCGGGTCATTTTGTAGGGCGTTGTAGTGCAGATGTGGTTGAAGCTGTGGCACTGCGGGAAGCGTTAACTTGGGTCTTACCTCTTTGTCAGGGTAGAGGGATTTTTTACTCAGATGCCCAAACTGTAGTTTCTGCTATGAATTGTTCTCATGATTCTTGGACTGAATTTGGTAGAGTCATTTTTTAATGTAAGCAATTATTACACGCCAGACCTCATATCAAGGTCGGTTGGGTTCGTAGGTAAGCCAATGTTGAGGCTCATAACTTAGCAAGAGTCTCACATTTATATGCTAGCCGTTATAATTGGGATTTCTTCCTAACTCTCTGATTAATGCTATTGATATTGCCTTTGTTTTAAAAAAAAAGTCATTAAACATAATGATTAATAAGAATATGGAAGCTTGACTACATTTATAGCGATATTTATGTGGCAGTAAAAATGAGGGTGAGGTATTTCTCTTAAAAAAAAAAAAAAGAGGGTGAGGCTCGGGCAGGGGGAAGAAGCGGATCCTGTTTTAGGGCAGGCGTTACTCACGCTGATCAGCCCATGTGACCCGCTTATGCTAATTAGGCGTGGTTTCGACACTCGGAAAAGGAAATAGAGAAAAAGTAAAAAATAAGAAAAGATCAGACCTAAACGGGAATAAAATAAATTTCAATAAACTAAAACGGAAATATATATAGAGGTGGAGAGATACAGGCAAAAGAGTTGAATAACAGGGCGTGCTTTGAAACAGCAGAGAAAATAGAGAGAGAGAGGCGGAGGTTAAGTTTGGGTGGTATTGTTGTTGTTGATGACTTGTTAATAGCGTTACGATCCAGGGGAACCGTAAAGAGATAGATTCCAGCATTTGGCATTGGTTTGATTGTTGTGGGCTTCCCTTGTTTTCAGCTTTCTCTGCTTCTTCCTCTGTTTCTTACGTCTATTATTAAGTTGCCCGCCTTCTGGGTTGTCTCCTACTGGTTTAAGGAGTCAACACAGAAATTGGAAATAGAGTTAGTTCTTTCTCTACTGAAACTCTCTGGTTTACGAGGAAGACAAATTAAGTAACAGCAATGGAGTGGAGTGCGTACATGGATGAGTATGAGAAGCTTGTCACAAGGATGACCACTCCCAGGTTCGCTTTTATCCTTCTGAATCTTTCAGTCGTCAGCTTTGACTTAGTCCGTAATCTCTTCCTTCTCAACCATCTTCGTGTATTTCTTTTCCAAGTCTTGTTGCCTCTTTGTTCTGTTTTCATTTGCTCGCCCGATTCATCACTTTTCTTATGGATCAATATCTCTTAGGCTTTGTCTGGTACACTCAGAAAATTCTTGCTCTAAGGTCCTCTTTCTTAGTTTCTCTGAAAATCTTTCTGCCGACCCAGATCGGATATCTTGTGATTCAAGTCATTCATGTTTTTAAATTTTGGCATTTTACCAAGATTCATGTGCAAAAAAATCAAAAAATAGGTTCGATTTTCCTATTAGAATTTCATTCCAAATTATTTTTATTTTTTCAAAATTCTACACCATTTAGGAACACTCGCCAATCGCTTCCCTACATGTATGGATGGATGTTTATTTTCAAAATACGTACATATTTGTTTCAATTTTGAAAAATCAAAAGTTGATTTGTTACCCAGAGGGAAAATAATAATTACACCGACTTAACCTTGCTTTACTTTTTCGGTGCAGGGTCGTCATTGATAATGCCGTTTGCCCCACAGCGACAATTGTCAAGGTAACCCTTCCACGAAATCATTTCCGACTTGATAGGTTTCATTCAATAGTTGACTTCTTCACCTAAAAGGTTGGCCATCATTTCTTGTCTCTGCTCATTATCAGGTTGATAGCGCTAGAAAACATGGAATTTTGCTCGAGGCAGTTCAAGTCCTCACCGATCTAAACCTGTTTATTAAGAAGGCTTACATTTCCTCTGACGGAAGATGGTTCATGGATGGTAATCTTTATTATCCGTTTTATGTTTCGAACTTCTGGGTGTTTTTAGAGTTCTTGGTTTATAACGTTGTTTTTATCTGTTGGGTATGCAGTGTTTCATGTGACTGATGTAATGGGGAAAAAATTGACGGATGAGAGCGTTATTAATTACATCGAACAGGTAGGCGTCATACAACGTATGCGTTTTTTAATGTAGACAATTGTTTAAGTTTGAGGCGTAACTCATGATTGATTGGTTTCTTATGCTTCGGTATTTACAGTCATTGGGCAGCATCCATAATGGGAGAACCAAGAGTTATGATGGTCTAACGGCTTTAGAACTATCCGGCACTGACCGTGTTGGCCTTCTCTCGGAGGTATTTGCTGTACTAGCTGACCTACAATGTAACGTGGTGGAGGCTAAAGTTTGGACTCACAATGGCCGGATTGCTTGCTTAATCCATGTAAATGACTGCAACTCCGGAACCCCAATTGAGGACTCGCAGCAGATTGATAGAATTGAGGCTCGGTTAAGGAATGTTCTAAAGGGGGATAACGATATCAGGAGTGCGAGAACTTCGGTTTCCATGGCAGTGACCCATACGGAAAGGAGGTTGCATCAAATGATGTTTGCTGATAGGGATTATGAACGAAAGCCCATTTTGCAGCATTCTGCGGAATCTCCTGCAGTGACCGTACAGAACTGGGTGGAGAGGGGCTATTCAATTGTGAATGTTCAATGCAAGGATCGGACAAAACTTTTATTTGATGTTGTTTGCACCTTGACAGACATGGAATATATTGTGTTCCATGCCACCATCAAGACAGCGGGAGACAGTGCGTATCTGGTAAGATTAAGGTGCAATGTTTTAATTTTATGTGTGTATTGGTACGTAGTTTCTGTTTTGAAGTGATGTTTGTTTAATACTTGGTTCAGGAATTTTACATTAGGCATACAGATGGGACCCCTATTAGCTCTGAACCTGAGAGACAACGAGTAATTCAATGCTTACAAGCGGCAGTTATGAGAAGAGCATCTGAGGTAATTATTCTGTTGAGCATCGATTCCTTGCTGAATTAGTTGCTTATTCACTTGGTAGGCGTGTATCTAACAAATGTTAACTGGAACGATATAATTCCATTTTCAGGGTGTGATGTTAGAATTGTGCGCATCGGATAGGCAGGGTCTATTGGCGGATGTGACGAGAACATTTCGTGAAAATAGCCTTAATGTGACAAGGGCTGAGATATCAACCAAGGCGGACATGGCTCAGAATGTATTCTATGTAACTGATGCAATTGGTAACCCGGCTGATCCTAAGTTAATTGAATCAATTCGACAAAAGATTGGACTGAGTAACTTGAAAGTGAAGGAATTGCCAGCACTGGATTACCAAGGAGAAGCAGAAAGAGAGAAGCAAGCTGTTGGGGTTGCTGGGGCAGTGTTATTATCACTTGGAAGCCTATTTAGAAGGAATCTATACAATTTGGGATTAATCAGATCATATTCTTAAAGGTGAAGGATATAAAGAGGGAATTTGGGTTAGGGAGAAGATTTGGTGCTGTGTTGGCATATTTTATTCTTTGCTTCGGGGCTGGCCTTATGATCTGTACATAAAGGTGGAAGATATGGTGATGATAGTAAGTAGGTTGTAGTAGTTGGGTTTGGTTGGTTGAATAGATAGATAGATAGAGACATAGATTGAGGGTTCCACCATATTGATTTGGGGTACCGAAGGAGAAGTTACATATCAGAAGCAAAAGTGTGTTGGTGGAAGGTTATGAATTATTAAAAGTTTGTTGGTGGCTAATAGAAGTAAAAATTAGGGAAATCAAATCGATGGCCTTCATACGCGTCGCAACAGTTTGTACATAAACCATCTTTTAAATATATAAATTCTAATGGTTGACCTGATTATTTTTTCAAGTGTGCTCCTTCCCTCATCCTTTCGGTTGGAGGGACCAAAAAGATACACATTGCAACAAAGTTAAGAACAGAACAGACCGCTGTATATGCTTCTCGTTGATAATTTGAATCCAAACTCAAGAACGTTTATTTTAGGTGCCAGTTGGCAACAAAACTGTAATATACACCTTTTGATGCTAGTAAATGATAATAAGAGGGATTAAATACGACGCTTCTAGTGTATCGTCAGCCTACAAGGGCAATAGCATTCGCCGACCACCGACTTGATAACGTCAAAGTCCAAAATTGCCGCGTGACTTGGGCGGCGGCTGTCTACGACGAAAAGTTTTGACTTAAATGAGCGGGGATTTACTATGAGAGAGGAAACAAGTGCTTTCACGAATTCACGTTCTATGCTATAGTTTCAATTACCTAGTAATGCTTGAAAAGAAAGACAAATGGATGGTACAAGTCAACTGTTTGGTCCGTTAGCCAACGTATTGCATCTATTGGGAATTTACCATTATTGTCTATTTCATTCTTGAAGCTGCTCATTTCCTGTTTACACTTATTATCTTCATCCAATTTTAGAAGGCTATACTTCACTGACTTGATTGCTTTATTCAACACATACTAATATTTCTTATCCGGAATATCCTATCTTATATCCCCAACGTCTCTAACATACTTTGGATGATCTTATTAAAAGGACTAAACTACTTATTTCGGAGTGCCTCCATCGTATGAGACAAACGTAACTTATTCAGCCATAACTCATTGATTAGTTCGCAAAAAAGATCTGTGATAAATACTCTCTGTCTCATTTCATTTAGAAGGAAAAAGGATAAATGAAATATCTTAAAATATAAAGATTGAAGCAGCTAACGGCAAGCATCACAAGATGGTCAAAATAACAAAAGCAAAGAAAGACAAATATCAAGAGTCAAGATTGCCACTTGCCTTTAAATTTGTTTCCCGACAATTAGTAAATACCATCTTCCTGAAATTATGAGTTCTAATCAACCTTTTTATTCCATTAGAAGAACTCGTATTTAATGCTTGTTTGAACAATGACAGCGTTATGTGGGTCTTTGGGGTGAATAGGTGGGGCTACTAGATAATGTCATGATTTTTCCAAATTCAATGCTAGGATAAATGGTCCAGAAGTGCAATTCCATTTATTTCGTCAGAATTAGACGTTCGAATTAGTAATTTTACAAGCACTTCTCCAAATATTGAAAATTGTTAATCCGAAACACCCTTATTTAATTTGCTTCATTAAATAACTTATTTAAAATATGTATTTTTATAATATTTTATACTTGAGAATTTATATATATTATTAAATTTAATTTATTATTATTTCAAATATATAAATTATAGATTATTACATGTATTCAAATTTTTATTTAATTGCAATATATATTTTTTGGCTGTATATACAGTAAAAGAGGTGGTGCGCTGCGCACAAGAAGTAGAGACAGACAGAATTTTTTGAGTTATGGTGGCTAGGTTTGGTGTGATACAACTAATAAAGAAGCCAAGTACTTTGACACCAACCCCGTGGGCGTGGGGTTAAAGGAGTAAAGACAGACAGGTGAATTATCTGAGCTGTCTATGGTCGAGACTTGTGATAAGAAAAGGAAGTAACAGCCTCGGGTACAGAAGTCACATGTTCTGAAACTGAAAGATCTAATTTTGGCTCTACTTTTAATGCTCGTTCGTCTGTGCTAATTGATCTTGGTGAAGAAATTGTAACACACCAGCTGGTTGGCTTCGGGGCTCAAAAAGCCTGTTAGCATTATTTTAAGGTTTTTTCTGCTGTGTTTGTGGTAAAAGTAAGTGTGCCTATGTTGGATTTTCTCTTGGTTTGACTGAGAAGTCTGGGATTGCCTAGAATCGCATGTTCTCATACTAGACTTTCACTAATACCAAGATAGACGATTTTGGAATCGTTTTGAACAGTGCGGAAGGCTTTGTCGTGCACCAGGAATCCACATGTTGGTTCCGTCTACACGGCTTTTCCCAAGTCTCAACACTGGAATTTCAACCCCTCCTCATTTATATATTCCTATTATGAGGAATATTTTAGCAGATTTTTCCATTTTTACAGAATAGGCATATGCCTGAAATGAGATTAATTTTGAAGATCACATGCATTACGGACTAAACAAAACGTTTATCTCGTATATGATTCGAATGCGTCCGTCCATACAAATACTGAATGACGCGTCCAGACACATAATATCCGATCCCTCTTTATGGCAAAGTGTGGCATATGTTACTAAGTTGTAAATCTTCTGCGAATCTAAATTTTCCCAGATCATTGGCAAGAAGAATCGTGCTTAAAATGTAAAATATTATTAGGAGCAAAAGGCAAGAGAATCAGTCATATAAGTCCATTAAGTTTGAGATCACGCAAGTATTTTATAAATTTGAAGCAAGAGGTGAACCCTACTTGGTTGGCAGCTTGTAGCAACTTGATAAGAGCTAGACGTATTGGTTGTTGCCATTCAGCATATTTGAAAACTATCCTAGCCACTAGCATTTGTTCCAAGTATGGTAGGTTATTTTGTTCTACTTTTATAAGAGTCAGTTGGCCCTGCCAACCTCGATAGCTCCCATTTGTGACTTTAACAGCCAATTTAAGGCTTTTCAGTCCACACCATTATTCTTTTGATACTATTAAATTGATTCTTTTATTGAGAAGGGGGTTATCAGTTTAAGGCAGGATGTCAAAGAATAAAAGTGGGTCCAAAACTTTCCTAAAGGAGTAGTATTTAACAGGAAAATATGAAATATTAGTTAGCTTTTCGTTTAACGGGATAATTTGGGTTTGCTTTCGCATACTACTCCTTCTAACTGAGCTTTATTTAGGCAATTTATAATCAAAGTTGGTTAAATATATCATGATAATCTTCCTCCAAGACTAAAGATCAAATATGAAAAAACACTCGCTGAATTTGAGGCAAATCCCTGCAATCGGCTTTATGACATTATTAGTAACATCTGAACGATAAATTAATAGGTACATGGAGAGCATCACTTCCAACATAATAATGCTGTACTCCTATTTTCATACTATAATTTAAATGAAAAAAATAACTTTTAAGAAAAATATTATTATAATTTTCACTACAACATAAGGGACTTTTTACTACGATTTTTCCAGTGATGAATTAAAAATGGTTGATAAAAGTCAGTTATCCAATATTTTGCGACATTTTTTCAAATTGTCGCTAAATGAATACATTTTGTAATAGCTTAAAAATTTCATCACCAAAAGACGAGCCTTTGGGTACGATTCTCTAAATCGTCACAAAAAATTGTGCTTTTGGGAACAAATTGTGAAATTGTTGCCAAAAGTTTATGTCAAATATTTTATATCTTATGTGTTTCTTAGGAAAATTTTGATGAATTTTTGTGTGTGATGGTATTCTTATAAATAATAATGTTTAAGAGATAAGTTTTTAATGCTATGATAGTATTCTTATAAATAATAATGTTTAAGAGATAAGTTTTTAATGCTATGTGTACTTAATAATTATAAGGATAATTAAAATTGATATTTATATGATTTTTCATATTTTTCATTTGCATTCTTTATAAATTTGTTTAAATTGCTAATGCATTCAAACTCTATAATTTTTTTTAAATCTATGGATTTATACACAAATAATTCTTTACTGATACCTATTGTACATAGTACTACACCTCCATTCATAGAAAAATTTCATAAAAATAAAATGGAGCTTTTAAAAATTGTAAAATGTTTTCAAAGTTTTAAACATATTGTTGAAAAACACATAGTAGGTAATTTAAATTTGAAAAGTAAATATTTTTTGGACATAAAAAGATAATTATACCTAAAACTTTAATGTTAATAAGGTCAAAATATCATAAATTTAAGTTGACTACTATTCTTAATCATTAATATTTATTAACAATAAAATAATAATACATATAAATATTGAAATATGGTAAGCAATATAATATAATGGCATATGGTAAGTACTACAAGATGTAAATTATAAGTTTAATAATTCTTACAGAAAAAATAATAAATAAAATTTCATGCCTAATATTCCATTGAAAAAGAAAAGAAATATTTATTTTTTTGAATTTCAACTGACATTAGGCTCGGTCAAAAAAGTAAAGAGGTTCTCAATTTTTGGATTCCCAAGAAGGCTCCTTGCACGTTTCAATTCATCAATTGAAACAGTTAAAGATCTTACCTCACATTCTGGTTTATTAACACCCTCTTCTAATAACTTCTTTGCTTTAACTAAATTTGCAGAAAAAGCAGTTAACAATTTCCCAGATGCAGTGTGGATGACGGTATTAAATGAATCGCACGTACCATACATTTCATTTAATGAGCAAATAATATATAACAATCAAAGCTAAATTAAACAGTAACAGGGACCCAAATTCGAACACATGTATACCCGAATGTTAAACTCCATCATCGTCACAACAAACAGACATAGTTTTTGCAATCGACCACTGTTCCAAAACAACCGATTTTCCTAATCTTGTTGGTGCCATCGGGACATCGCCACCACCTCCATTTCCATTTATATTCTCTTGAATAATCGAGGAAGCTTAACACAACATATATTATATACAATCAGATGTTCATATAATTGCTTCCAGAGATACAAATAATAAATAAAGAGAGGTAATTTGAATGATACTAAAAACCTTAAAGAAGAAGATCGGTTATGGAAGGCAAGCAGTGATTAGTGTTTGATAAGGAGATTTGTTCTGCATCGATTTGTTTTTCATTAGGGAGAATTTTTCCACATTCCTCCTAGCGGAACTCATTTCTACTATCAAAAACTAGTCGTCACGTCGACATTCTGCAATGAATTAATGTTAATAGTTTTATTCTGAGAAATCAATATAAGACTTCTTATTTGAATGTTCCAAAATTCTGGCAATGTTAGTTTTATGACCTATCAAGTGAGACTACATTTAATGATAAGGTTGAGAATGTTAAGTTTGAATGTACTATGTTTAGGGGATGCATAAACAGCCCTTGCAACTCTGAAATATGATTGCTTCTATGTACATAAACATCCCTTGTAAAATCCTCTAATGTAAAATAGATGTGTAGTTGTGATTACCTATAAATGTTTTGATGCCTTGCTAATATTTATGGTTTTGACCATTTGACTTTTAATTGTTATGTGTAATCATAGCCTCAAGATACATTGAATTGAAGTCCTTATGATGGATACATATGTATACTAAATGTGGTAAGATTTGGTGTAAAAGCAATCACATGGTAAATATTTACATAAACATCCATTGTAGATTGTGCCTTGATTCTCTAACATACCTTTCATCAAACAGTTTGCAAGGTTTCCTCAAACAAGCAAGGAAGGTGGAAAAAAACTTTTACCTATACATATCCAACGTGGAAATACAATTCTCCATCTTCCAAACATAAACAGAAAGGGAAACCCATACACCATTTGTAGAAAAGAAAACTCACATAAAGTCCAAAAATAAAGCACAATAAGGAGGGTTATTGGTAACGGAAAAGAAGAACAATATTTACCAACATAGAATATGACGCTTCTTCGACTGTGACCTAAACAAGATAGTGGACAACGACAAAAGAGGAGTCGACGCTTCTTCAAAGGATTACGAAAAGGAAATACGATAGCTAACTCAAAAATGAAGACAACTTCATTTTCGTGTTAATAACCAAGTTCAAAAAGAGGTCATTTTTTGTTAAGCTAAACGACGTCTTTCTCGATTTAGTTGGAAGAAATATACCATTTGGCGATCATTCAAAAACACGCCGCCAAACGGTATCCCATTGCCATTCAGGTTCACCTTTGGCTAACATAATTATATATAATATATAAGTTATATCTAACAATACGGAATTTGTTTCTAACAAATAGAGAATTATGATTAAATAGAGTAATATATTACATAAGTGAGATTTGAGAAATTTTATATATTATGTAATAATTAAAAAAATCATTATGCTAGTTACAATTATTATCTATACATTCATATAGCATTATATTAATTACCATATATGATGATGATGATGATGATGATGATGATGATGATGATGATGATATCATTTTAATTAAAACTAAATTGCAATATAGTAAAATATGGAAATCAATATTAAATATTAGTATGATATTCTTAAAAATCAAATTTAATATTATTCAAAATCTATTGTAAGCCTAAAAATAAATGTAGTTAACAACCATGTCATTTCAAAGATCAAATTTAATATTAATCACAATGATTTGTATAAGTGTCAAAATAAATTTAGTTATAAAATGTCATATATTCTTTTTATTAATCTCTTTTAATATATATGATTTCATAATTTTATGTGGTCTCACAAAATTGATTTTATCATATATAAATTCTACCATAATTTATGTATATTATATATTAAAAATTTAGCAAAATTGAAAAATATAATAAAAAGTATAGTATTAGTGACGATTTTGCAAATTGGTAGCCAAAGATTTGACTACTGTTAAACTTTTTGGCGACAATTTATAAGATCATTACCAAATGTTTCGACATGAAACATGTAAACCCAAAAGGAGATGATTTTGTAAATTGTTAGGCAAATATTCGCATACCAATTAACATTTGGCGACATTTTGTGGATTTGTCGCCAAATGTTGATGCATGAATAAATTTACTTGAAGGGCGACGATTTGCTTAATTGGTAGCTAAATTGTCAGGTTTTAATTAACATTTGATGATGATTGTTGTGATCTTTTCCAAATGTTACTGCATGAAAAAAAAAGTGTAAACGATGTCATTTGTTCAATGATAAATGACATTATTTTCTAATATGTTTTATTAAAGATTCGACTCACCCCTGCCCCTCCCAATTTCTTTTGCTCTCTCCTCTCCTGCGCCTTTTTTTCTTCATTTTCCCTCTAGTTGTTGACATTCTATCTTCTTCATTTGCATCCTTCTATTTTCTCCAATCGTTGTCCTTCTATCCTTTGGTGTAGGTAAGTCATTGAGTACTTGTTATTTGGTTTGTCTAGTGCTTCCATTTTTGGTTTTTTTAAGATGTGATGTTGCACGAGTTTATAATGGTTTTCTTAGTTGTTTTCATTTATTTGGATTGTCTAGGGTTGAATTTTATTATGGATGTCTTAATTTTAGTGAAGAACGAGAAAAGACGTGATTTTCTTAGTTAGGCTGGGATGAATTTCTCATGTATATAAAGTGTTTAATGAAAGTTATGTTACGATTGTGTTAAAGTGTTGCAAATGCTCTACTTGTGTAATTGGTATATATCACATGCTTCTATTGACATTATACTGATAATTGATTGTAAGAGTTTCAAGTGTTAATGCTAACATTTTGAATGCATAAGAGAGTTTATTTATAGTGAAATTTGGCATAGTGAGAAGAGAATAAGAGTTAAGAATAACCAAAAAAAATTCATTTATTTGTTTTTTAATTAAACTTTTTTAAGTTATACTTGTTCAAAATATAATAACTATAACTAAACCCTTTGAAATAATTAATCCTTTGCTTCTTCTTATGTCAAAGCTCATATTAGTGTTTCACCTGTAGTTGGTCTTATATAGAATTAATTGGATATGTTACATGCGTTTGCTACAACTACTACTCAAAACTACTTTGGGAGTTTATATTTATTTATCATTGTGGTTTCCCTCTCTTACAATGTTATGCTTTTTCTCTTTCAATAACTCCATTTTATTGAGGGGGTCAATATATAAAAGCATATCTTTTGGTTTGTTTGTTATTTAAGCAAACCAACACATATATGTTAAACACTATATAAAGTACTACATTGATATGTTAGGATCCATTAGCTTATTAAATCTTAGGGAGATTTTTAGCCAGGACATAGTTTGAAAGCATTAGAAAGTGATTTAAAAGTCATTATATATCGGTTATTGATCAAAGACAAGTTAATGATAGGAAAATGTTAAGGATTTAACAAAATATATTACAGATTGAAGACTCATAATAATGATCTCTCACTCTTGTTTTCTTATTTTCTAGTTGTTTTTTGTTTTTTAGTTACGAAATAATTGGGTTGATAATTTAGATGGGATGGACCCTAGGATTTGATATATTAAATTCATGAATCTTTTGGTTTAAATAATTCCTAGCTTTTTTTAGATTTATCTATCTTCTATAATTGATTGAATTGAAGGAAGAAAAGTAAAAGATTCAGTTATTTTATACATACATCAAGATTTGAAAGAAGCGATGTATGAGAAGATCACAATATCGATAAATGGAGTTAGCCATCCTATAATGAAGAGAAAGCCACAAAAGCGTATTTTGTTTGTTTAGACTGGTTTATGATGTGGTTTCGCAAGTTCACGGGTCCCAAGTAGTATAGTATAATATCATCCCACAGGGAGTAATTGTGTAAGTACTAGGTTTTGATCACTCAATTAATTGGACTAATCACTTAAATGTTGATAATTGAGAAATTGATTAATTAACGACTTGATAAAACTAATCGTAAAACAAACAGAATAACCGCACAATTTATGATTGAAAGGAATGAATCAAATATGTAAAAGACAGGTTTCAAATTTTTTTCGTGATCGACTTCTAATTATTCTCTTCTGGTTTATTCAATAAACTTGATCCCTAGACTTTGAAAGGAACTAGATCCAAATTATCTATGATTCTCTATAAAGATGTCAAAAAAGTATCTTAGTTAAAATCAATCCTGACTATCGTGGCTCATGAAATTAACTAAAATACATTAAGAATTTTATCTAGTTGGTAATTCCTCTCCCATATTTTTTTGCCTATATCTAGGTCTAAACCTACAAGTTTCTAATTTTGATTTTTCACTACCGATTTTTACCTTTCAGTTCTTCAACCAATAATTTTGACGCAAATTATGTGAGGCCTAACACATAACAAGCACAATAATACGCAAAACAATAGTCAATAGCCACAAATAAATTTTATCGAATAAAATCTAGAATCAAATCATATAGAAATTTGAAAACTACTACCCATCTTTGAAACCTAGCAAGAAATCTACTCAATCATGTTCATGTTCAGCAAAAATATTAAATCAATAAAAATAAACATTAAAGGAGTAGGAACGAAAAAATCTGGAGAGTCTTGGACATGAGCGGCAAAAAAAAACAAGTCTGGAAAATAATCTCATGCGCAGGTGCATCATTCGCTTCTTCACTGCGTTAAATCCTAGCTCTAATTGAAAACCCCCAAACGTTGCCGCTAGTCCACTGCTCTCCTCATTTTTTTATGTGTTAGTGCGTTGGAGTGCCTCCTCCATCTACGCGACTCTTCCTTCTCTAGTCCAGCAGCCAACGTTATTTCTTCTAACCACCAACTTCAACGTGTCTGCAAGCTTTCACTAGTAGCTCACATATTATGCTCTCCTCACTAGCTGCCACATTGAAGTCTCACAAGGCTCACGTTTTATTTCTCTCCTCGCTAGCTGCCAAGTTAAAGTCTCACAAAGCTCACATTTTCTTCTTGGTGGCTAACGTTTTGGGCTGGTTTGGAGTTTCTCCTATATCTCCTTAATTCACGCACAGCTCCAGTTCACTCACAACCCTTCAGTTGCACACAGTTCACGTTACTCCCTCCCATGTAATGCACGACTCTCCCTTCCCTTCTTAGTGGCTCCTCATTTTTATTTAATTCCTCCCCTCAAGTGTGCCTCCAGCTGGTGTCTTTGGCGTGGATTGTCTACTGTTGGTGGGTCTCTCTAGTTCACGCTACCTACCTTCCTCTCCTTTTCACATTGGTGTCTAGCTAGTGGTTGTGCTAGCTTCTAATCACTCCATCTCTCCTTTGTTTCTTTCCAGCTATCTTCTTTCTCTTAGTGCGTGTGTTTTCTGTTGGAACTCCGTGCTTGATGCGTTGTTTTGGTGGGTCTCTCCACTGTATTTCCACGTTAATCTTCCCAGTGTTTGTGTCTCCTCCACATGTGTTAGTGCTTCTCCTTGCTTGATGTCTGCATGTTGGTGGGTCAGCTTCCTGTGTAGTGCATGTATTGTCTGCTGTTCCATGCCTCCTACTAGCTTCTCCTGGTTTAATGTTAAACTACTAGTTGTCTTCGACCTCCCCCTAGCCCAACTCACATTGTTTTCTTTTAAAACCACCAATTAAAAAACTTTCTTCCTTCAAGCCACCTTCTGCTTACTTCTTCATTTGTAGTGTGTTGTTAATGTGTAACGTGAGTCTTTTTTTTTCTTGTGTAAAGTTGAGAGCTGAAAAATTGAGTGAGTGGAATGAGTGAGTGCTTGGTGGAACCTCTCCTTAGTGTCATGTTGATAGCTCAATGTAGCGTGAGTGGGTCTCCCTAATTGCAATCTTATTGGAGAGTAATCGCTTCTAACAGCTCACGCCTCCCCTAATACCCCACTTGTGTTTTGTTTTTAGCCAACATATGTAATTTTTTCTTGAGCTGGTCTTATCTCTGGTGTATCTCTAGTGTGTAACGTTGTTGCTTGGTGGGTCACTTCCACTTGCCACAACTCACCCGCTCTCCCCTCTCTTTCGTTATTTTCCTGGTATTTTTTTGTTGTAAGTGTCGTGTGTCCCCTCCCTTTTGCTGTAACGTTAGTCTTGTGTCTTTAATTTTCCTAGAAGGGTCTCTTAGTGGTCGGGTCTGCGTGCCTCTCTTTCTTTCCCAACTTGGTGTTTTCCTTCTTGTTTTCGTGATGGGTCACACCTCTCTTTTCTGTGTAGTGCCACGTCCCACCTTTTTTGTTGCTTCCTTTTGTGGGTCGGTGTTCATTGCTGCAGTGCTCCCTTGTAGCTGTCGCCTTCATTGTAAATCTTTGGTGCATTTTTTCCTGGAGCTTGCTTGATATTCTTTTAGTCCCTCAAGCTGCATTTTACCTCTTAGCTTATTGCAATTTGGACATTCTTTCTAACAACCAACAACAATTCTAACATGAGCATTCCCAACAAAATTTTGTGTCTTTTTTCAATCAAAATCATATTCATTATCATTTTTATTTTCATTTACAAATTAAACATAAACCATTATAAATGCATATTCAAGGGAACTAAACAAATTAGTGGGTAAAATATGTATAAAACCTAATAATTAATTTACAAATTAAGGGGAAATGCCTTTCATTCTAATGATAAAAATGCCTTCAATAGTTTATATCCATGACTTTGTTAAAGCACCTATATCTTCGCTTTGTAGTCGTGCATATCATTGTAGTCGTGCATATCATTGAAATTAGGATTATGGCATTGCATGCAAAATATTTAAAAACAAAACATTGAATAATTGTATCATATTAAATATGAAATTGTCGTTTTCGCAGGCCCTGATTTATGTTGGAGAGCATCAATAAGCTTCCAATTTCATCCTTCTTCTTTGTACTTTGTGGTTATTAGTCCAACCATTATGTAACACATGTTTTGCTTTAATAGTACCCCTAGTTGTGTTTGGGTTTTGTTAAGTTATCAAACTTAGTATGTGAAAATGTAATTGGTAATTTGGGACTAGTAACATATTGCACCTACAATTATGGACAATCCTTTGCATAATAAACCCCTAGGATGGTATATATGTCGGAAACTTGTGATGCATCTCCTATGAAGCTTATTGGTGAAATATTTCATGAGTCTAGGAGTTACAGAAAGAACTTGCTTTCTCGAATCATGTGGTATAACAATGTCACGTACCATAATGCTTGTTTGAATTCAAACTTTGAAAATGAACTTATAGTGATTAATGATTATGTTATATCGAACGAGGATTGCATTTAGTAATTCATTCATTTATTTTCAATTGTAAAGCTAGATGGGAAAAAGTTGGAAGTCTCATTAGAAATGGCCCACTAAATACTTAAAAGAGTTAAGAGTTTCATGCAATTTGTAAAAGATCACATGAGTGTTGAATGTTTATGCATATGATTGATATTTTACTTATGTTTATGCGTAATGTTGATATTTCAGTTATAGATATCCAATATAATGGCACCTGGTAGAAACAAACGAAAGAAGGTGGAAATTATCAAAATTGTTCCTCTCCCACAACAACTAAATCAATCCAACCCTAGCCTACAACAATAATCGACTTCATTCACCAATGAAGCCAGTCAGTAACAACCTCCATCCGCCTCAACTAGTGCTGAGGAATCTTCAGGTTTGCTAATCTTTACCACCTATAATTAGACTTATGCTCAAATATATATTTACATGTTTAATGCATTTTTTCTTATCATTATTCTTTTGTTGTCAAGTTCCAATACCCCATTAGAAAAAGAGTTAAAGGTATCACTAAAGGTTGTGAGTTGCAATGCATGAATATTGCAATGAACATCAAGTTGTGTCTACATATTGATATCTTGCAAGGTCGTCCTGTTGACAAGATCCAATCGGAAAAATTGTCCAGCAAGTTAGGGGTCATTGCTAAGACTGAATTGTCTTACCTTCAGCATGTCAAGCAGTAGAAGGAAGACAACTTGCTACAGAATGCTTTGGACAAAGTTTCGGTAATTTTTCAATGTATTTAATTATATGTATTTTTTACTTATTTAAAGATTAATTTCAGTTTTACTTGTTCACAGATGAAGCTCAATATTGTTGATATCAATAATCCTGAAGTTTCAAGTTGCGTAACTTCACTGTCGAAACAAAGGTCCAATGATTATCGTTATCGATTACATAAATACTACAAATCTTTTTCTTTTGATGAGGAGGCAAGGATACACGTTCCCAAACGAATGTCTCTAGAAAAATTGGAGCCAAATGTGTGATTATTAGGCCTATGCCTTTGACTTCTTTCTCTTCACATTTGCTTCAGTTAACCTTGTTACACAATTTAATAACTATTTCTCTAGGAAAAGTTAAAGAAAGTTAAGATTAACAGAGGAAAAATGAAAACTCCTCATAACTAAGGCTCTAAATCATTTGTTGTCGTACGAAATAAATATGTAAGTTCTTTGTTTAGAAGCTATAATTATATTAGTAAATACAATATTATTTGTTGTATTTTTAATTCTTTTTATAAAATAGAGTGAGAAGGAACTACATGGACAACAGTGCGATAGGATCACATTATATAAACTCGCTCACTATAAGGAAGGTCAAAGGTGAATGTCAGAAGAAACGCAAAATAACTATATAAGCATAAAATTTTGTTTAAATTTTAAGTTTATTTATTTATTTATATAGTACTAACTATTAATATTTTAATTAAAAATTGATTTTATTTTTAAAATTTTAGAATAAAATGTAGGAGTTATTGCAAAGATGTTGTCTGACGAAAGTGAGCCAAATGTAAATGAGATTTGCAACAATGTGCTTGGTATATGATTCGGCTATATCAAAAGTCTTGGGTTTGGCCTTAAACTAATTGTTTCATCCTCATCAGGACCAACATAGACTGTCTTGAACAGGAGAACCAGTTGTTTAAGGCTAAATTATATTGTAATAACCAAAAGTTAGAAAGTATTGAAAGAAAGTTAGCCAAGCTTGGAAAGAAGGTCAAACAAATACTTGGCATGAATTATGCAAGTAGTGGTGACGATGAAAACAATTCTTAGTTTGTACATAACTATTTTTGTTAACGTTTGTATTTAACATTTAACGATATTATATAAAATGCTTCTAATTTTTTTAATTTTTTGTATAATAAATTATAAAACAAAAAATCTAAATGTTACATACAATAACATAGATTAAAAATGTCACCAATAATTATAATTAACATGATTAAAATTTTAGTAATAATGTTTATTAAAAAATTAAAAATGTAGCTAAAAAGATTTGCCTATGTTTTTAAAATTGTCGCTAAAAATTTTTAGCTATATTTTGAAAAACGTAACCAAAAACTTTTAGCTACGTTTCCAAAAATGCAACTAAATATTTTTTTTTACGTCTGCTATATCGTCACCAATAATTTTGGGCGACAATTCCAAATTCGTCGCTAATATTATTAGCTACATTTATAGTATCATAACTAATAACATTTAGCTAAAAACTAAGCATACCAAAATATCATTGGCAACGATTTGTTGTATCATCGCGTATCTCTTTTCATTATGATGTAGCTCATAGTAAAAAAATAATTCGTGACGATTTGTTATAAAAATTGCCTATAGTATTTTACTACTGGGATTTTATAACAATTTAGACAATGATTTAATATCATCGCTAAATATTATCAACGACGAATGAAGGACTTTTAGCTATGAAAATTTTCATCGCTAAAAGCCTCATCTGTTGTAGTGTATACTTTATTATAAGTAGTCATAGGTAACTTTATTATGTTCTTTTATTAAGACATTATAAGATGTGTATATGCGAATATATTTCATAATTATAGAATAACATCAATTTCAAAAGTAAATCCAATTTTACAATAACTAAGTTAAAAAAGTATAGCCTTATCCATTGAAAAAGGTTAGAAGTAGCTTTCAATGCTCACCCTAGTAATTTCCAAATATGAACAATTTTCATTTTAGGAATGGTTTTAGGTTGAAGCCACTAAAAAATAAGTCCTAATTAAGGTCCTAGTTACATGACGCTCATTATCTGTAGGTGTGTTTTTATGGATAGGGGATTTGATTTGATATCGGTTCCCTTAAACAATATATATGGAGACAGCTCCGTTTTGTTTCTTTTCAAGCTAATGTGGGGACCAAAAGGAACTTGAAATTATAAAAGGAAAACGATTAAGAGATCATACAATTAATTAATCTATTATCAAGGGAGCACAATAATGTATGATTATTTAAAATCAGAAGTAGAGTGTCTTTTGTGGAATCAATTTTATAATAATATCAAGTAGACTGAGCATAACTTAATAAAACATGTACTTAGACAAGTTAAACAATTATTTTCAGTATATTAAAATGCACTTAACACAGCTTGCATGGGTTTAATTAAGAATTTTGAAGCTTTTAGTTATAGGAATGAGAAGCACAATGCTTGTCTTTCTCTCTTTTTTCCTATTATCTGAAATCAATCTTCCAATATATATAAAAAGAAAAATGGGATATGCGTAATATTCTTTCTTAATCATGCTGATAACAATATTTTTTATTAGAAGGACCACCCTATGATTCTTAGGGTGCATATTTATTGAATTTTCAAAATTTTAATAAAAATACAGCAACCTATGTATTATGCTTCAATTTTAATATATCTTTACCTATAATATAGACACTAAAATAATCCAGTTATTGATATCAATCCCTCTCGTGCCCATCCTTCTGTGAAATTCACTCGTTTTCATTGAGTTACCTATATAAAATAAGTATCTGAAAGTTAAATTTAATATGAATAGGATTTGATTCAATCTATTTCATAATGGAATTTAGCAACAAAAGGACAAAACTAAAACGAGATAGATTGACTAGTTGGATATCTAGGGTGGTGACTCAATTTAGTGGGCAAGAATTTTTTTTAATCAACTTTCATGTTTTAATTGCATCCATCATCAGAAGCATATTTTGCCATCAATTTTTTTCCCCAAATCCTACACCATAGAGAGTTGAAATTGATGACTTTCTTTACTGTTTGTGAACATGAAAATGAGCTGAAGAAGAAACAAGTAAAAGAGATGGCTTCCACAGTTTTTAAAGAGAATTCTCTCTTGCCCATCAGATGCCGCAGAATTGATTTCCAAGGAAATCAGAGAGATGAGAGGTTGGGTGATGGTCCTGATGGATCCCTTGAAAAGCTATCCTTTTTTTCCAGTGCCCTAGATAGCTAGAGAGAGTCTTTAAGGTGTACAAAGATTTGATAGTAAGAATTAACACCTTCCATTTATTCCTATTCCTTTCAAGTGTGAATATTTACCTAACTAAAATTAAAATGACAATTTCAACAATATATAGCACCTAATCAACTAGTTAATGACACCATGAACTACATAGCACTAGGGAGTGGTATGTACGAAAGGTTCTTTAACTGTTGACAAGTGTTGTAGTGCCAGAAAATCAACATATTAATGGTAAA
This sequence comes from Erythroxylum orinocense, assembly GCA_025531955.1. NCBI lineage: Eukaryota > Viridiplantae > Streptophyta > Magnoliopsida > Malpighiales > Erythroxylaceae > Erythroxylum > Erythroxylum orinocense. The sequence goes on from JANZLX010000001.1 coordinate 14,424,579, forward strand.
ACTAATGTGAAGTTTTGGTTTCAATGGCACTCTGACTCAAAATTTGAAATACTAATTATTAGTATTGCTAATGGCTTTCTAACTAGTACATTAAACACTTAGGAGTTGGTATTAGTATCTTATAATCCCTCCACAACATAAAAGATTAGAAAGTTAATTTATATTTGCTATTTTGCTGGACTGGCTGGGGAAAGAGTTTAACAATTATAAAAGAGCAAACAAACTTTCGTCAAGCTAGAGCTCGGCCTTGAAATATACTCTTCGCTGAGAAGTAAAGTAAAAGAAACATGCTTCAAAACAAAGCGCCGTATCTCGGAATCCTCATTACTACAGGTTAAGAACTATGATGATGTCAATTTCAACTGTTACTTAACCTTTTCGAAATCAGAATGATTCACTTAAAGATAAATGACTTCACAATATTAGTGATCCAGTAGACCTTGGATTAATATCAAGTAATGCGTGAATTAGAATTAACGGCTCCAATTTACCCCAAAAAGCTATAGCGCGTTACCTTAAGTGAGTATATACGTAGAAACGTTTGACTTAGTTGGGAAGTCCATATGATTAAGAATTATAGCCAAATATAAGGGTGCCAACAAGCTGAATAATGACCATGTTCTTCCGCCCACTAAATGTCCCCAACATTGATGACCATAAATAACTACATAGCCTTTCAATCCACATCCTCTAATTATGGATCTACCCTTTACTTTTCCCTATTAGCATGCACATAAGCACCTTATTAACTTATGAAGATTATCATTTAACCTCTAATCGACCAATATAATAAAATGCTTAAGTCTTGTGAAGAACAAAAGTTGCTCTAGCGATTATGGAACCGAAAGCAACAAATTTTCTAAAACGGTAAATGCTCAAGCAGTGCACGTACGATATGGACCAAGCCTGTCCAACAGTACGATTCTAGGGGGGCAGTTTGGACACTACTTTGGATAAGAAAGTATGCAAGACAACGAAAGGAGTGTGCGTGTAGGATTTTCCAAATCGTGCACATGGGTTTAGGACTTCACAAAGTCACATGCTTTCTAGGATGTGTCATGCTAGATGTACAGATTGAGGAATCCTATAAAAAGGAACATTAATTATTATTATACCATCTAGGATTTTTTATGTCAGAGATGATAACCTGAACTTGACAAGAAAAACAAAAAAAAAGGTTAAAACCCTCTCTCTCCACCTAGGACTATAAAAATCATAGGAGTGGCAAGACAATGAAAAGGAAGAAACACTTGAAATGGGGTATATCTAAGGCAACAAGTGGTACATGGATGTTCCTCAAGACTGCCAATCAAAAGCTTGATTACACTGTTGACCCTCTTCTTCCTCTCTCTCATCTCCTTCTTTCAACTAAAAGTCCCAATCTTTAAGTCTGTACCGTATCAGAATTTGCAATTAATCTGTTTGTTGTCCTTTCATACATGGAACATAACAATTTTTTGACCTTACAAAAGAGCTATCCTGCGTTTATATTCAATCTTCGCTCACTTCAGTGAGCACTAGAAAACATTATCCTACTCATGGAACAAAGAAGATTAGAGGCGTGCCCCTCCGAGACTTCAAGCATCATATCAGTTTCGAATCACCCCCCATTCCTTCAACCTTCAATTGTGGAGAGCCAACAACAATGGATAAGGCTTGAAGAAAGTGGTCAAAATCACCAAGGAGGCACTAACCATGAATTTGTGCTGGATCTACGCCTCTCTAGGAAGGATTCCGATAAAGCGAATCCGGAACTCAACCTCCTCGATTCGTTGAACGAGATTTCATTGCAGAAGCCATCAGATACTCCAGGTACCGAAACTGAGCCTCGAGTATTTTCATGCAACTATTGCCACAGAAAATTCTATAGCTCGCAGGCACTTGGAGGTCACCAAAATGCACATAAAAGAGAAAGAACACTTGCGAAGCGGGGACAAAGACTCGGATCAGGCCATTCTGCTCTTGGTCACCCTGGTTCGATACCTAATCGATGCATTAGCATGGCTTCTCTTCCCTTGCATGGTTCACTGAACAGATCACTAGGAATTCAAGTGCACTCTATGATCCACAAGCCATCATTTTGGGCATCCGCAACTACTGGTTCAAGCCCTTCAACTATTTATGGTCAAATTGGAATGTCTAGACAGCCTATTGATCAACAACCAGCAGTTGCTCGTCTTCCATCTGATAATTTTCATCTGGGAAATATTACATCTTCATGTGGCACTGGGGTGGCAAGATTTGATAGTGCCAGAAAAATTTCTCCAACCGCAGAAGGAATTGGGAGATACTGGTTTGGTAGTGGTTTAAATGATTTGAGGATGAAGAAAGAAGATTTGCAAAAGCTTGACTTGTCACTCAAGCTCTAAACAGTAGTTTTGATTTCCGCTTTGTTTTTACAGTTGAAAGTTCAATTTCTCTCTGAACAACTGATTCTGTCCTTATTTCGTGACTAGAGATAGTTCATCTCCTTTAGTTGGTTATTTTCAGCAAAGTTCACTCTTTAGATTTTTGTTTTACAATTCTACAAAACTTCAGGGGTTATTAGGCGAATTCCTTGCCAGAAAAAAGAAAAGAAAACATCTTGCAATGTAAATTGAAAAATGTACTACAGAAATGAACCCCTTTTCCAAGCAAGTAAATGTCAGCTGACTCTTGATCTAGAAGTTGAAACTACAATTTATCTCCATATGTTTAGTTGAAACTGCCTATTTTCTCTACTTCTATTGTGGTCTGTTTGAAGATTTATTTCCACGTGACCTGCTTCCCTAAAATGACTTTAAGGTCTCTCAGTGAAGAGTTTCATGCCACAACTTCTCTGTATCTGAATTTGTTCTGGGTAAAATTTGGAAGATTGTGAGTCTTATCTCGAGATGTTCTATGGTCCACTCCATGTCTCCATGTACAAAGTTGAACACAGTATGGTCCACTAATGGTATTAAAACTGGATGGATGTGATTATCTAAATCACTTCATCTTTGACCCATCAATAATAGAAAAATATAGACTATCTTCATTAAACGGTAATAATAATAATAAAAAGAAGAATTGTATAGGGTTGGTGTAGCTAGAGCTTGAGGCATGTGAAAAAGTAAGGCAAAAAATGGCAAAAAATGGCTCACTCTCAACTATGCAATCCACATCATTCTTCTATATTTTATTGGGATTAAATCTTGATTTCTTACCCAAGTGATCTTATAATTTGGCTTACCACAATAGTGGGTCCAAATCAATTTGATGTATGCAATTAAGATCATGCCAATCATAGTACAAACTGAATTTCCTAGAATTAAAGTATGTTAGAACTAAACTGAAACCTCAACTATTATGATTGGTAATTGGCAGCCACATATTGGCATTAACAAGGAAGCTGCAGTAAGAGTGGCTGGAGCATCACACAAGTCTTGATTCTGTAGCAAACCATCTTAGGGGGTTTTTTTAACAAGTGTTTTTATTGAATTGGACTCTCCATTTCTCGTGTTGAAAAACGGTCTTTACCTTCCAGTATTCTTTTCTCCACCATTAAAATATTGCAATTCTCATGATTTTGCCTTTCATTTAAGGAACACTTTAGAACACACCTGAAAAGAGGCATACATGAAAAATCTGCTGTTGAGTTTAGTTTGAAGAAAATAGATAGTGAAGCAAGAAGTGGTCATCATTCTTAAGATCTTGTAATTATCATAGTAGCGATTTTGGTACATATTTATGTTTTAAGTACTTTCCATCTTTCAATCAGAACAGGTTAAAAAATTTTATGAAACAATGGTTTCATGTGTAGTGGCATTTATCAACAGAAGTTGATTTTTTTTCCTTTTGCTTATTCATGAACTAATTTTCTCTGAAACTTTTGGTTATTTCTTCTCTCATTTCTCAATGAATTCTTTATACTAGTTCCTCTTACGGAAAATTGTACCTCTGCATATTATATACAATGTTGAAGGTTACTCTCATACGAGCACTGCAGCAAATTTGACTCCTTGAGATTATCGAATCAAACCTTTTCTTCTTTTCCACATGTATCTGAGGATTCAATCACTTTCGACAACTGCTTCAAAAGGAAACGCCTTGACCGTTTTGTCTTTTCACTTGGACCTGGTAACAACACTAGTTCAGGGTAACCTGGTTGATGGCTATCAATAGTTTGCTTACAGAGAATAGTTACTAGTACATGAAGAAATGTTGTCAGTTCAATACAAATACTAGATGATAGTATAATCATCCTTACTTCAGAAGAAAGGTTATCCTGCGGTAATTTCATACATTTTAGAAGCAAAATTCCCAAGGCTATCAAACTATGAATTACAAATCATTGCTTGCTTTCCTGTTAACTAGCTCAAGATACTGTTCTCAGTTAATATTCCGGTATCTACAACTTGCTGCCACCAAAAGTGGTAGAAGATGTGAGTTTGCACCTGACAACCCACGATGACAATGTTAAGGTGCCTTTCTACCCTCAGAATCATTCTCATCCATCAGTACTATTCCATTAGTCACCAGTCTCGATTTTCTATGAACAGTTATATTGCAACAGGAAACTCGAGCTTATACACCAAATAGACCCCAGTCAATTGAATAAACTAAATGCTACAAGCAGTTCCTTGATTATACTTTAGACAATTTGTACTTTTCAAAATTGTCTTACACCTACACTGCAGGAACATCAGGCTTCTAATGTTCTAAGACAATTGTAGTTTCATTCTTCTTTCCTTCCTTTTTCTTAACAACATTTTGAAGCTTCTCTTTTGCAGTAAACATATCAAACTTGGCCGGCAGATTTTGAAATGACAACAATATACTGCATGCCTCAAAAATTCCCAATTGACAAGTCCTATAGGACAATGACTGCCCTGTAATGCATGGATAATAGTTCAAGAACTTCAGATATATGATACATGTTCTACTAGAACACCCAACTTAGGCGGGAATATGATATGTTCTTATTTATTCAATAGCTTTCTAAATCATAATTTTCATTATAGAAGATATGTTATCGCATCCTTTCTTTTCATGTCACCCTAGCATATTGATCAACCAAGTACACAGCTGTTATGGAAAAAATACACTCTTATAGATACAAATGCGTCATATTTAAAAATAAATTACAGCAATATGCCAAACTTTTGGACTAAAATACCCAATGATTGTAAGCAGGGAAAGAAGAGCTGAACCAAAGGAAAATAAACCTGCAAAAAGACTAAGAATGCATCACAAATGACATAAAGCTAAACAACAAACTTTATAATCAGTTTGAACATAGTATGCCAGGGCAGCAATTCAAATGCTAAAAAAAACTTTAGCAATAATGTTCAAGAGTTCCTCTTTAATCTCTTAGAGTCGGTAGGATCTCTACTGCATCAGGCATCACAGACATCCAGTTCATGAATCTATTTCAACGCTAATACATTAAGACCTTCAAAATTTTAAGATCCTATTGCAAATTCAAGATGAGAACTAAATACATTTAAGAAAAAAGATACAAATAAACAAGATAAGATTGACGTGATTTCAGTAAGAAGGCCACCTTATTCATTGGTGCCAACTAATCCAACTCTTGAATCATGAAAAGGAACATTTCAGTTGAGGGTCGTAACGGAGGCTCCTCACGTTCGGTTGAACATCATCAGGCTACACTATCTTTGACTAAGCAGTTAAAAGTGAACCGAAAGAGCACCACGACATTTACACTATCCGTCAGTTAACCAGCACAAAAAGCGAAAGTGATATTTTCTTTCACCATAAGCTTTGTCTATATCAAAGGGGATCAAAACCATAACAACCGAAGAAAAGGAAATAACAAGTTTGACGAAATGTCTAAAAGAGACAAATCAACAAACAAGCATCCAAAAAAGAAAAAATCAAATACCCAGATAAAAATAACCGGAAAGGAAATGGAAGACAAATCAATACCCAAACTTCTTTTTCTTGGGGGATCAGAAAAGAGCGGCAGTCATGAAGTCTAGCTTGTCCAGTTGCCGATAGGCCTAGTAGTACTCGCTAACGCTGCGTATGGTTACTGCGGCCGAGACAAATAACAAAACACAAAAAAATTTGTGTCTCGTGGTGTTTAGCCACTTACTCAACTTATTTTTGTTCTAATTCTAAATCATAGGGATAGAAATTTTTTTTTTCTTTTCAAATTTGTAGTCAGGGATGGCAACGGGTGGGTATGTCATCTCCGTACCCACCCTATGAACCTGCCCTCACCCTCATACCCGCTTTCATTTCTGTTAGGGGTTTTTTTGGCATCCCCATACCCGTATCCGTTGGGGAACAGCTGAGCAGACT
>JANZLX010000001.1:14454880-14469143 GCA_025531955.1 Erythroxylum orinocense
CTGTGATAGCCGAGCGCATTTTCAAGAGGACTTTTATCAATTAGAATTTCAATCAAAGTTTCCGTTTATTTCAATTTTCAAAATACCAAAAAGATATTTTCTTCCAAGTTACTCAATTTAGTTAATTTTTCCAATTTCAACCATAAATCCAAAAACCCCTCTTTATTAGCTTTAATTGCATTTGTTTGACTTAGGTTAGCTTTTTAAACCAATTTCCCTTCGGTTCCAAAAAGTGAGACGACCCGAGGTTCAGCTTATACTGCAATCTTGGAATTTAAATTGTTTTTTACCAGTTTCCAATGATCGATTTTCGAATTGAACGACGAGCCGCGATCAAAACATCATCACGCAAGTTGGCAAGTTGTGGAGTCTAAAGTTTTCCTACAAGTTGTTGCAAGGTCGGTGTAGTGAGCCTATAAATAGGCAATTCTAGCACCATTTTAGTACCACCATAAAAAAAAAAGATAGAAAAGTGTCCTAAAGTGTAGTGTGCATCTGGTTTTTTAAGTTTCATTCTTCTGTTTTTGTTTTTTAAATCCTTCAGTGTTTTTTGAGTTTTGTATTCGAGTCTTTTTATTAATAAAATTATCGTTAATGTTGTTTAACAATCTTTATGAGAAGAATACAATTTTTTCTTACCGTAAGTTCTAATTTTCTTCAATACTTGATTTAAAAATCTAATTAACTTAAAATTCAAGATATTATATTTTTTAATCTCTTTTTCATGTAATTATTTACAAAATTTGAATATCTCACTTTATTCTTCTTAATTAACATATTGTTATTTAATTCAAGAGTGACTATGGCTCATTTATCTATAAACCCAATGAATAATTTTGATGTACATAAGTAAATTAGGTTATATCAACTATGAAGATTATGAAAATCATCAAATTGATGACTCGTTATTCTTTATATATATATAAAAGCTAACATTTTAAAAACTGAGTTATAAAATCTTTATATATGTGTGTTATTTTCTTTTTTAATTTTTATTAGATATACAATACCTCAAGTTTCAATCAAATTAATTAAAAAAAGAACTATGGGATCCAAAACTCAATTTATTTATTACTTGACATTATAGTTCGTAATTAATTCCCAATCAAAATCTAGTGTATAAAAGCTAAAAAAAATGGTCAGAACTTCATTAGACGTAGACAAGTGATGGGTCAATGTTCCTGTTTATGTCAAAGTCCAATCATAAGATTATGCCCTTCTTATCCTTAAAGAGTTTAAATTCAAAAGTAAAGGAGCAGGCAATGTGAGATAAGCTCAACCCATTTAACTTGTAGGTTGATGTGAGAGAAGAAAATATAAAATATTTTTATGAATATTCTTCTTTTTAATACTTTCTCTTATAAAAGAAGTTTACACTAGTATTATCTTATTCTTAAACTTACTACGATGTAACTTGCTTATGTAGTTAGTATTTTTCATATGCATCTTTTTAATTTAGATGAATATATTCAGGTTCTCTTTAATTTAAGAGGGAATGATTTAAAGTTGTAATGCTATTTTACAATATTTATGCATCCATTATGTGGCTCTTCAAGAATAGTTGCAAGTATAGAACAGATCTCTTTGCATGACTCAATAACAACATGCATGTAAATATCAAGCAATTTTTTTATACGATGCAGACTGAATCAAGAAGGAAATTCCCAATAATTTATACTAATATTAGTTTTAGTTGCCTCGAGATTGTCAAATGTCAACCATGTGTTATGTGTTGTGACTATTTTTTGTTGAATGAAATAAATTAGAATAAAGTTTTGTGTTGTTTATCTCACGTACGTGTTTCTAGGATTTTAGCAACATGGAATGAAATTTTGTATTGTTTTGGATCTCAAATTTTGAATAATATATTATGTTGTCTCATGTCTTTATTGATTAAAATTAGTGAATAAAAGATTAAAATTAGTGTCAAAATCACAGGGAATAATTAGTGAATTAAAGATAAAAATTATTTTGTGCACAAATTGGGTTATATATTGTCACAAAGTAGTTATCATAAAATGGGTTATAAATTGAATTGTGTAATTATATAAAATAAATTAATTTGTAGTTGAATTATACAATTACGCAAAATGAGTTACAGTTGTGAGTTTGTGATTAAATTATATAATTATATAAAATGATTTACAGTTGTGTTTATAGTTGAATTATGTAATCATATAAAATAAGTAATAGTATAACTTTATGGTTGAATTATGTAATCATATAAAATGAGTAATAATTGTGTGTTTTTGTTTGAATTATTTAATCACACAAAATCGGTTATATATAGTTGTGAATTTCTAGTTAAATTATGTAATATAAAAAATGAGTTGTAGTTATGATTTTATGGTTGAATTATACCCACATAAAATGGGTTATAGTTGTGATTTTATGTTTGAATTATGTAATAACACAAAACAGGTTATTGTTGTGAATTTATGTAATAACTCAACATGAGAATTTCTTGGATAAAATGTGCCTAAGCAATGAATTTTTTTTAGTAATCATTTATAAACTTACATGTCTATATAATATGATTATCAAGAAAATGTTGTTGCTCTATTTCTTCCTATTATTTAACATAAATTTATTTTGATATGACGTTATTAAGTTAATTTTGATATATGTCTTCTTCTTTTTTACAAATAAATAAAGGAAAGTTCAAGTACTCTGGATAATTCAGTCACTTCAAGAAGATTCAATGATCCAGCTTGAGCTTACGCTAGATTGGTTCCTATAATGAAAACCATATTATTTGCTTGTAATATAATAAGTGTTTAAAAGGTGAGGGAATCACAAGATTAAAAAGACATTTAGCTGGGATCAAAGGTGATGTTGAACCTATGACCTGAAATGGTAAATAAAAACTTTGTTTGAAGATTATCTGTATAAGAAAAATAGAAGACAAAGATTAAATTATGGAATTGGTAGTAGAATTTCTTTTTCTTGTGGTTAAGAGGATAGTAAGGATATTGAAAGAAGTTTTCTTAACTATCATAAAGGGAATGTTGCACCTAATGTGAAAAAAATGAATAAGACGTGTATTTAAATTTTTTACACTACAAACAACCCTTGAAGCTCAGCCTTTAATCTATAATGCCTTACAATCTAAAGAAGCTGATTATAATATATATATATATATATATGATAATGGTTAGATGGTGGTATGATTCAGGTATATCATTCAATGATGCCCAATCTTATTACTACCAATCTTTAGTGGATATTATTGCCTTGTACGATCCAATATATAAAGCTCCTTTAATTAATAACTTTAGAGGTAAACTTCTGATTAACTCAATTTATGATAAACAATTATTTGGATGAAGAATAATAACTTATGGATGTTTAACATATGTGATAGTTGGAAGAATAAAAAACAGGTGCCTATTGTCAAATTTTTTGGTTTATTCTGCTAAGAAGACAATGTATTTGAAATCTATTGAAATGCTTATACTCTGTTTCAAATATTTGATGAAGTTGTGAATAAAATTGGATAGAAAACATTGTTCAGTTTATTATTGACAATGATTCTGCTTGCAAAGTTGCTCGGAAAAGATTGTAAAGCATGTATAATTCTTTTGTTGGGCTATTTTTGTTGCACATTGTATAGACTTGGTGTTAAAAAATATAGGAGATGTTAGACACTTTCATATCATTGATGAAACTGTGAATAAAGCAAAAAAAAAAAAGAAGACTAAGTTTATCTATAATTATTCATGGGTCCTAAACTTGATGAGAAAGGATTTCATCAATGGTAGAAATTTGTGTCGTCCAGTTATTACAAGATTTGTGACTAATTTCTTATCACTTCAGTGTTTTGTTATGATAAAGAAGGAGTTGAGACAAATATTTACAAGTGATAAGTAAGTTCTATCTCAGCATTCTAGATCTAATGTTGGATTAGAAGTTCATAAAATTATACTTAAAGATGAATTTTAGTCTGAATATCAATTTGTTATCTGAGTTTATGAGCCTTTGGTAATAGTATTTTGTCTACCTAATAGTGATGAGAAAGTGACAGTAAGTTATTTTTATGATGTCATGGAGAGGGCGAAGAAAGCAATCAATGACAATCTGAAAAATAAGATTTCTTTTACACACCTTATCTTACAATCATCAATGAAAGATGAGAAAAACAACTTTACTCTCTATTGTTTGCAACTAGGGTATTTTTGAATTTTGGTGTCTATTTTAAATTAAGTTTTATATATATGAGAATGTTGTTAATTATTACAATAATTGTTGCCCGTGAGATGGTGCAAGATTTCCTAAGCTCACAAATGGAGGTTTGTAAAGATGTTTTTGGTGATTTTGGAATACCTATTGTTATTCATCAAAGAGAAACCTAATCCAAGTAAATTTTTACAGTTATGTTACTTGTTAAAAATTAAGCTTCACTGTATTTTGTTTATAAGGTTAATTTGTCTTATTGTTGCATAGTGGGACCAATTTGAAAGTGATGCTCCAAAGTTGCAAAGGTCTACAATTTGAACTCTAAGTCAATGTGTAAGTGTAACTAGGTGTTAAAGAAATTTAAGCACATTTAAGTTCATCCATGTCAAGAAAATGCATAAATTGGAATATAAAAGATTGAATAACTTAATCTTTATTCGATATAATTTAAAACTTCGAAAAAATATATTATTATTATTGTTAAGTGAATACTCACAAAAGAGAATTTGAATAATGAAGACAAAAAAAGATGAATAAAGATTCCAATTGAAAACAAGACGTTGGTCTACTTTTGAAAAACTCAAATGAATCGAGAGCATTTGAACTTGAGAGAAGTCAGATTGAATTTTCGTGTTCAATATATATATAATTTGTCAGTATTTAAAAAAATGAAAAGAAAACATAAAATAATTTCAAATAAGCAAAACAACTTCAAAGACAATTTTAAATTATAAAAAATTGATATAGAAAAGAAAATTTTAAAAAGACGTCGATGTCTTCTACTTGTGAGAATTTAGGCTCGTCAACTTCTAGTATATTATATCGAATTCTTTCCCTTCAAGTACGTCAGACAAAGCATAATTCAACTCCAGTTACCATAAAGTTGAGTTTCAATCCAATGGCAATGTTTTCCCCTTTTCCAGGGGCTAATGTGCAGGACCAACATAGCCGTTTACATGAGTTCCAGCAGATTTGACTTGGTGACAATAATTATTACATGACTTCTCCAGAATACGAAATGCAACAATAATTTGCTCCAATGTTTTTTTGAGAAACTTGGTGATACGTAAATACGAACCTCCGCTCGGATTAATTCTGAAGAAAATGAAAGAAAATAGAGAAAGATATGAGTAAAGGGATAAGCAGTAGTTTGGGAAGTTTAATATATTAAAGAATACAAATTCGTTAATGCTGTTATTTATATCCAAGTGTGTTTTGGCACTGTTGGAAGCCTAAAGATGTGATCACCCTTTAACCTACTCCAGTTATAAAAGCAAGAAGAGGCGCTCACTTGGACATTGCCGACATTTTGTGGGCATCAACTTTGTACATTCAGCTCCTCAAAAATCTTCTTCATTTCAACTACGAGTTCAGTCCTCCTCCTGATCTTCTCAGCAAAATCATGGAAGTTCATGGTATGAGTGCAATAAATAATCAGTTTTAACTTACCATCGTCTTCCATTTCCCTCAAGACAATACTGTGGCTTGGATACCAGTGTGAGCAATTCGCCTCCAAATACCTGCCACAACAACATAATACCAATCGCAAGTGGATTTTAAAAAGGGTAGAGGCGTATTTTAATTATCAAATGGTGAAAAATATTTTCAAGCAAAGAGTTCCATCAACTTACCTCCTAACCTTTTCTTTTAGCAGCCCAATTTTTTCCATTGGTGTATTAAAATCAATTGAAAACTCCAAAGATTCACCCATATCAGGGCTTCTGTAATAATTGCTGATGGGCTTTGTAGCCAAAACTGAGTTTGGATAGTAAATCTTTTCATTATCGAGTTTCAAGAAAACCGTTGTTAGGATATCCATTTCTTCAACCACGAGCTGTCAAGTTTCATGTGAAACAAGCTGGTTAGATTTTCCAATCGTGACAAAGGAAACAAGTGGAAGAAGAAAGGAAGAGAAGGTTAAACAAACTTACAGGAACGCCATCAACAACACAACGATCACCAACATCAAAAGGGTGCACCCCAAATATAAATATAGAAGCCTCAAATATAGTCTTAAAGGTGTTACCAAATGCAAAAGCTGCAGCTGTTAGGAATATGGCAATAGTTTCCGACTTGGTAATATTCATCAAAAGAAGCCAGATAATAATGGTTACAATCACCACTATCACTGACAAGACTTTATTCAATTGTGTAGTTGCCATTCTGGTGTCATGTAAAGTATGTGCAAGCCTCTTCCTTTCCTTGTAAAACCCCAACTGTAAAGATACCGCAGAATCACTTTCGGAACTCAAAGCAATTTTATAAGAGAGTTCGACAAACTTAATTGCAGAACATTGAATGCATGTGGTCAATTTTTCTTATAGTTTCAACCTGTCAGTAAATGGACAATCAGCATTGCGATGCTACTGCCAAAACTCCCACCATCTTATCAGTATGAAAAAGAGAGGCTAGGAGCCAAAACATGAAGAAACAGAACATCCAAGACATGTAGAGCTAATAGAATTTTTTTGAAGTTAAAATGAAACTGCTATTCCAATGGAGTTCTTCCTACTTAATGAATTTGTCTTACCACCCAATCGGTCAAAGATTTTTTACCAATACGTCCAGTCTGCCATCCATCAAACATAGGAAATACAACGTCGAGTTCCTCCCTTGGCAAGAACCGTAGCAGGTCATCCTCGGAAATGTATCTGCATAGGAAGAAAAAGAATATCAGACGCTGGGAAATGCATTTAACAACGTGATATCCATAACAATCAAATTTTTTGTTCTCACCTGCGACCAGCCTCAGCAACATTGACGAAAATGCGACGTGCAGCAGCCTTTGCTTCCATTTCACTGCTAATCATTTCTTCATTATTCTCATCATCCTGATCATAGGAGGCAGTAGGAAAACCAAAATTTATCACACTGTCTACCAAAGCCTTCATAGTCCAACTTGAGATTTCTTCTTTCTTCATCTTGTAGACCTTTCCCAAGTCAATCGATTTTCTGTTCTTAACCCTTTTACACTTTTTGCCATATCTGAAGCTTAAGCCACCCACCAGACATTGCTCAATGAGTGGAGGCCCTAAAAGGGTTGTCAAAATATAGCCCTGAAAGCTTAGTAGTTGAATTCTATCAAAGAATGCGTGCACCCGAAATTTAGACGATACAATTTCAAGCAACACAGTCTTTAAAAGCCAGAAAAATGTTCCAACAAGAAGCGCAATAAGAGTCCACGTTATCAACTTTAGAATCTTTTTGGCAGTATCAGATCTTTCAACTCCTTGATTAAACAAACAAACCCAAACAAGAAGTATTAGACCAATCCAAATAAATACCTGAACACTCCTCTTCAAACAGTGAACAAAAGGCAGATCCTTTATCCTCATTATATAGTTTCTCTCATTGATAAAAACAATAAAGCGCAACAACCAGCTAGTGGCCAACATGCCACAGAAAGTCACCATCCCCAACATACACCACTTCCAAAAATTCAACTTCCAAATAACAGTCTTTCTAAGTTCTTCAACAGTCAAGCTAGCCACAAAACAGCCCATGATACACAAACTTACCATCCACTCGATAAAAATTCCAGCTTTTAATTTACTTGTCTTCTCTTTTTTTAATTTAAATTTCTTGTAGATCTCCTCATCGTAATCATCGTACTCTTCAATTACCTGTGCCTTTGAATGCTGTGACTCATCGAGATAGCTACGTGGCTTTGAATACAATGATCTCTGAACGCTTCTCCTCGTGGGAATCCTTGCAGCATCTTCAGATATATCAGAACCTGAATCTTTTGGCCTCGACTGATCATTTGTGGTAGACATTTCTAAGTTTACAGTGTCAACAATGGCATCTGCTTTTGCTCCATTACTTGGGATAGTAATAGCCAGTTCTCCCCCGTCGTTGGTTCTTTTCTGTGACAGACCTCTCTTGTCTTCTTGGCCTCTCTCTACATCATCCATCAAAACCCTGCAACTTTGCTATGATTAGCCACTAATTTTCTAAACATTTCTGCAAAAACAGGCAACATTTTCAACTTTAAATATAAAAATTTTATCTTTTGAAGGAGACAATATATGATAAACAATTTTTGTGATCAGTCCAACTCGGCAAGCATTGAGCACAATAGACACAGAGATGTAGCTACAAAGAGAAATGAAAAACAGAGAATGATAGAGTTGAGACCAGAGATTGATACGCAGTAGATGCTAACGAAAGTCTCTTTGTCCCGCTTGCGTGGAACGAGACCGGAAGGTGATCAAGTAGCTTCCAACAGAATAGACGCAGACGCCAGGGCAAAAGCAAGTCAAGTGACAAAATTAGTTAACAATGACCACCAAAAGCAAAAGTTACAAATATCTAATGTCACTATTCTTTAAACTCATCACGTGTTGCCATAATATCGATTAGCGTATGTTCTAAAGACTATCGATTAGTTACACTGTTATATTTTAATGATATAATTATTTAAATATATATTTTATTATATACATTATAAATAAAAATACAATATAATATTCGTATCTTATTTATATATTATTTTTAATCATTGTTTTATTAAAACTGAATTTTTTTAACGTAAGAATATGAACTATATTTATTGAGAAATAATATTAATACAATCTAAAAGACTATCTTTTTTTTTCTCGCGAAAATAGTCAATCTAATAGACCAAAGTTTGAAAATACTTAAATAAACATGTAGATACTTGTTAGATATCAAATTCACTTAATTGACTTTATATAAGAAATTTATTTGGAACATTATTTGCATATTTATGAAAATTTGTATTGCTATATATAATACAACCAAGTTTTAAATTTAAATTTAAATTTCATAATTACGTTAATCATTTTTCTTAAAAATATTAAGATTAATAATTAAATTGATTCCTTATTAAATTTTAGAAAAGTTGTTTATGGAATTTAAATTAATGATATTTTAATTAGATTACAATTAATTAATTAGATTTCCTAAAATTAAAAAAATTAAGTAATTAATGAAGATGTTTCTTAATTAAATTTTAATTTTTTAATAAATCAAGAAATTAATCTCTAAATAAATAATATAAATTAATTTCTTAATTAAATTTAAAAGTGTTTTATTTAATTTTGAAAGTAATTTCTATAATGTTAAAAATAGTTTTCTAATTAAGAAAAATAATTTCTAATTAGATTAGAAATAGTTTTCTAATTGGATTAGAATGCATTACTTATAAAAAATTTTAAAAAATCTAAATTATAATAAGAAACATAATTTATTGAAAATTTTTTTAAAGTAATTTTAAATTAAATGAGACAAAAAATATTGAAAATATTTTTCAATTGAATTTGAAAATTGTTTCCAAATCATGTTAAATTTATATTTAGAATAATAATTTAATTTATTTAGGAATCAATTGATGTAATCTAATTTAATAATTCAAGGAGCTGGAAATATTATTTTAGATTATGAATATCAATAACTAGAATAAAACAAAGCTTTATATTTTGTGCATATAATTTGATTATGAGTGGATAAGTTGCATGCTTTATTTATATGTTTGATACATGTTAAAATTGTATGCTTTATATGTATGATATTTTACACGAATTTTTGCATTTGATGAGATGAATAAAAATTAAATACCTCATAAAATATTATGTACATATTTTTAAAATAATTTTAGGCTTCTATAGTTATGAGAATAAACCAGAGTTCTTTTATTGTTAGGTTTCTTGATCAAATTCAAAGCTGCTTTAATCAAATATGTTTAGCCTTATAACAATGGTCCTATTTAACTAAATTTGTGTAATTTGGATAACCAAACTCATGATTACAGGAATTTAGAGGCAGAGTTATAGTAAACTTTTCGAAAAGTATAAGGGCTATTATTTCAAATAAAATAGTGGAATAGCCAAATGGATTATTAAAATCATGATCTTATTTTATTTTCTTGGTATATAACCAATTACTTATTTTTCTTAGATTTATATTTTGTTTTGAGTATAAGTTACTTTGTTTAGTATAGTTGATGGTAAGTTGTTAGTGAACCAAATTTCTTGCACATATGTTAAGCTTGATAAGAGTTTTCAAAGTTACATAGAAAAATTGTATATCTATTATGCAATTTTATTATTAATCCTTGTTGAGGATTTGATGACAAAATTTTAGAGATATATTTCAATACCATATGGATGAAACAATTGAAATGACATTTTAAGTTGACTAATGTCTCAAAAACTTGAATGATAACGTGTAAGATGAATGTCAACATCATGATAGTAAGATGCAAGAAGTTGCATAAGGTAAAGCTGAAGGTATAATATCTAAATGAAATTGCTTATTCAAATTAGCCTACTAAAAGTATAAATATGGACCACAATTAAAGACTTTGTTATCGTATGATAATAGTTGTCATTTAAAGAAAAATATTTGCATAACTTTTTCTTGCCTATATGTGATATGATAAAGATAACGTATATTTCTAATTCGTGCTTATAAGTATTTGATACTGATTTTAAATTTAATTTTATTATAATGTTTAAATCGTGATAAGAAATAGATTATTGGGTAAAGTAATTGATCCAAATTTATTCAAACATTTTATATATATTGGATAAAGGGAGATTTGTGTTTAACATAAGTAACATGAATATAAAGTTAGGTAACCAAAACTATCTTTTTATGACATGTTGGTTAAATCAATATAGTGATAATCATAAAGTTATTTAAAAGGATATATGTATTATTTTAATTATGAATCATATGTTGTGAAACTTGTTGGGGTCAAAAAATAACCAAAATCAACTTTTGGTAAAAAGATAATAATGGCAATGAAATTGTTAAATCTTATACATAAAATTTACGAGAATAATTTATAAAAGTATAACACTTATGTTTCATTATATTACTATGACTTTATGTGATGTAGTCATATACATTAAATGAAATATTGATTTAAATTTTTTAAAAGTACAAATTGTTTAAATCTAACTAGAAAATAAGCATTGAGAATGTTGAAGCACTTTGATGAGATCATTATGATGAGCTATAAATTTTTGGTCATCTATAGGGAATGAGATTCTCTAGTGAATATCTCTATAAGCAAATTCCATAAAAGTATAGTTCTATGTAAGGACGAAAACATAATAAGAGATGTTCTATGATGCAATATTCATTTTTTATAACCTAGCCTAGTAATATAACTTAACTTTAGTAGTTAAAATTAAACTAATTAGTAAGATTTCATATTATATATGAAATGATAAGACATCAAAAGAGTCAAAGTTAATGATTTAGGGATGTAATGCTTAGTCGAATCATATATTGTCTAATAAGTTTAGAAATAAATCAGAAAATAAAAGGTTATGAGATATTCAAAAAGTTAGATATAATCTTACCAACCTTATTGAACAAAATATTTGTTTCAATATATACTTATAGGAGAATGATTTCCAATTCGAACTAGTGTCCTTGTTGATGCATTTGATATATAGTTAAAAGGCTACGAGATATTGAAAGATTCACTTTCATGATGAATTCAAAAAGTTTATTTTAGAGATACTTACGAATTTATCTTACCTACAAGAAAGTTAGTGAGAGTACATAGTTATATATTGCTCATAGAGAATAATAATTTATATTTATAATTTTTGAAAAATATAATTGTCCAAGAACTACTCTTGATGAAAATGAGAAGGTAATAACTTAATTATGAGAATTAGGTCTATAGAGACAAATATGAAAGTTGGTAATGTACTATAACTATTTAGTAATTGAGATATCTGATACTTGTAAAGTACTAAAGATGTCTATTATTCTATGTATGAGTTGATATTTGAGTGCAAGGTTATATAGATATTAACTTTAGAATTGAATATTAGTTAAGGTATATTTTACTTAGAACAATATTATTTTGAGATTAAAAATGTTCTAGTGTAGCATTAATTGTTAATTAGGCCATAATATTTTTCAGTGGAAATGATTATTTGGATCAGGATAACTTGGTATAGTTCCTAGGATTATTCAGATATTAATGTACTATAGAATATTAGAGTCATTAGGTATGTAAAAGGAGCTAAGGTTTCAACAAAGATTCAAGTATATATTTAGGCAATTTCTCTTAATTATGATGATAATTAAGATGACAATTGTAACATTTAAGCAAGTGCCCACTATAGAGAACCTTTTGAAATTCTCTCATTAAACCATTGTCCTAGTAAGATACTTAAACGATTGACTTAGTAAAAGTGGGATATTGTTAGTTTATTTCCTATAACTAATAGGTTGGTTAAAGTTTAGTGACATAATTATTTAAAGGTATTATTTATCCTATACATATTCATATGTATAGATAAATTCTATGGTATAAATGTACATTTCAAATGAAATTATAATAGGTAATAATTATAAGATTTATATTATATTTATGTGTTATCCATAAATTGTTCCTAGTTATTGTTCTATTAAGGACGGATATTAATAAAGAATAAAAAATAGTACACGTTATGTTTTTTTTTATGAAGGAAGTAGTTGATCTTTTAAATTAAAGTATGGAGATACTTAGTGTGTGAGCTTGTTAGAGAATAAGTTCATTAAATTGACTTCATATAAGAAACTCATTTAGAACATTACTTTTATGTCTATGAAAATTCTCATTATAATGATTGTATAAGTGATTCTTTAACTTGAGATCTCCAAAAGTGTCTTATATAGGAATTGTTATATTTTAATACTATTTATGACCTATTCTAATCAAGAGGCTTAGTCGATAGTTATTGGATATAACATTAACTATATAAAGATAGTTAAGTGATTAATATATGATTCATCACCTTGAAGTAGTTACGGAGAATATTTTGTTATTCTTAATTGTTATTGATTCAGTAAATCCTTATTGAAGGTGGAATGACACTTTGAAAATATTTTTCAATTGTCACTAATTGAATCAATTATTAATGGTGAAGAACTAATACAATTAGACTAAAATAAAGTAAATATTAATTCTATGTTCTATGTATAAAAAGAAAATTATATGAAGAAAGCATTTAATTATTAAAAAATTATGCACAAAAAGGTTAGTCAAAACTACTTTAACATTCCTAAATATTAGGTGGTCAAGATGCATTGCTATACAACAATCTTAATCTATGAATATAAATTGTTTAATTAGAGAATTAAAGATATATTAAATTAAAGAATTAAAGATAAATTTAATTAGAGAATTAAAGATAAATTAAATTAATTAGAGAATCAAAGATAAATTAAAAGAGTTTAATATACTTAATTCTAAAAATAATTTAGGGTTATGATTTATATCTACTGTCAATATATTTAGGAACTTAATGGGTCATACACAAAAAATCGATTGTACAGAGAAAAGGTGTTTTAATCAAGTTGAACTTATTGTAAAATTTAAGAAACTTTATTATTAAATATGAGATATTTAGTAAATAAGGATCAATATGAAATATTAGATCTTATTTAGGAATAATTGGTTTTCAATCAGAATTAGTTATGATTTTATTAAATTTAATTGAATTAGAAATTGATTTAAATTAAATTACTAATATATCCAAAAATATATTATAAATAGACTTACGCTCTAAGAGAGCTAGCACTGCTTATCTAACCCTCTTTACAACAATTGCAGAGTTCTCTTGACTTATTTTGTGGATATAGTTAGATGTCAGATGCTTGTGCAACTACGATGATTGACATAAGTTAGTTTTAGAAACGGTTTAAAGCAAATAATAAGAAAATGATCAAGCTTCGTAACAAAGTATAAATTAAGATTTATGGTTTATCATGTTTTATGTGTAAATCACGGTATAGATTTAAAATAATCTTGGCTTTTAACAAATCATATGAAATAGTTTTGTAATTACTCTGTTGATTTTGCCCTAGTTTTCCAACAATACCTAGCATCATTTTTATTAAATATGTTATAGGAATTCATAAGAATTTAATAAGAATTATGCTAGTAAAGAATTCGCTAAGTAAGGAGATTTGTACATACATCAGTTTATCAAAGTTCAATGTTTTTTCAATTTCTCACACCTCACCTTGCACATTTTTTCCTATTATTATTATTATTATTATTATTATTATTATTATTATTATTATTATTATTATTATTATTATTATTATTATT
>JANZLX010000001.1:14504860-14521309 GCA_025531955.1 Erythroxylum orinocense
GGAGTGCAGTTGTTTTCTTAGTGCTTTATGTGGATGACATATTGCTCATAGGAAATGACATTTCAATGCTCCAGTCTATTAAGATATGGTTATCTAAGAACTTTTCCATGAAGGATATGGGAGAAGCAGTATATATATACTAGGTATAAAGATCTATCGAGATAAATCAAAAAGGTTGCTTGGATTATCTCAATCCACATACATAGATAAAGTGCTAAAGAAGTTTAGCATGGAGAATTCTAAGAGGGGATTCTTACCCATATCGCATGGGATTTCTCTTTCACATAGTATGCGTCCACAGACACAAAAGAAGAGAGATAAAATGGATTGTATTCCATATGCTTCAGTAATTGGATCAATCATGTATGTGATGCTATGTACTAGACTAGATGTTGCTTATGCTTTGAGCATAACAAGAAAATATCAAGCTAATCCTGGTGAGGGTCACTAGATGGTTGTGAAAAACATCTTGAAGTACTTAAGAAGAACTAAAGATATTTTTCTAGTCCATAGAGGAGCTGAGCTAATAGTTCAGTGTTATTCGGATGCCAGTTTCCAATCTGATCAAGATGATAGTAGATCATAGTCAGGATATATTTTTACCCTTTATGATGGTGTGGTTAGTTGGAAGAGTTTTAAACAACCAACCATCGTAGATTCAACGACTGAAGCAAAGTACATTTCAACGTCAGAGGCGGCAAAGGAAGCAGTTTGGATTAAGAAGTTCATCAATGAACTTGGAGTGGTTCCTAGCATTGTTGAACCTATAGTATTGTATTGTGACAACAACGGTGCTATTGCGCAAGCAAAGGAACCCAGGTCTCATCAACGGTCCAAACATGTACTCAGGAAATTTCGCTTGATCAGTGGGATAGTGGAGCGGAAAGACAGAACTTGGAGCGAGTTCCTACTGAAGAGAATCTGGCAGATCCTCTTACTAAGCCATTGTCTCAAAAGAGACATGATCGTCATATGGATGGATATGACATTAAATTCATAGGTGACTGGCTTTAGTGCAAGTGGAAGATTGTTAGTTTATGCCCTTGCAGCCAATCAATTAGATGCAAATTAAGGTATGACATTATGTTTTAATTAATGAAAGCTGTTATTTATCTTTGTGTATTATTTTCATTAATATTTTATGTTTTAATACTAAAGATAAAATCCTTGAAATAATTACTATGTAATTAAAATTATGATGAGATCATAATTATGAGATTCAATTTACACTTATATGTTATTCCTAAATGTTCCTAGTTATAGTTTCATTAAGACTGGATATTGTTGAAATGGTAAAACTAGCATACATTATGTTTCTTTCTTATAAAAAAAGTAATTGATCTTATAAATTAAAGTATAGAGATACTTAAACTAATGTGTGGGTAATTATTAAAGAATAAGTCACTAAACTGACCCGATTATGAGAATTCCAAATAAAATATTACTTATGTGTCTATAGATTATCTTATAATGATGGTTGTATAATTAATCCTCAAACTTGAGATTACTAAGGTATCTAGTATGAGAATTACTGTGTTTTGATGCTACTTATGAATCATTCTAGGATAGTTTAGTTGGTAGTAATTGGATACAATATGAACCATATGTAGATAGTTGAATAAGTAAATATAGGATTTGTCACTCTAAAGTAATTAGAGAGAATATTCTGTTGTTTTTTATTAGTAATGATTTATGGAATTCTCTAGTCAAAGTGAATTGATATTTGAAAAGGAGTTTTCAAATTTTAATTATAAATCAATTACTAATTAGTGAGAACGAACATGATTGGATAATAAGAGTAGACAATATATTCATACTCGGTCCAATTAGAATATTGAATGACGAAAGGATTAAATTATATATTATGGTCATGCATGGATAAGTTAAGTCAATCACTTTGGCATGCCTGGTATTTGGGTAATTATGATATGTTGCTAGACGTCAATCATGATTTATGATTATGGATTATTTAATTGGAGAATTAAAGATAAATTAAAAAAAGTTTTAATTTATCTAATTCCAATTGTGAATTAGAATTATAATTTATAACCATTGCCAGTTTATTAGGAACCTAATGAGTCACACATCAAAAAGCAATTTGTGAAAGAAAAATTAATTTAATTAATTTAGACTTAATTATAAAGTTTGAGAAATTTTGAGAGTCAAATATGAGATATTTGATTTTATTAAAATTAAATTAAACTAATTAGAATTTGAATTTGATTCTAATTATAATTATAATTAAAGAGATTTCATTTTAATGAAAGATTGTCATGATTTTTTTATTTAAAGGAAGAGTTTTCTAGAAGCTAGCACTTTTGTCTTCTTCCTCTCAAAAACAGTTTGAGAATTGCTCTGTGGATACCATCAAAGACTGGACAATTGGAAAGTTCGTGATTGATCACTCAGAGAAAAGATTCAAAGTTTTTCTTTGGAAAGCGAACAAGGTACGATTTCTAAATCGAATTTTGTTTTATTTAAGTTTAATCAATTATCAAGATCCGCTTGCAATCTTAAAAAAAAATTGTTTTTCGCTGCGCATGTGATTCGATCACAGTTGAATTCCAACATTAGAAGCTTGTTGTTATGGATTAGATGGTTTCTTCTAAGGCATATATAAACACAGAACACCAACATTTGGACTCAGATTATGGTTTATCTAGACCCAAAAAGTAATATCAAACAGTTACTTCTGGGAATGAAAATCTTAATCTAATAAAAAAAGGCTAAAAATGAACAATTACCCATAAAAGCTCACCTCCCTGTCACTTTTTTTTCCTTTAGTATTTCTTCACAACCTGCCATTATTGACAAGGTTTTTGGCAGTTTGACATAGAAGCAGGAAAATGGACATAGATCGGCCTCAAGCCTTAAAAAAGTTGTTAAAGATGAAGAGAGTTTCTGATTCACTCTTCGTTTATGCGCTCTAGTCTTGGTTGCCAATAATAATAAGAAGAAAATCCCTTTGGTGATCCCCTAGTAGCGTCTTTGTTCCTCTTCCTCATCAGTTCTATGGTCTCTGAAGAAGTTCCTGGACTGTCTGAGGATCTTATCACCTCGCTAGCATCATCACCACTGTCTTTATTCTTCAAAAACGTGAAGCAATATAGGCATCCAATAGAGTTCTTGATGTTCTTTGTTGATATAGAACAGCAATTTGAAGACGCTTCATCTTCGCTTTCCACATCCTTATTTGTCGTACACATGGAGGAGTAATCAATATTTGGAGAAGCAGAATATCTCAAAGACTGTCGCTGGATTTTTCTAATGGTGCTTATTGGCACAACATAGAACTTCTGGCCAAGCAATAGCATGGTGTCTGGTGAAACAACAGCCCATGGATCTTTGAACACGTGTGGATAGGCAACAGTGCATTTTGGGTTCCGAAGCATGATTTCTGCTGCAAGAATTGGACTATCGAGGAGCTCTATGTGGCCTCCTGGATAAACAATCGTGACCATCGTGTCACTGGAGCTCCTAGAGCAGAGCCAACTTGATAATCCCATTATGAGAGAATAAGAAGTTTTTTAGCCGTGTCTGAAAATAGAAAACCAAACTTCCAAAACTTACGTGGCTCTCAACCTTTTATTATGGGAGACCTATGAACTTAGCTGTTTCAGAATGCAAAGCATATTCTTGTGTCTTTGGATTCTTGTCTTATCTGATTCATTGATAATATCATGGCAGCTAGCAGACATCCATGCGTTAAAAAAATGCAATGGTTAGGTTAAATCACTGTTTTGATTAACCAAAAAAAACGAAACTCTTTCTTATGTTTTGGACACCTAGAGTCTAGAGATTAGAGTCTATCATTTTTGATCCCCTATAGTTAGAGAATTGGGGACATGATTGAGTCTAGATTTTCTGTCCAATATTATGGTATCTTATTGTGTCCAATAAATCTCAACCGTTTATTTATGTGGATCCTGCATGAGACCCACGTAGAACTTGCAAAATAAATGACTGAGATTTCATGAAACAGAATAAGATAGAGTAAAACTGGACAGAAGATCTGATATCGGACATGATTACTATATACTTCCTCGAGAATCTAGATGGAAAGATGAGAAGAAGAGAAGGACTTCTTACAAAATGCGACATAATTCTGTCTTCATGGTTGAAACTTCAAATTGTCATCCGGTATGTATTTAGCCTGAGAATGATATAGTGATCTCTCCTTCATACATATTTTAAAGAAACACAAAAATAGAATTATATTACAATATCAGTGTACCGGATTTTGCAATTTTAAAATGGTCTCCATAGAAAAGTATTATATAACCTGACTACAAAATTTGCTACCAAAACGAGACAGGAACAAACCTCAGGGCACAGGTTAGTTAGTAAGAGATTCTTTTAGTTTAAGTGAAGTTACGAGTTTAAATTCTCTTCATGTATGCAGCTGTTTAAAATATAGGGTTGAAGTTTTGCCTCTTATTAGGAACCTGACAAATTTAAGTAGGGATTAATCTAAATATAAATAATTTAAAGATGTCTTTTTATAATTGAAATTTTCCAAAAACACTTTCTGAAAAAAAAAAAAAAGAGAGACAGGAACAGCACCTGCTTTGTCATCACAGATTGTAGCACAATGACAACAATAATATTAAACTATACTAAATGTATGTGTTGTCATAATTCACTTCACGTTCCTTTGTATCTGTTCTTCCATGATAATAGGTTACGTAACAAACAAAGATGAGTATAAAAGTTTTAAGCTTTGGTTTAGAGAATTTATAAGAAAAATTTCTAACACGCTCAATAAATATATTGATTGATTAATATATATGTTTGAATATTATTTTAAAAATAAAATTTTAATGATAATATAATCATTTTTATCGGATAAAAGTGGCAAGAAAGGCATAAGAGACAAATTAAAAAGGGAAGAAAAGTGATTTTACTTTATTTAAATAATAATCGTAGGATTAAGTAGTATGTAGTCGTCATGTTTTAAAGTCAAAAAAGAAATTGAAGTATGTTAGTGCGGGTAATAGGGAGCATACTTCAATTAGAGTTTTAATTATTTATTGTTGATTGCTGTATTATATATTTAATTTTATTAAAATTAGGAAAAATGTTTAAGATCCTAAACACGGGTTGTAGTTAAGGCTCATTAAATCTGTTAAATTACAAATGTGAGTGTAATTATGTATGAGAATTGATATGTAATTATCATTTTGTAAATAATTTGAAGTTAAGGTGCATTAAAAATATCAGTGATACATCTTAGATTACGTGGTTTTAAATTATGAAGTCGACATTTTATGTGTGACTGGTGTGAATGGAGATGTTTTTGATAAGATATTTTTAATTGCATTAGTGTTGGAGCCGGCAGGGATGATCATTTGGTCCTGAAATTGTGGACTCAAGTTGTGTAATCAAGTTGAACCTGGATATACCAGTATATAATTGACTGATCAAGGCTGATGTAAAGTAGGCGGAAACGTTCTTATCATTGTTATTACATGTTTAATCAAACGTAAGTTAGTGAACAAATTGTTACATGTAAAGATACAGTAGTTGTAGTAAAGTTCCTGAATCTGAAATAATCATGGATGTCTGTCTTTTATCATATAACTTAAATCCATCTAAACCCATGTCATCGATCAACGTCATCAACAGCACGAACCTGAAGCTCCTGATGACCATGCTCAGTTCCTTCAGTGCATAGAATGCTATAATGATCTCCACGTTGATAACCTAAGGCCCAACCTATGTCTGGAAAGAGGGTATCTTCTAAAACCAGGTGTCTGAGATTTGCCACTTGAAATTTCAAGAATCAACATATTTGCATGTGGACATGAGTTTGTATTCACCATGCAACTGTAAAAAAGTACAGAAGGAACTGAAAAGATGGTTGGAAAGATTTCAGGCGTCCAATTTTTTTAATGAAACAGTTCGTTAGAATTAAAGATTCTTTGGGGAACTAGGAAGACATACAGGCTGTGCAAGGTACTATTGCATCAGTTAGAGGGTACGACAGAAGGTACAGATTCTGTAACTCTTAGGGACCCTCCAAGCTCTAGAGGTACAAGAGGGATGAGAGAGTGAAACACATCCGTTATCAATGGCCTATAACTTGGTTCTTGTTGTACACAGAGTACGGCCACAGCAGCAACCTACTTGCACCCAATCAGATTATTGGAAAAGAACAATGAATAAGAAAATTACGACCATGATTGAAAAGGTTTCCAGTCATATTACCTGATACAAATGCTTCAATTCCATAGTTTCTTTAATAGCAGGATCCACGATGGTTGCAAGTTTTGATCTATTGGTGAGCAGAGGCATAGCCTGTCAAAGTAGTTATATAATCAAACTCCAAATCCAAGTATCCTTAGTCAAATAACTCAACGTGATAAAATTTGGGTTTTGAAGGATAAGTACCCAGGTCACTAAGGACACACTTCCTGGTGAGGCCTTCTCAACTGGTTTTTTACCAGTAAGGAGCTCCAGAAGCACAACTCCAAAAGCATAGACGTCACTTTTATCAGTTAGCGTCCCTATAAAAGCAGAAAATAACTGCTTACAAATTTTGTCTCACATGGTCACCATGATTTATGATTTTTATACGCAACTAAAGTGCAGGTTATAATTCTGTCACAAACCACATTATATAACAGCGTAGACATTCTGTAAAAAGATCTCGCATAAAAGAGATTCTAATATAAAATGCTGGATCTGATTCTACTCTCTGTCAATCTAAGATAAAAAGTTTGCATGTTAAACTATTTTAAAAGATAAAAAGTTGCATGTTTAACTATTTTAAACATCAGCCAAAAGAGTAAAGATGCTTCTCTTCTTTGCAGGGCAGTGAAAATAAGGCCATGCCATATTGTGGTCTAAACATTAGTACTCATACTCCGGAGGGATGGGCTTAATTGTTCACTTAGGCAAAGCAACCTGAGAATATAATGAAGGTAAATAAAGATATGTTGAAGTAGAAAATCATAATATTTTAAAAGTTTATGACAAACTTAGTGAAAATTTTCTCAAGTCCTATGAAACTTGCACGCATCAGTTACTTTGTTAAACTCCCTCACCTTCATTCTCATGATAAGCTGGACTGAAAATGTCAATTGGAAAAAAAATCTCATTTAGCCGATAGGAACAGGTTACCAAACAATTATTTTTACAGAAGGAAACCTTATAGTCCCCTATTATATGTAAAACTCCAACTCACCATCCAAAAGGTACTCTGGTGCTACATAACCTAAAGTCCCTGAGAGCTTTATGTTATTACTCTGAATCCCAGAAGGTACAGCCAGGCCAAAATCAGAAAGCTGAATCAAGAAACAACCAACTGAAGTATATATGTCGTTACAGTATAACGAATGAAAATGAGTAGAAGTTAAAAACATGAGAGTCATTGTGCATTGCTCGCTGAGGTTAATCAAGAGGCTACAATTCACAATCTAAACAGGTTACCTTTGCATTGAAGTTGGAATCCAGAAGGATATTAGAGGACTTCAGATCTCTATGCACAATTGGAGGATGACAGTGCTCATGAAGATATTCCAATCCCCTATTACAGCATTGTCCATTAAAATGAAACAGAAAAACAACAACAAAAAGCCCTATGATTAAGAAAATGTAAAATAAAATAAGTATAAAAGCTCCAACTTTGATTGGAGAACTCACCTTGCAACGTCAACAGCAATTTTCATCCTCAGCTGCCAAGATAACATTGATCCCTGAGTTGATCCTGTGATGTTCAGCAGCAACATAATAAGCAAGTTGGAGAAACAATAGATGATCCCATTTCTAGTCTCTTATTGTTTTAGATTACTTAAAATGATAACAGGACGAAGAATACCATGCAGTTGACTCTCCAAAGACCCATGTTGCATCATCTCATATGCAAGAAACCTATTTTCACCATGAGTGCAGCAACCCAAGAGACAAATTATGTTCTGATGATGAATTTTGGTCAACCAACTCAACTCATTCTGCACTTCCCATTAAGATTTGAAGAGAAGGAAGGAAGAAAGGTGTAAGGAACAGCTGAACAATTAGACTTAGCCCCAAAGCAACTTATCCACTAAATTCTTAGACATACCTCATATACCCTTTGAACATATTGCTCCCCACCCTCCAATCTCTTCACTGCTACAAGGAGCTTTTCATCGAGTTGAGCTTTATAGACACATCCATGACCGCCTTCACCCAAAATGTTATCTTCTCTGAAATTGTTCGTTGCAGCCTCTAACAGCTGGTAGTCCATAACTGTAACTGCACCCCGTTTACCAG
Organism: Erythroxylum orinocense; assembly: GCA_025531955.1. NCBI lineage: Eukaryota > Viridiplantae > Streptophyta > Magnoliopsida > Malpighiales > Erythroxylaceae > Erythroxylum > Erythroxylum orinocense. The sequence goes on from JANZLX010000001.1 coordinate 14,513,114, forward strand.
CTATCTTCAAGGAACTCCGTCCACCCAAATGTCCTTTTGCAGCATCTTCGTGGTAAATTTTATTAAAAGAAAACATCAAAACTGAACAAGCAATACTGAAAATGTTCTTACAGAAAAGAATAGATCGAGGGTCATCAGTCCAGAAAATAATCTGCAAGCCCAAGAAAGCATACCACAGTTCTGTTTGTTTTCAGTGCTGCAATTCTTTGACCTATACAATCTACAGATCCAGAAGTATGAGAAGAAGATCAAGGTACAACCAAGAATACTGGAAGCGACAATTATTGCTATGAGAATTTTCTTGTTCAATTCGTGGTTCTCAACGCTTTTAACATCAGGAACTGTTTCCGTCCCTGCATAACCAGTAAAGATGCATCTTTTGAAAGCCAGGAAGAAACGGAAAAGAGTTCAAAACCATCAAGATAAAGAAGAAACAAGCTATGAATGTTCAACGAGATCTTTGAAATAATTGGTAAAGAAATAATCAGGTCTAACTAAGAAGTAATTCATTCAAGAGAGAGCCACGGACAAAAGTGATTTATAAAACCTTTTTGATTTCAAGTGACCGTCAAAGGCGAAAAGAAAAACTTTGTGCCACGTCTGCCCTCTCACGTTGGATTGTCCAAAAAAAAAAACTGAGTGGGGCTTCCATTCTCAGAATCGTAAACCTAATTTCAAATTTTTGTTTCCAGAAGCTAAGACCTTACGAAATAAGCCGATATTGATAAGAAATGTTAAAATTTCTAGTACCATTGCTTTCATCTGTGCTAAAATCAGTGTGTGGCACTCAAGAATCTAGCTTGAAATACCTCTTTTATGGTAAAACAGTTCAAATTTGAGCGCCAATGGGCAAGAACGGCAGCACATTTTGCCCATGAAAATAAATGAATCGAGTAAAGCATGCATTGAAAGGCAACGCAAGCGGTAATAAACCATCACGAAACCAAAGCCCATATTCTCGAACAAGACGTAGCCAAGGTGCATCATTAAAATACCTGGAGCTTGAGCTTCCATTTTGGTAGTCCAAAGAGAAACGGGTTCCTTTTGAGCAAGAAGAGAAGACCCAGAAATGAAAAGAGTTGAGTCTGGTCTGGCATCAACTACGAAAGACAAAGATGCACTTGCATATGCCCACATGGGCATGAACATGAACAGACCAAAAAGGTTCATACTTTGTTCCGCAGACGCAGGGAAAGAGAGTGAAACAAAAAAGAAAGAGAAGAAAACTGGAAAGATCCTTGTACTTAAAGTGAAGGTTCTGTGGTCTTTGAAAGCTTTGAATCTAATACTAATTTGCTTTTGCTTCCACGAGTATTTATGAATTTGCAGGAACAGGAAGTGACCAATCGCTGTATCTGAAGGAGGAAACCATGAAAGCAATTTTCGTTTCTTTTTCTTACTAGGATATGGGGGCTTATCAAATTATGTAAAGATAAAAAAACAAAAGGGGGATGTGCATGAAGCGGAAGCAAGTGGACATGTAAATGTAATGTAATAATGTGGGAGTCATTGAATAAGAGTTGAGAAGCAGTTTGAAAAAGACAGACATGGGATGGGCACTGTTTCGGTTTGTTTTGTTGGACAATGATTGATGGATAGTCTGCTCATATCATGGGATTCTCCTTATTGTTTACTATACTTTTTTGTTTACTTTCCCTTTTGCTTGTTTGCCTGTTTCTTTTCTTTGTCTGTTTGTTTTTTTTTCTGTTCCCCGCGGTCAACAAGATGACAAAATGATTTGAAAGCCACGTGCAACAATTAATTGACATGATTTATTAAAATAATTTTATAAATATTTAATATATTTTTAAACACTCGTACCGAGAATGTGTTTGAAATAATTTAAAATAACAACAACAAAAAAAGAATGAATTAGATGATAATTTCTCATCTTTTACTTCATTTATACTATACTTCCTAGAGGAAAAGGTGCATCCATCGAGGAATAAACAAAGCTTAATAGTTTATAATGTTGAACCTTGCTAAATCTTAATTAATCTTCAAACAAGGATTTCCTCGAAAATAAAATAGACTTTAAAAATGAGGAGAGAAGGCAAAGCTTTGTTGACTAGGGAGTTCTGTTAGTGTCAATAATTAAAAAATTGAATTGGTTTAATGATTTAATTGCAAAAATTTTGAATTGATCAATTTTTTGTTTAATTTATTTTAATAACTATTGTTATTAAAAATTGATCGGTAATAAACTAGTTGCTTTATTAATTAACCGATTGATTTTTGTAACTTAACTAATTTTTAAACTAAAAACAAACCAGTTGGTTACTAATACGTTTCGTTAGACGTATATAAATTAAATCCTTATATCATTTCAATTTATTAAACAAATGTATTAAAAAAATGTAGTCGAACTCATGAAAAAAGTTAATTTACTAATCTAGTTTATTAATTATAATATTTTTAAAAGAAACAATCACATTCTAATAATTTCAATTACATGAAAGAAATCTCATAATACAAACATCATTAACACATAACGTCTTTTTTTACCACATAAATAAGATACAATGGCTATGTTCATACAACTAACTTTACATAGAAATATAAAAGATATCCAAAACTAAGACAATTATAATTATGGAAATATATGAATTATGCTAAGCTAATATGTAAATAAAAAGATGGGGGTTGTGGTTTTGGTGTTTAAAGCAAATCAAATTAAATCTAGAAATCAAAAACACAAATCTAGCCTAATATTTACAAATGAATAAGCAAGTTTTAAATATTAGTTCAGTCATGCAATTTTGATATATCCAAGATCATTCGAGACATTTAAAATTTTAATTGTAGAAAATCGACCAACTAGTTTCTACTTATTTCTTTTTACTCTTAGAAATTGAACTAGCTCGATACGTCAAGCACAAAGAAACACAATCAACAACTGAAATTTGACGTCAAAATTCTAGCAATTGCATAAGTGTTAAATCCGCTAGATAATCAATTTAATTAAAATAATATCCCAAATAATCAAAACAACATAATTAAACTATAATTTAGCAATTTATCGTAAATTAAAACATAAGAAACTATAAACAAAGATAATAAGGGTTTCTGGAAAACTCATTCAATTTTTCTACCTTTGCAGACCTTGGATCAGCCTTAAGATCTGGAATTTCTCCCTCCACCAGTTACAAAGCAGCCCGAGGTGGGATTTGGTTCATCCTTTCACTCTCGAGCTCCTTGCATTAGCTTCTTGCTTTGACCCACCTTGAAAGGGTATTAATTCACTTGGAATACTCTATTTTGAGTGACTACTTGCTCCTCTTTTCTCCTTCCCACTACTATCTTTTTATAGCCTCTGAAACGTCTCCTAGCGTCACACATTGCTGGATCTTTAGATAATTTTTTTCGCTTATTGAAAGAATAGAGGAAGGAGGCAATTGATATGTAATTGTATTATATTGCTTGTGTATTTAGCTGAACAACTTTTATAGGTATTTATACATGTTTTTGGTATCTAATAATAATACCAAATAAGATATTGAGGATCAAAAGAAATATATAAGATAGATAAGATACACAAGATAAAATCAAATGAGATACATATCAATGAGAAAAAATCATAGCTGATCTTGCTGAGATTGCATATGTTTATCAACCCCCCTCAAGCTCACTGTGGGTAGAAATGATGAGCTTGCTGCGAAAGCGATGAAAAGCAGATGAAGCTATTGCTTTAGTCATAATGTCTGCAATTTGATCGAATGAAGAGATATGTCGAATATAAAGAGTTTTGTTGGTCACTAGATCACGAAAAAAGTGGATGTCAATCTCGATATGTTTACTACGAGCATGAACAATTGGATCAGTGGCAAGGAAGGTGTCACCAAGATTATCACACCAGAGTGTAGGTTTAATGTCAGAGACGCCAATTTCACTTAAAATGGATTTAAGCCAACATATTTCAGCAGAGAAAAGCAATGCTTCTATATTTAGCTTCAGTGCTTGATCTAGAAATAGTAGGTTATTTCTTAGCACTCCAAGAGATGAGGTTGGAGCTAAGAAAATTACAATAATTGGAGGTAGAACGACAATCATTAGGACAACCAGCTCAATCAACATCATAATAGGCCTATAAGGTAAGAGAAGAATTTCGAGTTAAAAGTATACCTGAAGAGGGTGTAGATCGAAGGTAACAGAGAATTTGTTTCACTGTGGTCTAGTGAATGTCAGTAAGACATTGTAGAAACTAAGAAACTTTGTTGACAACAAATTGAATGTCAGGGTTAGTAAGGCAAAGATATTGTAGAGCACCAACATTACTCCGATATTCAGTAAGATTGGAAAGAGGAATGCCATGATTTTTTGAAAGAGGAAGAGTGGGTGTGATTGGTGTGGGTACATATTTGAAGTTATCTAGGCCAGTGCGATGTAGTAGTTCTTTGGTGTATTTAGTTTGTGTGAGTAAAAGGTCATTTATTGTGTGGGAGGCTTCAATACCAAGGAAATAATGGATGGGTCCTAAGTCTTTGATGGAAAAGAATTGTTAAGATTTTGAATAAGGGTGGTGATAAATGACGCTGAAGAACCCGTAATCAAGATATCATCAACATATACTAAAAGAAAGGTAGTAGTGGAGGGGGTATTGTGAACGAAAATTGACGTGCTAGATTTAATGGAGACAAAGAGAAGTTCATGACGTTTTTAACCGAGGCAATGAAACCAAGCATGAGGAGCCTGTTTGAGACCATAGAGATCTTTGTGAAGGCGAAAGACGTAAGAGGGATGATGTGTGTTTATGAAGCCAGGAGGTTGAGTCATAAAGACTGGTTCTTGAAGAGTGCCATTAAGGAAGGCATTGTTAACATCAGTTGATGAATTGGCCAATTTTTGGAGAGTGCAATATTAAGGATGAGACGGATTAGTAGTGGGTTTAACAACTGGGCTAAAAGTATCTGTATAATATATACCAAGAGTCTAATGATAGCCTTTGGCAACAAGATGAGCTTTATAGCGAGCAAGAGTTCCATCAGAATTTCGTTTTATACGAAAGACCCATTTACAACCAACAAGATTTACATTTGGTGGTGGAGGGACAATAGTCTATGTATTGTTGCGATGAAGAGCTACGAATAAAGGTGTTCATGGTAGGGTAACATAACTCGTTCATAAATAACCTGAACCTGAATCTGAATGTCAATTACCGAACCCAAACCTGAACCTAAAGAATCTATAGGATCGGTTAACCTATTTTTAGGTTCAGTTCTCAGGGTAACCAGAACCTATTCATATCAATATATATGACAAAAAATTATAAAAATAATTGGTGAAAACAAGTACAAATTATTCATAAAAGTATGCATATAAAATCCATCCAAGATTAATCCAATATGTTAAACCTAAGCAAAGTAAAAATAAGCCAAACAGTGTCTTATAAAAGATCCATACTAGAAAAAAAGATATAAATTATTAAACAATTATTCTTCGAATAGGATGATAGGATGATCCACTATTATACATAAAACCACATCTATAGAAAATAAAGAATAAAAAGATTTAGACTCGTTATTTCTTTTTTCATTGAAAAAAGAATTTTTTTATTTATTTGTATATTAAACAAGGTAAAGTAAATAGATTACCTGATTCAATTTGCTCAAGTTCTTCACGTCTCTCTTCCACGTAAAAAGGAGCTTGTGATTTTCTCAACCAATCTTGTCCACAAACAAGAGCCTCCACCATCTTTGGAGTAAGAAAGCTATGAAATGAATCAAACACTCGACCTCCAGTACTCAAAGCTGACTCAGATGCAACAGTAGATACAGGCATAGCTAAAAAATCTTAAGCCATTGAAGCAAGCACTGGATACTTAGCAGAATTTAGTTTCCACAAACTCAAGACATTGAAAGCCTTGTCTTTGGGTTCACAATCTTTAGCTAAATATTTATCTATCTCACTTTTGGTTTCCCCACTTGCTTGATTAGCCTCCTACTCATCAAAAATATTATCCAAAAAATGCTGCAACATCCTTGACGTTATCAACTTCCATATCACTTGAAGTTTGAGATTGGACACTTGATTGTGCAACAGGAAAAGACATGTAGGATCAGTAGAAATCAAACATCAAATCTAAAGTGATTTTTACTTTCTCACACAGCTGCTCAGATTTGACATCATCATATGCTTTACTAATCACAAAGTTCACATACTTCAATTTATAGCGTGGATCGAGAACAACAGCAATAAACAACATGCAGTTGATATTAAAATCTCCCCAATACTTATCATGCTTCTTCTTTATTCTCATAGCCATGTTTCTTACACTAAGATCACCGAGTCCATATCTCTTTGAAATAACCATCCTAATGCCAAAAATTTCTTTCATGTACTCATTAGCAGTTACATAATAAGAGCCAGACAATTTTAAAGTAGCATCATAAAAGATAGAAAGAAAAGGTAGCAAGTTACATGCATACTCCCAATCACTTTCACTAGGAACACCTTTATTATTTTTATTCTCACCTCTGCTATTCTTCTTTTCAGAAAGATCTTCAACATACTTAGAATCTTAACTCTCCAATAAATCAAATGCTTTCTTAAATTTCAAAACTGACTCTAACATTAAATAAGTAGAATTCCATCTTGTTTCAACATCTAGACAAACAATACTCTTACTGTCTATTTTCTCTTTTTTCTATACAAGAGTTAAACTTTGCCATTCTAACAGGAGAAGACCGAACATATTTCATTGCATTGCGAATCCTAATGATTGAATCACCCAATTCTAACAGCCCCTCTTTCACAATTAAACCTAAGATGTGTGCAGCACATCTCATTTGTATGAACTCACCTTTCAATACACCACCCTTCCAACTATTAATTCTTTTTCTCAAGTATTGAATAGCTACATCATTTGAACTTGCATTATCCACCGTTATAGTGAATACTTTTTCAATATCCCTACTAACCAAACAAGTCTCAACAGCCCTACCAATTGTATCACCTGAATGACCAAAAATTAGGAAAAAGTTTATAATTTTTTTGCATAATTTCCAATCATCATCAACAAAATGTGCCATGAGACACATATAACTGAGATTTTGACATAATGTCCAAGTGTTTGTAGTAAGACAAACCCTAGAAGGCAATTTCTTAAAAAACTCCTTCATCTTCTTTCTCTCTTCAAAGTAAAGTGCATAACAATCTCTAGTCACTATAGTGCGAGAAGGAACTTTAAATTTTGGTTGGACAAAAATCACAAAACCCCTCTTACTCTACATGAAGAAAAGGTAACTCATCAATAATAATCATTCTAGCAAGTGCCTTCCTACATCTTTCTTAATCAAACATCCATGTTATCATTTTACGTGATGTGCCATCTTCATCTTCACCTTTTCTACTATTGCTCCTTATATAGTTTTTTGTCCACTTTCGGGTTCCTTGTGCTTGTTATATGGATACCTAATACATCTATTCAAGTGATTAACCAAGCTGGTAGTACCATTATTCTTTTTACAAGCAATAGATTTCTTACAGTATTGACATACACTAACCTTATCTTTAGCTTCACCTGACTTGGTATAATGTTCCCAAACCCAAGACCATTTCCTGTTTGAAGAGGTGGTAGGAGGCTTAGGGAGATTTGATACATTAGAATTAGGTGTTTGGGGATTACCAGAAGTTGTTATAGAAGCCATATCAAAATGCTTTAAGAAGTGAGAAGTATCTCCATTAGTTCCATTCCGTGACTCAATGGTGGGGCATTGCTAGTGCAGTCCATGGAGGATGACACCTGATCAAAAAAATTAAAGCTTTTATAGCTATAATTTCATGAACAATTGATTCGCGCGTTTGTTTTTGGGTTATTCCCTAGGATATCGAATCAAAAATTTTAATTCCAAGGATTGCAGTATAGAGTGCAACCTCGGGTCGTCTCACTTAATTGGAACCTAGCGCAAATGATCTAAGCTAGCCTAATTGTCAAGAAATGCTACTAAATTGATAAAAGGGGGTTTTGGATCATTGGTAAAAACTTTACTAAATTGACTAATTAAAAGAAAAGTGTATAAAAGATATTTTTGGATTTTTGGGGAAGAAAATTTAAAAACTCAAACGATAATCAAATTGATAAAATCCTCTTGAAAACAAGCTTTGGCTATCATAGTTCAAGACAAATCTTTTTGGGAGCAAAAATCACTAAGTTTCCAAATGATGAACCTTAAAGAACTCTTTAAGTCCAAGGTTTTA
>JANZLX010000001.1:14527500-14538150 GCA_025531955.1 Erythroxylum orinocense
CCTCAAAATTAAACAATTCTTTTCTCATAAATTTTTCTTAATTTCATCTAATTTCCTTAAATTCATAATTTTCTCACAAATTTCTTTCTCATTAAAATTTATTTTAATATTTCTAATTTTTATAAAAAATTCGGGGTCCAACATTTTACAATTTGGGATATCAACTAAGGGTTTGGTTAGCCAATATAACAAGCAATGAGGTATTGGTTAACCGAAGGTTTGGATTTGGCTAGATGATAGTATTTTCATAATTGGCTAGAAAAAAGAGTGCATCAGGGTTAGATGTTCCAATAGCAGATCCTCAAAATGAAGGTGATTTGGTTAGCCATTGATTAGTATTGGTTAGTCAAACATACGTAGAAATTAGCCATGTATAGACTAGTTTGAGTAAGTAACAACTATTTGAACATGTTTTATGTGTAAATAAACCACTTATAAGTTATAAGAAGAATCTTTAGTATGTTAAAAAGATTCTTAGGTCCTTAAGAGGCTAAAAATGCTTTTAAATGAATGTCTTAATCTTATAATCTATATTAAACCTTAGTTTATTAGTTTGAATACAAAAGGTAGGTTTTGAGTTGTATAAGATTGTGTTAGTATAGGAATTAGAGAGAGTTGTTGGGTGCATATTATGAGGTTCCTCATAATATCAAATAAAAGTCTACTCGAAAGGGGCTTTTATTATTGATCTTGTTCTTGTCTTCTTTATTCTCCCTTTTACGTGAATTTTTACGTGAACCTATGAGTCTCTTTTTGTTTAGAAATTTAAAAGATAGGGAATATCTATCCTTAAATATTAATGTATATTGCCCAAATATCTTAATAACGAAAAATTTCTTATTTTATTTTTTTAAAGGGTATTCCTTCATCTATAATAAAATAAGATGGTCTTAAAGGTTCCTCTCCACCTTGTGATAAAGAAGATATCACATAAAGGGTCTCTCTTCTCCTATTAAAAGAGGACAATATATAGTGAATTCTCAAATAGAATTTGAAGAATAGTAAGCTAAGGATTATGTAGCTAAACTATTATAAATTAATTCTAAGGTTTAATTCAAGTTAGATATCATAAGTTATTAGAGAAATTTAAAAAAAGAGTTATATCTAGAAGTAAGAATAAAGGAGAATCTATTAAAGCTTATTGGATTGTTTACAGGGAAGTTACTTTAAAGGGTATAACTATAATTGGGACTGAGTCTACCATGTTAGGCATGGATGGGATCAACTTTTATCATTATAAAAGGTTTGTTTTCACCACAGAACCGCGGACCTCTAGAAGTCGAAGACATTTATTCGTTTGGACAGCTTTCGTATCGCTGGCCGTCTTGCCCACTTGTTTGAACAAACAGAGAAAGGAGATATTATAGATTTAAATTATATTATGTGTATTTCTTTCTAGCACAACACAACGAACTTTTCCCTGATGGCTTAAACTATGATGTGTTAACAAAATGAATAACTCTTGCTTCTTTGGTGTAGCTATCTACCTTTCCAGTTTTGTTTGTTGACAAGGTGAAAGGAGGAGCTTAAGATAGTGTATGCAGGAATGAAAATAGCACGGAATGTGGCCAGCCTTCCAATATTTTTTAAATTGAAAGTGTAAAATAATATATTTTTTACATTAATAATATTATTAAAAAAAACAAACATCGTGATAATGAGTAAGTCTCATGTCACTGTATCAACCTCAAGAGCTGCCCATTGACCCTTACTCGTCACCTTTCTTGACCAATCAAATCAAATGGATCTCGCTCACCATCTATATATTCACGTGGGTCAAATTTTATGAAAAAGCAACAAAAAGAAAAAAAATAGGCATCGTGTGAAAATTAGTTTATGGACGAATTAAAATTTCAACAAAAGTTAGATCAGCCAATGGACTTAATTACCCAATACCCATCTGACTTTGTTCATATACACAGATAAAAATAATAAAAAGAAGAAAGATTGTAAATAGTAAGCTTACTGGCAGGAAAAGTGGTCAACTAAGGTTGCTATCTAATTGCAAAGCTTCCAGATAACGTGGACATTGGACAAATCAACAGACGCTTCCCACGTTTTTGGTCAAATATCATTTTGGTAATAAAAGAATATTTCCTAGAAGGTGTGTGTGTTTGAAAGTTCAAAACCCGCCACTTCTCATGCACGCACCTATATATACCTGTTATACTACACATCTCACCGAAGCCCATCTCTCATTTTGTGCTTCTCTTGGCACATCAACTCCAAAAATCAGAAACAAGTTTACAAAAATATCAAGAGAAATAGGTGACATACGCAAATTCTGAGTCATAGTGGTTGTTCATCAATGGAAAACGGTGATATTTATAGGGCAAGTGCTAGTCTAAGAAGAGGTAGCTCTTCAATATGGAGAAATACTGGTATGGATGTTTTCTCGGGTTCTTCACGTGGTGAAGACGATGAGGAGGCTCTAAAGTGGGCTGTTCTTGAGAAGTTGCCTACATATGATCGTTTGAGGAAGGGCATATTAACAAGTGCATCGAAAGGTACAGCTAATGAGGTCGCCATACACGACCTTGGATTCCAAGAAAGGAAGCATTTGCTTGAGAGGTTGGTCAAAGTAGCAGAAGAGGACAATGAGAAATTCTTGTTGAAACTCAGGGATCGTGTTGATAGGTAAAGACTCTTCACCGAAGCTTGCTTTCTGTCGCTTGCTCAGCAAATCTTAGCAATGAAAGATGATAAAAGAAGGGAATTGTATTGATCAAGTGGTAGACATAGGATCTCTGTTTTGATTATCTGAGGTCGGCGATCTAATATACATCATAATTTCTACTTCTCTGGATAATTTTGCTATCTTTTATGTTGTTTTAGGGTGGGAATTGATCTGCCAACTATTGAAGTACGATATCAGAATCTAAATATTGAAGCAGAGGCTTATGTAGGAAGCAGAGCTCTGCCTACATTCATTAATTTCAGTGTCAACATAGTAGAGGTAACTGCTCGTTATCCTCTTAGTCTTACAATTGGATGCAATCATTGGCATATTGTGATTTTGTTCCTACGACTATAATGTGCTGATAAATTAATTTTGCTTTTCATTCCAAAGGGTCTCTTAAATAGTCTTCATATTCTTCCAAGTCGGAAGAGACACCTGACCATCCTCAAGGATGTCAATGGAATCGTCAAACCATCAAGGTGAGTTAAGTTTCTAGTTCAGGTCTCATCGTTAAGCCTTATGCATTAGCAATTTAGCATATTGAATCTGCGTATCCACTTGTAATAATTCTGACCATGCAAATTTTGCAGAATGACCCTGCTTTTAGGTCCTCCAAGTTCTGGGAAGACCACACTCTTGTTGGCATTGGCTGGGAAGCTTGATCCTAATCTAAAGGTGATCACATATTCTTGTACCTTCATTTTCATTATGAGGATTGTACATTGGAAATTTGCTCGTTCAGACAGAGATGTATGTTTAACTTGAGATTTTCCTAACTAATTTGAAAAAGCTGCATTTCTCTTGCAGGTATCTGGTAATGTCACATACAATGGTCATGGGATGAATGAATTCATTCCACAGAGAACTGCTGCCTATATCAGTCAACATGATCTCCATATAGGAGAAATGACTGTAAGGGAAACTTTGGCGTTTTCTGCGAGGTGCCAAGGAGTTGGATTCCGACATGGTTTGATCAACTGTCTCTATATACTTGGTCTTCAATTATATTCTTTCTAGCAAAATTTTCACAAAATCGTTGCTTAAACATCTGCAACGTTTTTGGCAATTTCCAGAAATGTTAGCCGAGTTGGCAAGAAGAGAAAAAGCAGCTAACATCAAGCCTGATCCTGATGTTGATGTCTTCATGAAGGTGAGGGAAGATATTGTTTGTAGACAAGGATATCATAAACTTACTAATGCGATGGTCTTTATATCGAATTATGGTCTGACTTTTGCAAACATTCTTATGGAGATTAATCAACTACTCGCCTTGGCATTATATTCACACTGAATGAGACTGCATTAGAGAACTTTCAATGTTCAGAGGAGTTACATTGATGGCGCTAAAGTTCATTTCTTTTCCCTTTTTTCTTGCTGTAGGCTATTGCAACAGAAGGTGAGGAGACCAACGTGGTTACAGACTATATACTAAAGGTAATATGATCAGAAAATACTATAAATATCACACAGTTCTTCAGTGACTACAAATTATCTCTAATGTCTTTCTTTGTCCTATACAGATATTAGGACTGGAAGTATGCGCAGACACAATGGTCGGAGACGAAATGTTGAGGGGTATCTCCGGAGGGCAAAGAAAGCGTGTTACTACAGGTAAATGAGCTCAGTGAAGAAAAAGGTTGTATTTCGTCGCCATCTGAGTGTGTGTGTGAACCTGTCTTGTAATAACATTGCAGGTGAAATGCTTGTCGGACCTGCAAGGGCACTATTTATGGACGAGATTTCTACTGGCTTGGATAGCTCAACAACTTTCCAGATTATTAACTGCCTAAAGCAATCTATTCACATTCTCAATGGAACCGCAGTTATTTCCCTTCTTCAACCCGCACCAGAGACCTACAACCTCTTTGATGACATTATCCTCCTCTCAGATGGCCAAATTGTATATCAAGGCCCTCGTGAAAATGTGCTCGAATTTTTCGAACAAATGGGCTTCAGGTGCCCGGAAAGAAAAGGCGTTGCTGACTTCTTACAGGAAGTATGGCTTAACTTTTATCATAAGAGAAAAAGAAAAAAAAATCATCCTTTTGAACTCGACTAACCTTTGGAAATGATGGTTTCGTTCCAGGTGACGTCAAAGAAAGATCAGAAGCAGTATTGGGCGCGAAAAGATCAGCCTTATCAATTCGTCGCAGTCGACGAATTTGTTAGTGCATTCAAGTCATTCAGGGTGGGGCAAAGGTTGAGCAATGAGCTTTCTACTCCATTTGACAAGACCAAGAGTCACCCAGCTGCTTTGGCAACTGAAAAGTACGGTGTTGGAAAGATGGAATTGTTGAAAGCTAACTTCTCACGAGAGTACTTACTTATGAAGAGGAACTCTTTTGTCTATATCTTCAAGTTCAGCCAGGTGATCATCAAAACCATTTTGTTATGTAAGAATTTTATTCAGAAAATTGCTGTTATACTGAAAATTTTCAATTGTTCTTTGAACTTCTAGCTTACCTTAATGGCATTCATTGCGATGTCACTATTCTTTCGAACTGAGATGCATCGGGTTACAGAAGCCGACGGAGGAATGTATTTTGGTGCTCTGTTCTTTACCGCTATTCAGATCATGTTCAACGGTATGTCAGAGCTGTCTATGACCATCGCAAAACTTCCTGTGTTCTACAAGCAAAGGGACCTTCTATTCTATCCTCCATGGGCATATTCTTTGCCCCCTTGGCTCCTTAAAATTCCCATCACATTTGTAGAAGTTGCTATTTGGGTGTTCCTCACATACTATGTCATTGGATTTGATCCTAATATTGGAAGGTAAAAAGAAAATTCATTGCAAAATACAAGTGTTTAAGACAATCATATGTCATCCAGCTGATAAAGAAAGGATATGGGCATTATGCAGGTTCTTTAAACAATACATGATACTATTACTCATTAATCAGATGGCTTCTGGGCTGTTCCGATTTATTGCCGCTGCTGGAAGGAACATGATTATTGCTAATACCTTCGGATCCTTTGCACTTCTTGCACTTTTCGCACTGGGTGGTGTTATTCTCTCACGAGGTAAAGCTTGTGCTAAATAGTCGATGAATGACTGAATCCTGTCAACTCAAAACTTGAAATGATTTCTGATTGCTGCAGAGGACGTAAAGAAATGGTGGATATGGGGCTACTGGATTTCTCCACTGATGTATGGGCAGAATGCAATTTTGGTTAACGAATTCCTTGGAAAAAATTGGAGACACGTAAGTTCCCTGAACACACACTTGTATTAGATTTAGAGCATCTACCTTTTGAATTTGAACTCATCTTTTCATCCGTTTTACAACGTTCAGAATGCTCCCAACTCAACAGTTCCACTTGGTGTTCAAGTTCTGACCTCTCGAGGATTCTTCCCATATGCATACTGGTACTGGATAGGAGTTGGGGCATTGATCGGATTCATTGTAGTGTTCAATTTCCTTTTCACTGTGGCTCTCACTTTTCTCAACCGTGAGTTTTGTTAACCACTTTAACGTCCTTCACCTTTGAAGACATACATAGCTTGTGCTGACAATTTGCATTTTATATTGCCCACCCAGCACTTGAGAAGCCTCAGGCTGTTATTTCTGACGAGCCTGAAAGTAATGAAACTAGTGACAGGCCTGCCGGAGCAATTCAATTGGCAGAGCAGGGAAGTGGTCACAACGCACACACAGGTGACAGATTTCACTGATTACACCTGATTCCTCTCAGATCAGCTCATCTGCCTGTTATTTAACTGTCTCATTTTGCATTTGCGTACAGAATCTGGGGAGCCGAGCCATGTGAAGAAGAGAGGAATGGTTCTTCCTTTTGAACCACATTCCATAACATTTGATGAAGTTATATACTCCGTTGATATGCCTCAGGTATCAAAGTCGCAAACAAAGAACAAGACATAGTTCGAAATGCCAACTTATGAGGATGAAAAGAAAACACTGATTTTGAATTGATAAATGTAGGAAATGAAAAACCAGGGGATTGATGACGACAGATTGGTGCTTTTGAAGGGCGTCAGTGGAGCTTTTAGGCCAGGTGTTCTCACAGCATTAATGGGTGTTAGTGGTGCCGGTAAAACAACTTTGATGGATGTTTTGGCTGGTCGAAAAACTGGTGGGTATATCGAAGGTAACATCACCATTTCTGGATATCCCAAGAAGCAAGAAACTTTCGCTAGAATTTCAGGATACTGTGAGCAAAATGACATCCACTCGCCTCATGTTACTGTCTACGAATCTCTACTCTACTCAGCTTGGCTTCGTCTACCAGCTGACGTGAAGGCGGAAACGCGAAAGGTAGGCATTTAGATCTAAAATCCAAATTCTACTTCTGCATCCTCTTATGAATGCAAGCCAGTACTGGTCTGGATCAATTTAAATCCTCAACATTGTCAAAATTTGTGGCAGATGTTCATTGAGGAAGTTATGGAACTAGTGGAACTAAATCCATTGAGGAATGCTTTAGTTGGATTGCCTGGTGTGAATGGTCTGTCCACTGAACAGCGCAAGAGGTTAACCATAGCAGTTGAGCTAGTGGCAAACCCCTCCATAATTTTCATGGATGAGCCAACCTCTGGGCTGGATGCAAGAGCTGCTGCAATTGTTATGAGAACGGTTAGAAACACCGTGGACACCGGAAGAACTGTTGTATGCACAATCCATCAACCAAGTATCGATATATTTGAAGCTTTTGATGAGGTAAGATTCTAACAGATTATTGTTATTCCTTGATCAAGGGTTTCACTGAAATGCGGAAGTAATGTGTTTAATGCACGATTTGCAGCTATTCCTGATGAAGCGAGGAGGACAAGAGATATACGTTGGGCCACTGGGTCACCACTCTACCGACCTAATTAACTATTTTGAGGTATCTATTTTTCTGATTCCTTGTACTATATAATAGGGAACACAAACACAAGCTTATATCTCTCATTGTTCTTAATTGAAGGGTGTAGAAGGAGTAAGCAAAATTACTGATGGCTATAATCCAGCAACATGGATGTTAGAAGTCAGTACTTCAGCACAAGAGGTAGCTTTAGGAGTTGATTTTGCTGCCGTCTACAAAAATTCACAACTCTACAGGCATGTAACCGTTTCTAATCGCAATTGAATTTTTTCTTGTTTGTTTGTTTGTTGCTGACATGTTACTATTCTACTTGTGCTTCAGGAGAAACAAGGCGATGATTCAGGAACTGAGCAAACCAGCTCCTGGTTCCAAGGATCTCTATTTCCCTACTGAGTACTCGCAGTCCTTTTTGACCCAATGTGTTGCCTGTCTATGGAAGCAACATTGGTCCTACTGGCGCAATCCACCATATACTGCCGTTAGATTCCTCTTCACAACATTCATTGCCTTGATGTTTGGAACATTGTTCTGGGACCTTGGCTCCAAAATGTAAGGAAGATAACGATTAGCAATATGAAAATGGTCATTCTCTTGTAGTTTAGTGTTCTCATCAACAACCAAATTTGCAGGAGAAGGCAACAGGATTTCACAAACGCAATGGGTTCCATGTATGCAGCTGTTCTCTTCCTCGGGGTGCAAAATGCCTCCTCTGTTCAGCCAGTGGTAGCTGTTGAGAGAACCGTCTTCTACAGAGAGAAAGCTGCCGGAATGTACTCAGCATTACCTTACGCGTTTGCGCAGGTAATTCCAAGGCATTCAGATTCTACTCTCCGTGACTAACTTGCATGTGGTTCTCAAACAACATTTCATTTTTGTGGTCCAGGTCCTCATCGAGCTTCCCTACATCTTTGCTCAAGCTGCAGTCTACGGTATCATCGTGTATGCCATGATTGGATTTGAATGGACTGCTGCTAAGTTCTTATGGTACCTGTTCTTCATGTACTTCACATTACTTTACTTCACCTACTACGGGATGATGACTGTTGCTATGACACCAAACCACCACATAGCACAAATAGTTTCCTCGGCATTTTATGGATTCTGGAATCTCTTCGCAGGGTTCATTATTCCCAGACCTGTAAGTTGTTTTTCCTTTTTTTTCCTGCCTTCATTAGCCTGGAGGATGAGTATTGAGCAGTAGTAATTATAATTCTGGTGTTTGTTTGTAACAGCGCATACCAATATGGTGGAGATGGTACTACTGGGCAAGTCCAGTGTCATGGACCTTGTATGGTTTGATTGCATCACAGTATGGAGATATAACGGAACCCCTTCAGACTGGTCAACCAGTAAAGGATTTTCTGAACGAGTCCTTCGGTTACAAACACGATTTTCTGGGTGTTGTTGCAGCTGCTGTGCTTGGGTTCACTGTCCTCTTTGCATTTATTTTCGCATTTGCTATTAGGACCTTCAATTTCCAGAGGAGATAAAAAAGTGGTTTAGTCGTTTCAACTGTATAGGCTTCTTTTTACTTACCGAAAGAGAGGAAATTGGTGTCAATTCTTTTATCTAAATGTTTTCGTAATTCAATTATAGATTGTAATTTTGATTTACCATATTATATTGCAAGCTTTTCAAAGATTGTTTCAATCTCATCTAATTAGTTCTTCTCTATTAAATTAGCAGTGTTGGACTGACCCACTTGCTTAAGTAGGTAGGTTGTCTGAAGCAAATCTGGAAAAGCTCTTATCTTCTCTTCTCTTGCAACAACATCAACATAAACTAAATACTTGAAGGAACTTAGAACTCAGACATAGATTTCGTTAAATGGTTGCCAGAATCTAATGGGAATTTTACGATACTAGTAGTGGTTGATAGGTTTATAAAGTATACCCATTTCATTTTAGTTAAACACCATTATTCAATAAAGGATATCGCATCATTATTCCTCGATCATATTTTCAAACTTCTTGGAATGCCGGAGATAATTATTAGTGACAGGAATCTTACATTCTCAAGCAAATTTTGGCAAGAATTATTCTGACTTTAAGGAGTCAGTGTCAAATATTTGAGAGATTGCCACCTACAAATAGACAGAAAGATGGACGCGATTAACAAAATGCTACTCCCTCTTATATAATAAAAGTCGTTTTAGAGAGATTTTAATTGTTCAAAATAAGTATCGTTTGTAACTTTTAATACATGTTTATGATTTTACTTCCAAAATTATCTTTTAATTTCTCGCGCATCTTAATTACACAGATTATATTTTCAAGACACTTCAACGTGTAATTAATAAAAGTATATCAAACGTTTCATTTTCTTAATAAGTATGCATTCTTTTAAAACAATTTTTATTTTGGATAGAAGTAAAGACCTACTTGAGATATTTTTGTGGAGAGACACCTCAAACGTGGCAAATAGATTCCTTTGGCCAAATTCTAGCATAATATAACAACATATCACTCCCCATAAATACAACCCCCTTTAAAATCTTATATGGATACTCTCCACCTATCTACTGTCTGTACTTTGCTGGTGACTCAAAAATATTAGAAATAGGTCAAGCTCTTAAAGAACGCGAAGCGGCAGCAAAAGTAACAAAGTTTCACTTTCAGAAAGCACAAAATATAATGAAACATCAAGCAGGTTCAAAAAGGTCAAATTGGGTTTTTGAGGTGGGCGAATTGGTCCTACTAAAGCTACAACTCTAGAAGCAACATTTTATTAAGAAGGGAGTTAAACCACAAATTGTCACTATTTTATTATGGCCCTTACAAAATTCTGAAGCGTGTAAAAAATATAGCCTATAGGCTAGAGTTACCCCTTTGGAATATCTCTTCATCCAATTTTTCACGTATGACAACTCAAGAGAGCTTATATAGGAAAAGACTTTATCGAAAGTACTCACTACAACAAAGCTCATCCCAACGGTGCTGTTAGGCAGAAGGATGGTTAAGAGGAACAATAGCACAACAACGCAATTATTTTCTTTTTTTGGTAACAAAAGGAGTAAAACGTACAAAGCTAAGAAACTACCGAATATAGGAGACCCTAATTAAGTCATGATCAAGCCATCTAACAATACTAGGAGGGATTTTCCCCAAAACATGAAGGCCAGGAGGAAAATCAAAAGCAAGATG
>JANZLX010000001.1:14538250-14563120 GCA_025531955.1 Erythroxylum orinocense
TTAATCTCTAAATGATTATATTATTTTAGTCAATGAATTTTTTCTATTAATAGTTTAATACTTCGATCAATAACTTTAACACATATTAATTACTATTTGAAGTAGAAATATTGAGTGTTATGCAATAGTTGTTACTTATCATATAAATGTTCAATATTAACGTTTAATAAAATAAAATTAAAGTAGTTTCTTTTTCTTTTCTTCTTTTTATTTACTCAAAAATTAATATAATAAATACTAGTGAATTTATTATTATTAGTATTCTCTCAAATTATATCTAAATATATGATAGATTATTTGGTTGTTTCAAGTTCAGGTTTAAACCTAAAACTATAAGTTAGAAACCTAAACCTGAACCATGAACCTAATTTTTCAAGTTCGGTTCGAACCGAACCTAAACTCAGGTTCGGTTAATCTTATTTACAGGTTCGGTTTATGTGATTCAAGTCCGGTTCATAAGTTCCCGGATTTTTTTGAACACCCCTAGTTGTTGGTTAGAATCCAACTCCAAGTCTAAACTAGGCCCTGTATTTGGGAAACCTGTATGAATGGGAGTTAAAAACTTTTTGAACCTCTCTTTACCTGGGGACATCAGCCCAGTTACCAAGTCCCAACTTATTTGAAGATTGGGATTTTTATTAACAAAAATGAAACAACAGTTAAATGAATGAGCAAATAAGACTCCATATCTTAGGATTGAGCTTGTCTAAATCTGTTTACTTCCCAAACGTTTGGTCACGAAGGTTCTTAATTTATCCAAGCCATCAAAGTTTAGCAATCAAGAGGTGTCCAAATGATAATCATTTGTTTTCATCAAGTACCGGTAAACATTTACTCAGAATGTCAGTTGCTAGCTTCAATTGCTCTTCGGAGATGATTAATGGAGGCACCAGCCTAACCACATTGCCCTTTCCTGCAGTTAAGATTAAGAGTCCAGAATTTCGACAGGCATCCACTAGAGGTGAAGCAGACACATCCAACTCAATCCCAATTATGAGCCCCAAACCCCTTACTTCCTTCACATGTCGATTTCCTTTGAGCTTCTGCGTCAACTGCTCCTTGAAGTACTCACCTTTCTTAGAGACACTTTCCAAGAAACTGGGTTTCCATATTTTATCTAAAACAGCAATGGCAGCATTGCAAACAAGAGGGCCACCAGCAAAAGTACTTCCATGGTCTCCATGCTTTACAGCAGCAGCTACTCTTTCGGTTACTAATACAGCTCCTATGGGAAGGCCTCCTGCCAGAGGCTTCGCGAGCGTCATAATGTCAGGGAAAACTCCATATGCTTCATGTGCCCAAAGATAACCAGTTCGACCCAAGCCGCATTGAACCTGAAAGCAGAAGATTATATTTTTCCGTTTGCTAACCTTAGGATGATAAGAAAGTAATGTACAAAAGAAATACTCAACTGACAGGATGAATTCTTTTACTCACTAAATCTGTAACTATCATGTCAAGCAACTTTTGGAATCCTTATCTTAGCTACTAAAAATAGGATAGCAAAATCAGAGACCCACTAATACGCTGGACCATATCACTACAGCCTTTGGCCAATGAAGAACACAGGCTCTCCCAATGGCCAAGTTTTCCCTATTCCTAATTACAACCATGTAACATGGGAAAAGTACTCACAACGCCCAATATAATGCACAGAAAGCCTAATCCTTTCCGACTCCATATAAACATTTTCAAATGCAATCAGAGTTCAATTTTTAGTGCAAATTTAAACTGTATTATTGTTTCTCTGGCCAAAATTGTTCTTATTTAACAAACTAGAATTGTTAACCACATATTTAGGAAATATCCATTACAGCGGATGAAAAGAGCTTAAATATCTTGCATAAAAGCATGTTTGGTTGATAAAACCAATATAGGCAAGTTAAACTTCGTCCTCTATATTTCAGTTTGTCAGAAACAAAATGTTTATGCAGAATAGCGGCATCTCGAGATCAAATGTTGGATGAAAAGTTCATCTCATCATAGTTTAAAAAGTGAAAGTTCCCTAACCTCATCAAACACCAGAAGAGCCCCGGCTTCATCACAAGCACTCCTCAATGATTGCAAAAATTCCTTTGTTGCACTGTAAATACCACCTTCACCCTGAATAGGTTCTACAAATACCGCAGCAATTTTGCCCTTCAATATCAGTTCCCTTGCCTGTTCAATATTGCCATATTCCAGAAAAGTAACTCCAGGCATAACCGGCTCAAACGGCGAGCGGTAATTCTCTTTGCTTGTCAAAGCAAGGGCTCCCAAGGTCCTTCCGTGAAAACTATTACTAAACGAAATGAAATCTGTTGGATGGTCGTTCTCGCTGGAATGGTAAACCTTTTGAAACTTCCGTGCAAATTTTATAGCAGCTTCATTAGCTTCAGTTCCAGAGTTTGAGAAAAAGACACGATCCGCAAAAGAAGAATCCACAAGTCGTTTTGCAAGCTCTACCTATATTAGCAACCAACGAACATTACACTACTTTCCTCCATTCAATTTACCCAAGCTCAGGCCAAGAATCAAAATCACAATTGTCAATAAGTAAACTAACCCTTACACAAATCCAATAAATCAACTACTACCCACTAATGAATAAAACCATCAACTTCTTTTTTCTTAATAATTAGCAATGCCCAACTCTGGAACCAAGAAAATCAATTCAAGAACTTACTCTAATAAGAAAAGGAACAAACTTTCAATGAAAAAACAAATCGTCATAACATCAACGTAAGCCAAACAAAAAGCAACAAACTCTTGCCTTAAAAAAGCAAACTGATAAGAGCAAAAGCGCATACTTGAGGGATTGAATAGTAGACATTGCTAGTATGAGTGAGCAATTGAACTTGCTCTGTGACTGCCCGCACCCAATCGGGATCACCATGGCCGAGCGAATTGACGGCGATTCCAGACGTGCAGTCCAAATATTCTCGCCCCTCAGGATCGTACAATTTGCAGCCTTTGCCACTGGAGAGCACCAAAGGAGTCCGTGCATACGTCCCCACCATAACCTTACCCTCAGTTTCCATAACCTCTTTACTCTTCAAACATACCTTCACGGAGTCTTTAGACTGCACATCAACCCTAAGACACGCTCGCGCGTGAAGTGAGCACCTGACGTCTACCGCTAAAGAGAACGGGATGGGACGGTTAAGGAAGAGCTGGAGAGAGCCCATTGGGACTGAAACAAAACTCGCTCAAAAAGTTGTTTGTGAATGTGGGGCGCTTAAATAGGCGAACTTAGCATCTGGGTCGATCTCTAATTTGTGATTTGTGTACAATAATTCAGGAATGGGATCGATTCTTGAGTGGGAATCGTTCGGAGATATCTGGAGGGAGTGGACTGTCGATAGGGTTGAAGCTGCTTTTTCACAAAAAAGACGGAAAGAAGGGATAGTTTCAAGGGGATCAAATCTCTGTTTCACCTTATAAGGGTCATCCTGTGCCTATAAAATTTCATTTATGCATTAACATTTAATGGATTAACGGGACTTCACGGGGACCGGTGGCACTAGAAAAGTGGAGCAGCCACTCAAGGCCAGTTTTAAGACACGACAACCTTTAAACTGTTTTCTAAAATCTTTTCATTGTCAATAAGTTCCGTCGATTAGCCTTTACAAAAAGGAAATCTAGAGAGTACAAAAACATGTATACATCATGACGAGGACAGAATATTGTCCGGAGACAACTGGTGACTTTGTCGTTTCCTGTTTTTTTAAAGGCAAATTCGGTGCCACTTGAAACATGAAGCCTATGGTCTAAATTAGGCCCAAGAGCAATTTAGCTCTCAATTATTATACTAAAATTTGAGTTGAATCATAACATGGCATTCAAAATAAACTTTAGCATTTACAAAACGTTAAAAACAACCTCTGACTTGACCAAAGAGCAATTTAACTCTCAATGTTTATACTAAAATTTGAGTTAAATCATAATATTTTGGAGCATTCAAAGTAAATTATAACATTTGTAAAATGTTCAAAATAAACCATAACCCTTATAAAATGTTATAAACAACTTTTGATTAGACATAATAATTGATGGCCTCTGTAAGTAAAATGTTGACGTGTCATTTTTTCTAGCTAGCGTGACATTTTTTAAAATTTTATTAAAGTGGGACCTATAGTGATGACGTGGATTTTCTTATTCAAAATGGAAGTGAGTCTTATGGGAGGTTAAACGATGTGTTTGGGAGTTTGGAGTTAAATGCAAATGGTGCATTTGGGCATCTGCCCACTTCCATTTAAATGCTACATCTAGAGCTCTTCCCTTCCCCAGTGCCCACCGTCTTGACCTAACACGCACCGTTTTGAGATAGCAAATGCAATATTCTTCCTTCTTCCTCAATCTCTAATTTTCTTTTTGTTCTTCTTCAGAAAATTTCACTTAGATTAGTTTTAGTCCCACCTATTTATTCTTTAAACAATTTCAAACTTCCCTAAATCCCAAATAATTTCTCCCCTACATCGTTTCTAACCTTAGAAGAAACTCACACGCTCTTTGCGTTTCTGAGCAAGAAGTCAACAATTTATCGTGGTAGGTTTATTATTGTCTAAATTTTATGCTTTTACATATGTAGTCCCCTAAATCTGCTTGTTTGTGTTTGTTTGTTTATGAATGTATGTTGTCGTGTCCTATGCTTGTTAAGGTGTTGCATGTATGCTGTGGTCCCCAATGCGTAGATTTATTTGCGAAGATTGGATGTTAGTAGTGAATGTGTTGGTTTTCTTCACATTTAAAAAGATGATACTTTTTCGTCTCTCTTGAACATTTCTAGTTTTTTTATAATTTTCTTTAGTCTCAGCCAATACATGTAAATGTATACTTCAATGTTATGTACATATTATTGCAATGCAAACAATATCTCTTCAGGGAAGAAAATGTACTCTATTTTTAAAGTTTGAATAATTGGATGTAGACATTCCTATGCCAATTTATATATCCTTCAATCCAATTATTAAATATTTAAATCAATTAATGAATAATAGATGCATAAGATAATGTTGCTATAAAGTAGATGGATTAGAAATGTAAAAAGCTGTTGATTTAATAAGTTAAAATAATTACTTTAGCTAGAATAGTTTAGTTACATGATAATCTATTAGTTCTTTTAATAGAGTTATTATATTGATTGATACATTAAGGTGCTTCTGCTGATAATAATAATATGCACTAGAGAAATAGACATTGAATCCATGAAAAAAAGAACCCCACTTAGATAATTACACATAAAAAATCTCAACTCATAACTACTAGCTCAATATCCATTGCATCAAGTAAACAACCATAAGTAAAAAGCATAACAACTGTTTAAAAAGAGATAATTTATGATTTCACTTTGACTATTCTAGCCTCTAAAACTTGGCCAACAATTACATGGAATAACAAGATTAACACAATCATGTTAACCTACTCTAAAATTAGTTTTGAGAGTTTGATGTAGACAAATAGTCCCTTTAGTGTTCCAATTTTTGCATTAAGAAATGGTTAGGATGCCTGATGGAATAATATCATATTATGATGCACGATTATAAGTTCAAGTTTATTTGTGATGCATGATTATTAGTTCAAGTTTATGGAGATTAATTTATCAATTTTGAAATCTTTAAGTGCTTATGTTATCCTCTAATTTTAAGTTGGCACTCCAAGCTTTCATAATTGTGCGCGTAGTATTCATTATAGTCTTGATAATATCATTTAAATCTAAACTTTTTGGTGATCAACTTGCCTTTATATATTTGTTTGCAATCTCTGCTGCATGAAATATTATAATTTTTATTTGCGGTCTAATTTATGTTTTGGTCATTGTGGACACTTTTAGGAGGCAATTGAAAATGATACTACTTACACAATCTGTTGACAATTTTATTTCCCCTTTATTATGAATAGGTGTATGACGGCCCAATTTGGAAGTATAAGGTTATTTTATGGTCGAAAGTTTGTTGTAAAGCCGTATTTGAAATATATTGATGGGGAATCAAATATTTTTGATAAAGTAGACTTGCTTATGTTAGATATAGGCAAATATATGATATAAGAAAGGAGTTAGGATATATTCAAGTGCATAAGGCCTATTACAGGATACCTGGTTTTGAATTTAGTAAGTCTTTGAGATTGATTGAATTAACTGGAAGTTGTCTAAGGCTCATTAATATGATGAAAATCCACCAAATGATTAATGTTTATGTAACTCATTTATTAGATACCCCATCATTTGCACCTGAGATGTTGCCTATATCTGGAAGAGAGGATGGAGATAGCGAGGGTGAGGAGGTAAGTTGTGGAGCTAGCAAAAGAGATAGTGAAGGAGTTAGTTTAGGAGTTGACAAAGAAGTTAGAGAAGGAATTGATGAAGAGGTGGATGATCATGACCATTATAAGGGTTTTTATACAAGTTGAGATTTTCGATGACCACCAACCAATTGAAATTGAGTTAATTGATTTTGGTAGCTTTGTTGGTATTGATGAATATCCAAGCAGAGAACAGCTTGGTGAACCATTGTGAACACCTAGTAGTAGTTTTAGGCATAATCCATCTAATGTGGGAGGAGTAGATTGGAGATTAGGGATAGAGTTTGGATCAATAAAAGAATTTCGAGATTTTTTATGGATTATGCAGTGCATACAAGATATAACGTGAAGTTTTAAAAAAGTGAAAGTCATAGGATTAGAGTTAGATGCATCAAGGGATGCCTATAGGAGTTGTATGTCATTTGTATTAAGAATGAACGGTGCTTCAAAGTGGTGACATACAATCCTAGGCATAGTTGTTTTATAACCAACAAACCTCAATTGGTTTTAGCTAAGTTTCTGGCGAGAAATTTTAGGGAAAGAATATTTGAGAAGCCTAGTATCTCAATAAGGAAGACGGTTGAAGAATGCAAAACAAAAGCTCAATATATTTGTAAACTCAAGCATGTGTAGAGCTATAAATAGGAGATTGAGAAAAGAAAGGGCGAGTGATTATATGAATGAATATGTCAAGCTACAAGGATATGTTCGTGATATGATGATTAGTAATCCTAGATCAACAATTGAGTTAAAGCTAAGCAGAAATGAAGAAACTAAATTGTTACAGGTATGTAAATCATCGAAAACGATATTTATTTATTTATTCATTTATTCACACATCTTTATCTCTTTGTGTTATTCAAAAAAATGAACATTTGCTTTAACGCCATAGACAGAGGATGGAGGTATTTGAGGCCAATATTTGGTATTGATGCTTGCTTTTTGAAGACTAAATTATAAATTTAGCTATTGAGTGCAATCCGGAGGGATGGTGATAGAGGGATGTATCCATTGGCTTGGGCTATTGTGGAGGTAGAGAATATTGATTCTTGGACATGGTTTATGAGTTTGCTAGCTTCGGACCTGAAATTAGATAGTGGTGAAAGATTTACAATAATATCATATATATAAAAGGAATTTTGTTCTTCATTGATTAATAATTTATTATTATACAAATTTTACATTGATTGAATATTTTATATTGTTATAAGGATTGATTAGGGTAGTTGATGCGGAACCCCAAGGCTAAAGAACCCGAAATCCCTTAAAGACACACTTTGGATAGACCATGAACCAGATGAAATTCCCAACCTTAATGAACCCCTAATCAATTATATGAAAGGAAACACATATAATAAGGTTGATTTGAAAATAAGAATAGAAATTTGCGACAAGTGTTTACCTTGATAAGAATTATATTCTTGATGTAATAGAAGAAGACAAGAAATCTTTCCTTATAGAACTCATTATTCAACCAATCTAACCCTAGATAATGTTTATTATGATGTATTTATACCCCTTGAAAAAAAAAGAAACCCTAACTATGTAAAAGGCCTTTAAAATGGGCCTTTCACCAAAATAATTAAAGCCCAAACTAATATTTCTAAAATACAACCCATTAAACCTAAAAGATTTAAATAAGCCCAAGACACAAGTAGTGGGTTGTTGAAAGTTATGCTTCTAATGTAAAAATAAATAATTAAATAAGAATTAAAGTCTTCTTGCACATTCCGCCTAACTTGATTAGTTATGATGCCATTGACCCTCATTGTCTCTTGAAATTCCATATTATCTACAATTCAACAATGTAGGATTGAAGTGTTTCTTTGAACTTCTTAGCTCTTAATCTTGTTATTGGTCCCTCCGGTATTACTAGCTTATCTTTAGTTTCATATCTCTTACAAAGTACCATGGTTGTGCCCGCATCATCCCCGACTTCTTCAAAAGGATTCGTCCCCAAATTTGAATCAAAGTCAAAAGGAGATAAGTTAGAAACATTAAAAGTAACACTAACATTATACGTACTAACAAGTAACACTAACATTATACCTACTAGCAAGTCTATCTTTATATGCATTGTCATTTATGCATTCCAACATTTGGAATGATCCATCGCCCTTTGCATCAAGTTTTGACTTCCTTTGCTGTGGAAACCTTTCTTTTCACATATGCACCTAAACCCAATCACCCTACAACAAAGTCACAAACACAATAGGCAAACTTAGGTCAAGGTCAATGTTAGTAAACAAAGCTTCCTTAAACCAAATCAAGATTAAAGCTCTCTTGCCTAAATATGCACTCTTTAACTGTCTCTCCTTTACATACAAACATGGTTATGTCTTAACTTTTTCACTCCTCTCAATTTCTCTTCGCTCACTTTTCACGTTCTTTTCTTTCTTTTCACTTACTAACTTCTTCTCTCCAGCATATCTCATTTTCTTTTCCTTACTTATGCAGTCACTCACCATTAAGCCTTTAATTTTATTCTTTTCTCTCATGGCCTCTTTTCTCTCTTCTTTCTTTTTCACCTCATTACCTGAATCCTTGCTTGATGGTTGTTCAAATTTCAATTGCTCAAATTATGCTTATTTGGGTGATAAAGGAGCAAGGGTAACTTTCCACCCATTGTATATAAATGAATACCTATTCATGTGCCTATTATATATAACATTCGTATTAAATTGTCATGGACTAACAATATATAACTAGCTTGCATAAGCATGACATCACACACAACTTAATTCGCATATCTACTAATGGAGAATGTAACAACTACTTGCTTAGTGACTTTAACTTCACCACTTTCATTAAACCATTGTGGTCTATATGGTTAGGATGTTTATAACACTTCTCCCCCAACTTCTCTACTAAAGTAGTGTTAGCCACATTGATGTAACTACCTCCATCTATAATCATACTACAAGCTTTCCTACATACTAAGCATTTCATATGAAATATATTCTCCCTTTGTTCTAGGTTATATTCCTTCACATTCAAGTTTAATGCACGTCTAGCAACTAAAGATTCACCCTTCACAACATACTCAACATTCTCATTAACATCAAAATAATCTTCTAAATGTGTCGTTCAAATCACTACCATCAAACTATAAACCATCTTCAAACTTGGAAACAATTTCACACCCTTAATAAATAGTCTTCCTATTAAGATAACCAGAAGCATAACGACCATACCCTTGACATTTAAAGCACTTAAAATCCCCATATTTATAAGGTTTAAAGGATGGATCAGTAGTGCCTTTTTGAATTGAAGTACTCCTATCCTTGCCTTTGTTTATCTCGTTTCTTTTCTCCTTAGAATCCAAATAGTGCTCCCTCTTTTTATCTTCATTTTTGCTCCATTTTGGATTCCATTTGCTGCTGGAATTTGAGAAAGACTTGGCTGCCCTTCCTTGTTTTTGTTGCCTCTCCACCTTCATGGCAATGTTCACTTGTTCCTCTGTCTCTTTGCAACTCAACCACATCAATAATTTCCTTATTCAATCCACCTATGAACTGAGCCATTGTCACCTCTTCCTCCTCTTCTATGTGAGTTTTAATTAATAGTGTCTCCATCTCCTTATGATAATCTTCTACCGATCTAGCTCCTTATGTTAGCATATGTAATTACTGGTGCAACTTTCAATACTAATAAGGTGGTACAAACCTTTTTTCATCACTCTTTTCATCTCTTCCTAGATGGATATAGGTGGTTCTCTATTCCTCTTCCTATTCTTTACCAATTCATCATACCAAACTAATGCATAATCAAAGAATTCCACTACTCCCAATCTCACTTTTTTATCTTCAGAAAAGTTGTGACAAGCAAAAATCTTGTCCACCTTTCTTTCTTGTTCCCAGCATACTTCAGTATCATTCCTAACTTTGAAGGATGAAATTTTCATCTTGATGGCATTAATGTTGCTATTTTTTTTCTTCACTCTTTCTTCCCTCCTTACTCTACCCCTCTCGCATTGCACTTCATCTTCATACTTGTCATACATTCTTTCTAATTCTTCCTCCCGATTCCTATGACTGCCAATTAATCTACTATTGTTTTGGATTCCACTGGTTTCATTAATTCTCTCATCCATCCCATCCATCCTAGTAGATAACTTCTTGAACTCATTCATGAATGCCTTATACATTATTTTCAAATCAGGCGCATTGTGGTCCTCCTCATGCAATGTTTCTTTGCCATCCCTTCTCTTGGCCATTCTTATGATAAAAGTTGCAAGATTAGCACTAAAAGATAACTTCACAGGTCACTCCCTTAGGTGTTTCACTCAAAAGATGACACTCCACTCGAGTTTCACTCAAATTTGGCTTTTGGCCTCTGTTATGCTTACACGCTCAAGCCTTTTTCCATTTAAACTTGTTATCCTCAATTGCACTTCAGAATTCAATTCCCAACGAAGATAATGCAAAGCAGTAAATTAAGATTTAGGAATGCTATGAAAATACCTTAGAAAGACGATGGGCACAAAACTAGAAACAAGGATACCAAAATGAATGAAGGCAAAATGGGCACATAAAAGGAAAGGATGTATGATGCCTAAAAAATACAGTTTTAAATTAACAAAAATCAATTTGTTAACGATGGAATATTGGAAACAAAAAAAAAGAGATTAAAAAATAGAAACTTAGAATGAAAGAAAATGAAGAAGCTAATGCATAAATACGAGAATTGAAATTTCCCTAGTGGAAAAATCAATTTGAATGCAAAGATGAAAGGCACTAAACAAATATGAAGTTAACAAAAGCAAATCTTATAATCACGCCAACCCCAAATATAATTTTTTAACTGATTCTTTTAACACTAACTAATGTTTTTGTTAAAGTCTTTAGCATCGGCACCTCATCTTTTCTTTTATGTTTTTTCTTTTCTTTTTTTCTTTTTTGAAAATTTTACCTCTTTTTTTATAGTAGCAACGTTTTCCTCTTTTCTAGCTACTTTTTTTAAAAGAAAAATATAATAATAAGACGAACCCTAATTTTGAATTCTAATGAAAAATAACCATAATAACAACACATAAACATAAGATAAAAAAGAATTTATCTCAATCCAAGCTCTGATATCAAATGATGCAGAACCCTAAGGCTAAAGAACGCGAAACCTGTTAAACACATACTTTTGATAGAACATAAACAATAAGAAATCCCTAAATATAATGAAACCCAATCAATTATATGAAAGGAAACGTATATAATAATGTTGATTTGAAAAAAATAATAGAAATTTGCTATAAATTTTACCATGATAAGAATTATATTCTTGATGTAATAAAAGAAGACAAGAAATCCTCCTTTATAGAATTAATTATTCAGCCAATCTCTAAGGTAAAATGTTTATTGTGATGTATTTATACCATTTGAAAAGAAAGAAACCTTAAATATGTAAAAGGCCTTTAAACGTGAGCCTTTCACCAAAATAATTAAAGCCCAAACTAATATTTCTAAAATACAACTCATTAGACCTAAAAGATTTAAACAAGCCTAAGACATAAGTAGTAGGTTGCCGAAAGTTACGCTTCTAACACAAAAATAATTAATTAAATAAGAATGAAAGTCTTCTTGCATATTTCGCCCAACTTAATTAGTTATAATGCCATTGACCCTTATTGTCTCTTGAGATTCCACGCCATCTACTATTCGGCCCATGTAGGATTGTAACACTTCTTTGAACTTCTTAACTCTTAATCTTGTTATTGGTCCCTTCGGCATTACTAGTTATCTTTGGTTCCATATCTTTTACAAAGTACCATGGTCGTGCTCGCATCAGTAGTGGAAGAGACATTACCATATGCCACTCATCAAATCTACGCTAGGCACATATACCTTAATTGGCATATGAATTGGAAGGGAAAGGATTTGTGAAAGCAATTTTAGAATTATGCTTGGTCAACTTATGCTAAAGATTTTATCAAGCAGTTGAAAAGATTGGATAAAATCAAACATGGATGTATCATCATTGCTTGAATATCCTAAGGAGAGATGGGAAAGATGTTACTAATCCTTTGAATCGAAATGTCCAGTTGTCTACAACAATATAAGTGAAACATTTAATGGATGGATCTTACCGGTAAGAGATAGCCAAGTTATCGGCATGCTTGAAAACGTTAGAATCATGATGATAAAGAGGCATGCAGATAGAAAAGAATGTGTGCATGGTTGGAAGTTTGATGTTGCACCCAGGATTATGGAGAAATTGGAGAAGAATATAAAAGATGAAATCTAATGGAGAATAGTTTCGAATGATAATGGAGCATATGAAGTTTCCAAAGGTCATGACAAGTTTATTGTAAGGATTGGTAGACACCACTCATATATTTAAGCATGAGAGCTTTATGGATATCTTTGCAAGCATGCTATAGGCATTATTCACCATTCCAAGCAATTGTCAGAGGCATTTGTGGATGATTGCTAGAAGAAATCCAAATTCCTAGCATTATAGGAGCATGTGTTGCAACTTATTAGAGGTCAATTTTCTAGCCACCTATTGATGCAGAACTAATAAACCCCCCACTTAAAAGACATATGATAGGAAGACCAAAAATAGCTAGAAGAAGAGGAATAAATGAGCCTATTAAGTTGAAAAATCCAAACAAATTTACTCAAAATGATCAAGTATAAACATGTAGAAAATGTGGCAATTCTCGCCAAAATGCCAAAAATTGTAAGATTCAAGGCAAATCTCAACCTACTCAACAATCTCCAAAAGTATAAAACATTCTTTGATTACTATGCATTCTTTATATATCTAATGATCATTTATGAAATTCTTTTATTCATATTTATTAATTCATCTTTGAGATCTCTTTATAAGCTAAACATATTGTTATAGCAAGTCAAGAAAGCAATATTGTAAGTATATGACCATTAATGACATTAAAGATTACTTTTACAAATGAATAATGTTAACGACGTGTCTATTTCTAGGTTGGTAGCTCTTCACATAATAGTAAACAAAAGCTTAGAGAATTTAATCCATATTCATTCAAGTTGTCTTTCGAACCAAGAGGTCTAAGGTTCAAAGGACAACCTATTATAACTTCTCAACAATTACACATTGAAGCAATGAGGAGGAGATCATCAATGAATCAACCAATACATGATCACCCTTCTCAATCAAGTGCAAATAAAGGAAGTAATATGGTTAATTCGCAGACTTTACATTAATATTGTCTATATGTTATTGAAACTTTAGTTAATACATCAAATCACTTTTGTATATGGACAGATATATCCAATCACTTTTGTGTATAGACAGATTATGATATAATCACTTATGTATGTGCTACTCTAATTATTAGTTGTTATATAATCACTTTTGTATATACTGCTTCAATTAATTATTCTTATGTAACTACTTTTGTATATACTGCTCCAATTGTTTATTGTTATATAATCACTTTTGTATATACCCTCCAACTATTTATTGTAGTATAATCACTTTTGTATATACTTATTGATAATTTTTTCAACTATTAATTAGGCATCATTAAGGCAATTTCATGAATAAAAAAACAATAAAGACAAAATACAATGCACAATATATTACAACTTAGATGAAATGAGGATTTTTCATTCTTTATCATTTAAGTTTTAAACAAAATACTAACATTTAGTTCAAGTTGCCAACAACAAACCACATTATAACACTCACCATAAGTATAAAAACCCTTATTATGATAATCATTAAAACAAATTGAACCTTATTTTTATCTTTTGTCAATAAAACAATGTTTTCTTTAATTAGCTTTATTTGTTCCTCAACTTTCAACGTTGAACATGATTCAATTGTGGTTCGTGGAGCCTTCTTCTTCATCATACCTACTTCTTTCTTCAGTTTATAAATTACTTCAACAACTCTGTTGCTAAATTTGTCATGGTACCATTTAAAAAAATTACATCTTTCAATCTGAAAGATAATTAATAATTAAAAAGGAAAAACATTAAATATATATATAAACAATTTTACCTTATCGAAACATAAACTTACAGGATATTTCTGGCATCCATAAAATCTTCTTCTTAGGTTATTATTACTTCATGAAGTTCTTAACGAAGCTCTTAAATCAAAATAACACACCAGATAATTATTATTTGAATTTAATATAGTATTAGTTGAAAACGTTGCGTCCATATCTTTAAGTAGGCGCCACAAAATTATATTAATACTTTTAGTTCCCCTAATCAATCAACCAGTCTTAAAACATGAACTCACATGACAAAAAGGAGCTATTCACCTATTCACCCATCCACAAGAATCCTTATTTAACATTCACAATTCAACAAAAATATTTTGGAGAGATATAACTCAAAGAATAAATGGTAGGCATCATTGGAAGGTAAAATCTAAAGTCATAAAGATTTTTAACTATTCAAGTTGATTACATTAAGAGTCAGTACAATATAATGAGGACAATAGAATTTGGTTGGACCTACAATGGAGTTTTTTGTATAGTTGAAAAGCAACCCAATTTATATAATATTAACAATCTAAATTTGACTATGGACTCACTATAAACATATGGTATTGCAAGTTGCAACTATAAAGAAGTGGATATCATTAGTCTTATTCCATGAAAATGGTAAAAAAAACTAAAGGAAAAAACACACTACTTAAGACTAATTATTGTCATAAATCTCCCAACCTATTGATCATATTGTTGTCCATTATACTAAAACAATAGAGAAAGCAAAGGTGAAAACAATATACGACAAAATCGACAACATGCCTTATGAAGTGTATAAATATATAGTTCAATATTAATAAATGATTTCATCAAAAACAAGGCATGCTATCTTAGATTATTCGTTGTCAACCAACTTCCTTCACAATCATATAATTCAATAAAGACAATACACAATTAGACTATTTTATAACAATGTTATTTTGTAACAACGTTATTGTTGTGTAATCACTCAATATTCTCGTTGCCAGTAGCAATTATCCTTTCAATCTATAGAAGCAAAGGCATCGCAATGCTTTGCAACCATGTAGCATCACAAGCATTCACAAATTCAACTTTAATGCTCAGACCAATTATCAAATATTGATTAATATGTAATCAATTGAACACTAGTTAATCTAGAGATGCAACACCAAACTATATTCACATTCAAATTTAAATTGAAGATACAACATATGAAGGTATGAAGAACTATAAATCAAAAGATTATACTCCATAACATTGTCTCAGAGCTGCACTCAAACAGAGAAGATGGAACAAATGATGAAGAAACTTGATCATTATATTATAATGAAGCATATTAAATTGTTCTTATACCACAACACATATAAAACAGCTCCATCGCAGACCAACGCTTGTACTCCACCCAACACTTTATTCTCAATAAGATCATAACACAAGTCTTTAATGAACTTGAACATTTCTTGAATTGGAAAGCTTAAATCCTTATTTTATCACACGACTCTTTTCTGACTTATAAGCTATTGCTCAACTTGAATTGTTTAATTTTCAAATACCAATAACCCAACAATCCTAACCTACAATACTGATGCAATGCCTCAACTACAGAGGCGTTTAGAGATCAGAAGATAGAATTCTCACATCTCACACAAATCATGAGTTAGTTTGGTTTGTTTAAGTGAACAATTCTTACATATGATTAAAAGCTTTTATTGTTTTGCCAACTGCTACATGTCAATCATATATATACAATCCCATCATTATTTTTCACCTGCTTGACAGAATTTTGCCACATTTGACGTGACAAAATGCGTATAATAGCCTTTTTTTTCACAAAGTCGTCCTATCTTTCTAGCATGAAATAATATGAAATTATTAGAAAGAGTATCTTTTTCACTTCGGTGGTGGCGTTAATCCTCAATTCTTAGGAAGTGGTGGACGATGTGATTTTAATGGCAGACGTGGAGGTAGTTGTGGTGATACAAGAACAACAATCATTCCACACGGATTGGTGATACATGAACATTAATCTTCCAAGTGGTGGCGGCGATACAGATTAGGGATTGTTGTTCACTGAAGAAAAAGAAGAGGAAAAATGTTATAAATTAGGGATTGAGGGAGAAGGCAGAATGTTGTGTTTGTTGCTTCAAAACTGTGCGCGTTAGGCCAAAATGGTGAGCATTAAGGAAGGGAAGAGCTATAGATGTAACGTTTAAATGGAAGCATGTCCTACTTTTATTTAAACTCAACCTCCCAAATGTACTGTTTAAATAGAAATGAGACTTACTTTCATTTAAACTCTCAGACTCCCAAACGCACCGTTTAAATGGAAGTAAATCAAATGAAAGTGAGATCTACTTCGATTTAACTTTAGACTTTCAAATGCACCATTTAACTTCACGTGAGACTTAATTCTATTTTAAATAAAAAATTCACGTCAACATTGTGCTTTAATAAAAATAAAAAAAATTCACATCAATAAAAGAAACTTCATGTCAGCTGTTTCATCTAGTTAATGATTGTTTTGAACATTTTTCAAATATTATGGTTCATTTTGAACGCTCCAAAATGTTAAGATCTAGCTTAAATTTTAGGGTTAACATTGGGAACTAAATTGCTCTTTTGGCCTTTAAATTCCAAACTTCCATATTCGAACCAGTAGAAAACAATTACGAATGCTATTAAACAAAGATGAAGGAAATCCTCACAATTTATTTGACAGGCTAAATAGAGCAGCGTGAACTTTATACTGAAAAAGAATCTTAATCCAAGTAATATGTAGAAGAAGCAAATGTGACAAGTGGTTTATAACTTTAAATAAGGATCAATTTCAGCAATGTATCAAGGAACTGCACCAAATGCATACATCTCAGGACCTAGTACATCCAGGACAAGTCTTGCCGGAATGAGATAGATTTTGCAGCCCCGATAACTCCTCTTTCAGAAACTTGAGGACAGTCTTCAACGGATAGGAATTCCAGTTTGCACGACCCAACAAGAGGCTTCAGTCCATCGTCTGTTACACCCAAACACTTTCTTAAGCGTAATGAGCACAAGCGAGGATAGTGGCTCACAAGCTGCAGCCCTTCATCACTGATCTCTTGACATTTAACAAGCTCCAAGGTTTCAAGATGCTGGGCAGAACAAAGAGCTTCCATCCCAATGTCGTTGAAGGAATACACATGGTCAAGTGTAAGCTGCCGAATTGGGCACACCTTAATCAACATAAGGATCCCATTCAATGTAAATGATGAAAACGAGGGAAACTCCCCATCAGAAAATGATAAGCTGACGGATTCAAGCATTGAACAGTTATGAGCAATTGCTCGAAGACTCTCATCGGTTAGCCTCAACGGGTTGTTCATCAAAAGAGGCAAGGAGAAATCAGAAGGAACTCGAAGTGAAATTGACCTAAGACTGCTTGCATTTTGAGCTAAGCATATTATATCACAGTCCCTCACACCAACACACATATCCAAATGAATCTTCTCCAAATTCTTGCATTTCCCCAAAATGCATGCTAGACCTCTTCCAGGGCT
This sequence comes from Erythroxylum orinocense, assembly GCA_025531955.1. Taxonomy (NCBI): domain Eukaryota; kingdom Viridiplantae; phylum Streptophyta; class Magnoliopsida; order Malpighiales; family Erythroxylaceae; genus Erythroxylum; species Erythroxylum orinocense. The sequence continues at coordinate 14,556,008 of JANZLX010000001.1, forward strand.
TATGATGCAATTCATCAGGCTTAACTCCAACATGGATTCACATGGGACCCATTGCTTCTGCCATCGATCAACAGCTAGCCGATCATATACCTTCATATATCTGTAGTTAGGATCTACCTCAAATTGCAATCTTTTTAATTTTCTCCAGCCAAATCCTAGCTTAATCAAATCTCCTTCCCCAATGGCTCTACAATTTTTGACCAAAAGGTCCTCAAGTGTTTGGAGCTTCCCAAGATATTCAAGCCATTCAACACTGGTAACATTAAGACATCGAATAAGGTGAAGAATGGTGAGACTTTTGCAGCCCACAACAAGAGATAATATGCCACAACCAGTAATTCTTGGAGTAAAATTCAACTTCAGGGCAGAAAGCTTTGAACAAGAGGATAATTGACGAAGGCCAACATCTGTAATGAAAGTGCAATAGCTTAATGTGAGATCAGTCAGATAAGGGCAGCTGTCAGCGAGGATAGCAAGTCCTTGGTCATCTAACTGTTTTCCCAGCTTGGACATCCATCCAGCATATGTTATTTCCAGTTTAAACAAGTTGGGAAATCTATTGCAGAGGGAGGTCAGAGCATGATTTGCAGGATCTAATCCACAACCAACCCGTAGACATTGTCTCTGTTCACTATCCAGATTGAAGAAGCGCTTACATACTAATGAAACAGAGTTTCGATCAACAGTCTTATTGACCCTGCTCAAGATCTCCCAAACCAATTGCTCCGGCAAATCATCCATTGAAAGCAACTTTCATTTTCTCCTGCACAAGGAAAATTTAACAAGGAAAGAAAAATCATTTGAGAAGCAATACCAAATTAAGAATACAATAAACGCAAAGTCCTTTTCCGTATATCATTCCCCCACATCCTTGATTCAAGAAAAAAATAATCGAACACAATATTCGCAGTTTCCAGATGAAGAACAAGAAAATTAGCTAATATGTAGAAACTGAAAACCTATCATAGTTTTGAATCTTGCAAAGGGTGCATCTTGAAGTTTTACCTCTCAAATTGAAACCAAACGAGTCGTATGCAACAATTAATCAACCCAAACCAAAGAAACTACTGATTTCTATGGTGAAAGAGATGAATAACCACATCAGAGCCATCACAGAAAGAAAAGAACACGATCCCAGATGAAAGAAAACGTAGACCCGGAAAAAGAAGAATCAATCGCACAGCACAGACAAGAAAACGATATAGTATGGGCACTAGAAAAGCTGGTTTCACCTGACACGGACATCAATAAACGAAGCCGATGAGGATGGTCACTGGAGTTTTGATCTAAGAGGACTCTGCGTGATCTGTCTACGAGAATGTACGTCTGATCCATCCGCCTGTGTACGGTTCCTTTTTGGTAAATATCCTAAGGAGATATTTCGCTCAATTCTTATGGTTATTAAATAATTAATTATTATTTCATGGAGATTGGAGAGTGTATATGTAGAATAGCTTTTGAAAGTTAAAACATGATTTCTAACAAGTAAATTCGTTATTATTACAGTTTTAAAAACAATTTTATCTCTTTCATATAAATTTTTTAAATGCTTTATTGGGTAATTATAAATTGATAAATTATTTATCTTATTTCCTTAAATTCCCATAGTTTCTAGATTAATGAATGCTAATTGCTAATTAGCGGTAGTAACTACTTGAATAAAAGTACTCAATTTAAGATTCTAGTAGTCTCAAATGTAGCCTAATATTAGTACAAGGTAGAAGAAACTAAAATGTACAAGGTTACTAGCTGCTATATTTAACAACCCTAAGCAAAACCCAAGTCCACAAGTAAGCATGCAACAGGCTCCTTTCTTATGATAAGGATCTTTAGCCTTTTCTTCTATTATTACTCTTTTTGCTCCCCGAAGATGACTCCACTGGTACTGGCAAGATGGTGGCATCCTTGATTCCATCTGATATTGAGAGCCGCTCAACTGTCTTCCCTGCTTCCAGGTAAACCATCAGATCTCTAAGCTGCAAGGTAGATGATTCCATGAATCATAGATATAGACACTCATATAAGGTGAAATATGACCCTTTTTCTACTTAAGTTGTTTAGTTGAGCAAAGCTTTTTTTTCTCTTCAGTTATACCTTCACTCTGAGTCTGATAATGGCAAATCACACTCTGTGTCTGAGAATGGCAGATCACGGAAAATCTTGCACAAAACAATATTCTGTATCTAAAAGTAGTAAGGTAAAAACATCAGCAGGTAATGAGTAATAAAAGATCATTGATTTACTCAAACAGGACTAGTTTTAGGGGAGAAATCTTGCATAGCTTTCATGGATATATAAGTAAATAAAAAATATATATAATGTATGTAAGTATCAATTAAAACTTTACAACTTTGTAAATCAATGTTTGAGTGTCAAACCCTTTTCTTCATTCTCATTGAAAAGCATAAAGAACCCAATAATAAGAATTTGAAATTTGGTGCAAAAGGATGGTTTTGCTCCCCTCGCATAGGTGTTTTATATTGTGAATCATAATTATGTATTACACTTAAAGTCGGTTTGGAAACTACAGTACCAATTTAAAGCATTATATTGTATTTTCATTGGTAAGTAATAAAAAAAACTATGTATTTATCAAGACTTAAAAAGGGAAAATAATTTACCCTTTTTTTAATGATGTGGTTAGTTTCCCTAACTGCAGTAGGGTTGAGACGAAACTCCTCTAAGATCCAATCAGTGCTATGACCGTTAGGAGGCTCCCCACAATAGAATGTCGATGTCTGCACAAAACCAACAACTTCATTGACAGACTTCACTTCACGTTCGGTGGATACCTGATAGTACCCTTCTTTGGCTATGTTGATGCCGGTCTTTCTTTGGGAAAAGAAAATCCAAGTATCACCATCCATGCCTGAGTTATTCACCAAAAGCTAAGTATTAGAAAAGACCATTTATGTTAACAAAGAAATCTCCCCGCTGGTGTGGGAAATTCTTCGACAAGAGCATAAGCATCTAAGTACTATTTCCACAACAATTGTTAAACTTGATGGATGAACATTGCGCATAAGCAAGACCAAGATGCTAATCGAGTTAATATCATGAAATTGAGAGCTGAAACATATCTTGTATGCAATATTGTAATGTTTAATGCTGGGCTAAATCCAAAGTACAGCAGTATAGTTCTAAAGGTTCTACCTTCTGATCAGAATCCAGACATTATTAACTAGAGTCACGATTCCGTATTAAAGCTATGTTGCTATGGGAAACTTTAACAAACAGTATTCGTGCAAAAAGACTAACATAAATCCATAATTTCACGGGAAGACTATACCCATTCAAGCAATAGAATCCATTCTCAACTGATACGATGAACTAACTCAAGAAATTTTGATAAAACAGTTCTTTTTTCCTAATCATAACCCAAGAATGTAGAACGAAAAATACTTCCATCAGATCAAAGCATGGAAAATCAAGATCAAATGGGTTTGTGTACAACCCCATAAGCACCACGTTCAAGAATGTATCTACCGAGTTAAAAAAGAAAGAACGCATAAAACCCACATCAAAAGAAAAGATAGACAAATCCGGAGAAGAAAAGGACTTACTGAGAAGAAGTTGAAAAGGGCTGTAGGAGTAGACATCGTCAAGAATCGGTATATCAAGAGGAAGAGGACAAAACAGTACCTTCCTCTTCAAGTAACATTCCACTAGCTCTGCATCTGTTGGAATAAACCGGTAGCCAGGAATCTGCTCGAATTCTGGAGGGAGAGGGGGAGGGACATTCATTTCTCTATTCTTCGAATTCCTTTCTGTTGGCAGGAAAAGAACACGATCCCAGATGAAAGAAAACGTAGACCCGGAAAAAGAAGAATCAATCGCACAGGACAGACAAGAAAACGATGTAGTATGGACACTAGAGAAAGCTGGTTTCACCTGACACGGACTGATAAAACCTGGAAGCTAGAAGAAGACAAGAGATGAACGCATGCACAAGCTTAAACTCTCACCATACCGAAAGCAAAATTTTATTTCTCATCATCAGAAAAAATGAACTGTCTAGCTCCTTTTACAGAGCTGAAATATGCAGTTAACTTGTACATGCTGAGCTGGCAAAAAAAACGAACAATAAAAAAATAAATACATAAAAAGAATGGGCGGAAAAGTAAGGAACTTGACCGCCAACACGGACATCAATAAACGAAGCCAATGAGGATGGTCACTGGAGTTTTGATCTAAGAGGGCTCTGTGTGATCCGTCTACGAGAATGTACGTCTGATCCATCCGCCTGAGTACGATTCCTTTGTGGAAAATATCCTAAGGAGATATTTCGCTCAATTCTTATGGTTATTAAATAATTAATTAATATTTCATGGAGAATGGAGATTGGAGTGTATATGTAGAATAGCTTTTGAAAGTTAAAACATGATTTCTAACGCGTAAATTCCTTATTATTACAGTTTTAAAAACAATTTTATCTCTTTCATATGAAGTTTTTAAATGCTTTATTGGATAATTATAAATTGTTAAATTATTTATATTATTTGTTTAAATTCCCATAGTTTCTATATTAATGAATGCTAATTGCTAATTAGCGGTAGTTAACTAGTTGAATAAAAGTATTCAATGTAGTCTCAAATGTAGCCTAATATTAGTACAAGGTAGAAGAAACTAAAATGTACAAGGTTACTAGCTGCTATATTTAACAACCCTAAGCAAAACCCAAGTCCACAAGTAAGCATGCAACAGGCTCCTTTCTTATGATAAGGATCTTTAGCCTTTTCTTCTATTATTACTCTTTTTGCTCCCCGAAGATGACTCCACTGGTACTGGCAAGATGGTGGCATCCTTGATTCCATCTGATATTGAGAGCCGCTCAACTGTCTTCCCTGCTTCCAGGTAAACCATCAGATCTCTAAGCTGCAAGGTAGATGATTCCATGAATCATAGATATAGGCACTCATATAATGTGAAATATGACCCTTTAACAGGCAAAACTGATCCTACCTGTTCCTCAAGGTCCCGGATCTTATCATCCTTCACTTTCAGAACTTTTCTCTCCCTGAACACAAAATGAAAGTTTAAGATGAAGGCCAAGCAAAGTACAATTTAGAAAAGTATTTATAACCCGTGTAAATATTCACACCAAGTCAATAACCTTAAACCCACTAAGATAACTGCTCGTCCTAGTCAATTAAGAAACTTGCAAGGTAGAGAACAGAATTTCCTCTACACACTATCACTAAAGGACATTTGGGACATGCCTACAAATAGAAATGCTACTCTATATTTTACATGCAAGTCTGCTTCATAATAAATACCATTCATGAGCAACCACCAAATATTGGCTCATAGCCAAGTTCCACTCTTAATGTTGCATGCCCATTTCTGAACTGGGCCACTGAGTAAATGTGGCAAATGCAACTATGGCAATATGAATATATATACTTTCCTAAACTTTCTCGTAATCTTTTATCAACATTCATGTAGAAAGAAAAAAATAACTTTAAGCCAACACCCAAAGAGAGGAAGGTTTCTGTTATAAGTGGACATACCTTTCTTCAATCTCTAGTATCTTCGCTTTCCATATCTCCTGATTTTCCAAGAGATTCTCATTGAGCTACAAGTACAAACAAAAAGGATGAGAATAAACAGTAAAGACTTCTTTAAAACACAAATTTAAAGAACAAGTATCAAATATTTGGTTTTTGAAAAATAGTTAAATGAAGAAAAATTTTAAATTGGAAGGGCTAATGAATGAATCTATACTACAACAGGAAAAACCTATGAGACACATGAATACATCTCTTATCGCCAGGTATAACACTAATTATTAGGAGTTTTATATTGATGCAAGACATTTAACATTTTTTCCAACAAACAAGAGACAAAAGACTTACATCATCAAGAAACATTTTCTCTTTGAGACATCTTTCTAGCTTGGCCTGCAACTTCTGCAATTTTTGGGAGACAGCCTTTTTAACAGCTTCAGAAATTTCGTCCTCAGTTTCTTCTTTGACTTCTTGTAATAAACTCTCAAACTACTATCAAAAGAACAACGCATCAATTCACCAGAAACACTAGTCTTATATAGTGAACAACATAATTGTCATCTCTGAACATTTATCACAAGCTATTAACCAAGGAACTAATGCCACATTCTCAAAAGAAAAAAGAGAGAGAGAGAGAGAGAGAGCAAAAACATCATTATAAGCTCAAACGAAATTTCCTTAGTTAACAAGTGGAAGAATCTGCTCACCAGTTTTTGGTTCTCCAGTTGCGTAGCTAAGAGTTCATTATATTCATTAACAATCTGCAAATCAAGTAGATGAGATAATTTCAGTGCAAAGAAAAAATAATAATTACAGGATGATCTTTTTCAAAAAAATAAAAATAATTACAGGATGATAATATATTTAAAACATTACTGCTTCAACTTTGCTGCTTATAAGAGCCTCACTAATTCCAGAATCTACACAGCCACAACTCCCACAACCATCTTTAGCTTGTAGGCAGTGGGTGTTCAACTCAACTAATTTCCCATCAGTTTTTGATTGAATCAACCGGTGAACATAATTATCTCCATCATAATCCCAAACACGTTGGGTTTCCAGGTCAAGAGAATAGCAATGCTGCGTTTCTTTCCAATGTCTTATGGCATGCCCTCCTTTATACCTGCACGGTCATTTTATACATAAGAAGATGCATATATAGAAGGAGACATTACTACATAAAGAAGATAAGTGAAGATAAAAAGAAGTACAATGCGAGAGAAAAAGAAGGCACTCAAGTTGGTAAGAGAAAGTTACCTCCCACATCCTACAAATCCACAAATCCATAGATTCTCAGATGTCTGGCAAACAATACAGATGGATTTTTCAGGCTGCTGTTGGCAATACCGACAAACTTGAAATGTATACTCAATAGTCAGCTAGATTCAAGCATCCAAACAATGCCATTGCGGTCCAAGAGTTGGACACCAAGACATAACCTCGTCATAATACAAAATACTAGCAAAAAGATACTGCGCAAATGCGCAGCAATGATGCCCTGTGAAATTAATTGATAATATTATTTTATAAAATTAATCTATAAATTAAAATAGAAAACGTAAAAATATATAAAGCAATGTTAAAAACTTTGTAGTTATTTGGTTTT
>JANZLX010000001.1:14675313-14689562 GCA_025531955.1 Erythroxylum orinocense
ACAGGCTAGAGTAGCTCATCTAGAGAAGGAAGTCAAAAAGTGCAAGAAGATGCTAAAGAAGCTTATACAACATTTTCGGTTATAATCTTTTTTTATTAATAACAAATAGGGGAGAAAAATGAAGAGAAGAGGTTAGAAACAGAACATAGGGGGAGCGCTGAAAAAGACAAAATAAAAGGAAGAACTCAAGATTGGAGAAAATTGGAAGTTCTTGTTTTGAAGTTCTTACCTTTGTATTTTTGATTATAATCTGTAAAGATTTTCATTCTTCTAATAAAAGTATTTGTTATCATCAAAAAGGGGGAGATTGTTAGGTCAAGATAACTTTACGATTAAGAATTTTGATGATAAACAAAAGTAGACGAATGAAAAACAGACGCAAAGTAGAAAAGCAGACGGAAGCTATTTGAAAAGCAAACGCAAAGTAGAAAAGCAGACAAGCTATTTGAAAAGCATACGTAAAGTAGAAAAGCAGACAGAAGCTATCAAGAAAGCAGACGCTAGAAAAACAGACACTAGAAAGCAGACGTTAGAAAGCAGACATAAGAAAGCAGACGCAAGAAAGCAGACAAAAGCATCAGTCTGAGTTAGTTACAGAACTCAACTGAATAACCGTTTCTTTAAAGAATCAAAAGAAGTTTTCAAAAAGGGATTTAAGAAAAAGTTTACTACAATTTAACCCCCCTTCTTGTGCATCTATATATCGTTATTGAGTAGTGTATTAACCTGTGATTCACTTCAATTGTTATCCTTTAAGTTTAAGCCTCTTAGTGTTCAACATGAAGCCTTTATGCTCATTGAAAAATTTTGGATCTCTCCATTTTTCAATAAAGTATAAAGGTATTGCCTTTCTTTCTTTAAACATAGCTACAACAATGAGCCAGACCTATCTTCGCAATTGTTTGATCCCTCTAAGATGCAACTTGAGTTTATTAGAGTTGTCTAAAATGATGTCACTTAACAAATTATTTTCAAAATAATGTTGTGCCTTAGGCCATCCTCCAAACTAGAACATAACTCAAAGTTTAATCAACCTAGACATGAACCATTAATTTTGAACTAGATCAAGTCAAATTCGTACCAAGCTAACATCCTTCTTTAAGCAATTAACATTTATAGTTTAGGGTAATGTTTTTTATATCCCCCAATCATTTATTTTATCCTATTTGAATTTTTTTAAAATTATTAGACAATTGCCTTTATTTAGCTTTAAAATCTTCTTTACTTTAATAATTAATTTTAAATTTTAAATTTTAAAATAAAGGGCCACATTTTTTATGAAATAATGATCCTTTCCTTTAGTTAATAAGTTTTACCTTTTCTTTTTAAGTCCAGTATTTTCCATTTCTTTCACTTACCATTTCATTAGAAAAACTTTATTTTTTTAGAAATTAATCAAATATTAAAATTTCATTTTGATGTTATTTTAATCCTCAAATAAGATAATAACATTCCTTCATACGCTGAAAATGTTTCTAAAAATCTCTTATGTCCAGAGAATGACACTTCATCTCAATATATTCTTGACTCACTTATTTGTCTATGAGTTGAAAATTACCAATAAACTCTTTACGAATTACTCCAAGAAATAATCCAGCAGATGTAACTTTTATGAATTGAAGTCTAGAATGTAGATCCCTCCATGTGTAAACTAGACTGTAAAGTACGTCTGAGCTCTTAATCAGACACTGATGATGATAGCTTTATAATTGAAAGGAAGAAGAAGATCAAAAGAAAGGAGATCTATATTTGTCATCTTCTTAAAAATTTTGCTGCAGAAGAATTCATTGCCATGGGAAAAGAGCAATCCAGACCCACATAACCTAGATATTGTTTTAAATCCTAAATAAGAATATAAAATCTTAATTATTCAATTAAATATTTTTCTATTTTTTCATCGTACTTTTGTTTGACTCATATCTAAATTTTCTTTCTAAATTTTCATATTTGTAAAAAAAAAAATTCAAACTTAAGCACCTGCTTAGATTAATCAAATATGGTTATAAACATTTTTCCCTATTTTACTTGATCTCAAATTCAATCTTTTTAACTAAGACTCTTAGCTTTTGTATTTAAATTTATCCATCTTTCCTTTAAATTGGATAGATAGAAATTTTACTAATTAAAATTCAGTATTCGATCTCATTTTTCTTAAAAGTATCTAAAGATATTAGTCACGACATATCAAGAGATAATTAAAAAAAAGAACTGTCAAGAAAGATTCAAAATTTAGTATGATGGGTTGTCAAGAAATCTAAGATATGAATTTTCTAATCTCATAGAATGAGTCAAATAATCAGTATACATATAAGATATTCAACCTCTATTAATCGTCCTCGTGAACAAGTTTAAGGTGGAGGCCTCAAAAGCTACATTGTTTACGTACTAGTTCAGCTAGCAAAAACGATATTCCTTTCTTCTGGGAAAGCGATATTAAACAAGTGGAGGATGTGGAGGATTCACGAACAAGAACGATGCCTCCTTTTGTTGTACGACAAATAAAACAAGTACAGACAAGTATAAGCCTCCGATAAAAATTTTAAGCTCCTAATCTAAATTATAGTTCCGTTAGCAGAACAAGGGGCTTTATATATATGGTCAAACAATTAATATTTATGCATCCATTAACAAGTGACGAGGAATATGTGATCCTCCCATGGTGCCTTAAAAATGGCAATTTTTGGTTTAAATCATTTTTAGAAAAATTTCTTATACTGCATGTGTTGTAAGATTTTTGAAAATCACCTAACCTTCCTACTTCCTACTGTTCATGATATGGTCCATTTAATGCATTAACCCTCAACACACGCACACTTTAACGCCCATGCTGTATTGGTTACCTCCTCTGTGATGGGTAGAGGTGTTGAGAACCGTTTAAAATAAGTTTAGGTCCTTATCCTTACATTTACGGTATTTACACCATCATTACATGAAAGAGCAAGAGGATAGAAGATTCAAAACCCAAAGACACAGGAAGATATCGGTGAGTAATGGCTGTAGGTATTTTTATTTCGGTTATGCTTCCGTTGGTTAATATGCATGTATCTTTTATGTAAATGTTGTTGTATGAGATGCATGTATTGCTATTGTTGACTACATTTTGGTATCATAGCTTCAGTCATGCATTTGTCTTACTTATAAACCGTTGGAAACAAATGTCTCTGTTTTGCTCTATTCTCGTTGTTTTTCATCCGTAAGAGATGAGCTTGAAGTTGTTGAATATTTCAACATTTTTTGTACATGTTGGAGATGTAAGACTTGTGTTTTTGATGCTCCATGGAGCACTTGACATTGACTGGACCGTGAAGGAGGAGGAGGGACGACGACCGAAGTTGATGGCTTCAGACATCGCCATCCATGCAACGTTGCATGGATGGTTGTCCGACATCTCACTCACGTCATGTAGTCGACGTCGTCCCATCGACGTGTTTCATCCATCCTCTGGTGTCTTCTGTTTGTCTAGAGCGTCGGAGCTCTATTGGGTTGCAGTCGAGTCGGGTCTTGAAGACGACTGCGGGATTTTTCTTTTTTAATAAAAAATATATTTATTAATGTTAATTATGTTAATATTAGTGATTAATTGGGTTAATCAAGACCTAGCCCATTATGTTATGATTTTCATTATAAATCATTTTGGTATTAATATTTTATGAAAATATTAATTTTTAATTTGTATGTCTTATGTTGGTTTTTAAATTTTAACATGCTTATTATAATTGTTTAATTATTTGCACAAATTACATGTGATTAATTGAAAATTGTGTTTATAAATTTATAATCATTTTACATGCAAAATTAGATTAAATAATTTATGCATTATTATTTGATTTATTTGCTTTATTTATTAATTGATGCAAATGTTTAGGCTTTAATTTAAAGCTTATGATAATGTGAGTGATCATATGATTTTAATTAATTGGGAGTAGCCACAGCATTTCAAATTAATTACAATTATATATTTAGTTTTAAGATCACATTAAATCATTAATTGTATTACGTGATATAACATGAATTTTTTTATATTTGTATAATTAATTAGGATAAAATATCGGATTATATTTCTTAATCTACCTATAGGAATTAAGAAAATGAACATAATTCAATAGTTTTGTCATAAAGTTTTGGATAAATCTAATTGAGTAGAACTTTAGCCCACAGGCAAGTCTTATGCCACTAGATTCATCTGTTAAATGTATGATTTACATTGGTAAAACATAAATTATTATTGGTCTTGAATTATATATAACATGCATATATTTTTATTTCTTAATTTGTAGTTACTCAGATAGTTAATATTTCTGATATTAAGTGTGATATTCCCGAATTGAGAGGTGACAACTATAAGATGTGGAAGGAGAGAACTCTGCTTCATTTGGGTTGGATAGATATAGATTATGCTATTAGGAAGGAAGAATCACTGAGTACAGCTGAGACCAGTACTCCAGACGCTGTTGCTCTTTATGAAAAATGGGAGAGATCTAATCGCCTCTCCGTGATGTTCATAAAGACAAAGATATTTGCTGGTATTCGTAGTTCTGTTGAACAACATAGTAATGTCAGAGATCTATTGAAGGCTATTGATGAGCAATTCGCTACATCTGATAAGGCCCTTGCCAGCACTTTGATTATTCAGTTGTCATCCTTGAGGCTCACCGGGATAAAGGGCGTACGTGAACATATCATACGTATGAGAGACATAGCGGCTCAGTTTGAAAGCGTTAGAGGTTACTATATCAAAATCTTTCCTGGTGCATTACATTATGTATACTCTGCCTCAACAATACGGTCCTTTCAAAATCTCTTATAACACACATAAGTACAAGTGGTCGATTAATGAACTGTTGACCATATGTATGCAAGAAGAGGAGAGGTTATTGATGGAAGAGGGTGAAAGGGTCAATTTGGAAGAGGGAAAAAGGCAAAATTGCTCCTCAATCTGATATAAAGAAGCCGTCAAAGTGTTTCTTCTGCAAGAAGAAGGGACATGTGAAGAAATACAACGCTAAATTTAAGGACTAGCTCGAAAAGAAAGGTATTCAAATTTCAGTTGTTTGTTATGAATCTAATATGGTTAACGTTAATCATAATACATGGTGGATTGATTCTGGTTCTACAATCCATGTTTCAAATACCTTGCAAGGTATGCAAAACCTAAGGAAGCCGATGGGAAGTGAACAATTCATCTATTCAGGAAGCAAAACGAGTTCACATATGGAAGTCATTGGCACTTGCAGTTTGGTTTTGAGCAGTGACTTTATTTTATGCTTGGAAAAGGCTTTTTATGTTCCAAATTTCTCTAGAAATTTGATTTCTTTATCAAGATTTGTACCTTTTGGTTTTTCTTTTAACTTTTCAGATTCTGGTTTCAATTTATATAATGGATCTAAAGTTATTACTTATGGTACATTATTTGATGGTCTTTATTTCATTTAGTTACAAAATGATGATTCCTATAATTCGATGCATGCATGTCACTGCTGGATTGAAAGGATGTGTTATAAATGAAGAATCCTCTATGTTATAGCACTGTAGATTAGGACACATCTCCATTGAGAGAATTAAGAGATTAGTAAATGAAGGGGTACTTAATACTTTGGATTTTGCTGACTTTGAGACTTACGTGGATTGCATTAAAGGTAAGCTAATTAACAAGTCTAAAAGGGATGCCAAGAAGAGTACAAACCTGTTAGAAATCATACATACAAATATTTGTTGTCCAGATATGCAAATAGTCTGAATTTATCACCTTCATAGACGATTTTTCGCAATATATGTATCTCTACTTACTTCGTTCTAAGGATGAAGCTTTGGATGCCTTTAAAATGTTTAAGGCTGAAGTGGAAATCAATGTGAAAAACTGATTAAAATTGTGAGATCAGATAGAGATGGAGAGTACTATGGTAGATACACTAAAAGTGAACAAGGGCCTAGTCCTTTTGCGATCAGAATGGTGTGACATAAAGAAGAAACATAACTTTAATGGACATGGTAAGAAGTATGAGGAGTAACACAAAACTTCCTAAATTCCTGTGGATTGAAGCTCTAAAGATAGCTGTGTATATATTAAACCGGGTTCCAACCAAGGCTATCTCAAAGACACCTTTTGAGTTATTTAAAGGTTGGAAACTGAGTTTGAGGCATATACGTGTTTGGGGATGCCACCTAAGCAATTTAAGGATTATGTAGTGCAAATGGGACTTGGTTCTATAATGTGATTTTTGTTTTACATTTGTTGCTTCAGTGAAACTCTTATTTAGTTTGATATTCTATCATATAATGAGAAATTATATATATATAAGACATGGAAGATAATACTCACTATAAGAGGACCTATCTTCATGATTCATATATTTGGTGTTGGGTTAAATGAACCAAGTAGGAGAATGTAAGATTTTTGAAAATTACCTAACCTTCCTGTTGTTCATGTTATGGTCCATTTAATGCATTAACTCTTAACACGCACACATGTTAACAGTCATGCTCTATCGGTTACCTCCTCTGTGATAGGAAGAGGTGTTGAGAACCGTTTAAAATAAGTTTGAGTCCCTATCCTTACGTTCACGGTATTTACACCATCGTTATGTGAAAGAGCAAGGGGATAGAAGATTCAAAACCCAGATACGCAAGAAGATATCGGTGGGCAATGGCTGGAGGTATTTTTGTTTCGGTTATGCTTCAGTTGGTTAATATACATGTATCTTTTATGTAAATGTTGTTGTATGAGATGCATGTATTGCACGAGAGTGTGGTCTATGTGATGTTGTAGGAACAAAAACGCGTTGCACGAAATGGCATATAATTAACGCCGCAACCAGAAGACAAGAACAAAAGTAGAATCTAAGATTTTTCCAACGTTCTCATAAAGGAATTGTAAGGTGTACGTATAACATCTTAGTTCTTTTATTGTTAAGATGTATACAAGCATGAGAAAACATTATAACTAATGCCATTGTGAAATATATTGAACTACTACGTAGCAGTGGCTCTCCTTATGATCAACAGCCATAGAGCCATGTCCATGCAATCCACCGCGTCCTCTAATCCATTTTCAATCCAAGACGAGAAACAATGGGTAATTACTATCAAAGATACCCTGAAGGAAGTGGAAGCAATTGAGACTGTTGTTATTTATCGATCTATCATACGAAACTAAAGGTTCTACTACTGGAATTTTAGAGAGATGAAGTGCATGCCTGTGTCTGAACATTACTCTTTGTCGGAATTTCTAAGACACACATCTACAGAGACTACTGATTATTTATCAGTTGTCTCTATTTACAGTGTCACAAATGCCTTGAGGACTAGTTCTCCTGATTCATACACCCCACAAGTTATTGCAATAGGACCTTACCATCACTGGCGCCAGGAGTTGTATGATGAGATACAGAGAGTCAAGATCATTGTGACCTCTAAAACAACTCAGAAAGAGCAGTCTCTCCAAGATGTGGTTGAAGGGCTGAAAGATATTGTTCCAGAGATTCGAGCTTGCTACCATAAGTTTCTGAGTTTGGAGAGAGAAACTTTTGCTTGGTTGATGGCCATTGACGCGTCGTTCTTACTAGAATTCATGGATATCCATAATGAAGCTAAGCCGACGAGTGCTTTAACAGTTAGGTCGGGAATATCACATTTGGTTGACGACGCAGTCGTTAGAACATCTCATAACTCAATTCTTAAAGACATTGTGATGCTTGAGAATCAAATCCCACTCTTTGTGTTGAGCAAGATGCTGGAAGTTAAATTATCGTTGGGGCCTCAGGAGGCCGACGGGAGGCTGCGTCAGATGCTGGTAGGAATCTCCAGGCAACTTTGTCCATTCAAGACCACGTCAGATAGCTACCCGTGTGCACACTTGCTGGACTACCTGTATCACATGATCGTTCCCAAGGATGACTGTACACCTGTAAGTCACAATCAAGGTGATGATGAAACCAAGGCTCAAGAATCTGCAAAAGGAGATGAAGATCAAGATAAAGAATCATCATCTGGTATTTCAGGTTGCTTAAAACGTGTTTTGGGTAAGATTTGCAAGGCTAAAGATCAAGGTAATGAGACTGCTCAAAAGGAAGGATGGATCATCTTCTGGGAGTAGTTCAAGTAAAGGGAAAGAGGCTTTCAACAAGATTGCAAACATATGTACCAAGCTAAACAAGCGGGCCCAAAATGAATCTTCAACTTCATGTCTTGGAAGATTGTCGTCAGCCAAATTTTTTCATACCATAACGGGAGTGGGATCACACTCGTGTACTTTCCTCGCAACTCTTTGGGGTATATTAGGCAGATGCGAAAAGTGCATTTTCCCCTCTCGAAACGAGAAAAAGAAGGCAGAGTCAGAGGATGAGAGCTCGAAAAAGGAGACGAGCAAGGAGCCACCATCACGGGACGAAGTCACTATTCCTACTTTCACTGAACTCTCAAAGATAGGGATCATTTTCTCACCAACTAAAAGTACTGACCTCAAAAATAGTATCAATTTTGATCCTAGCATGAGAAAGTTTACCCTTCCCACCATTAGTTTAGACGTGAACTCAGAGGTGGTGTTAAGAAACCTAGTAGCATACGAAGCAGCTGCAAAAACATCATCAAGAGCGTTGATTCTTACAAGGTACGCAGAACTAATGAACGGGATTGTCAATACTATGGAGGATGTGCGGTTGCTTCAAAGAAAAGGGATAATCTTGAATCGCATGAACAATGATGAGGAAGTAGCAAAATTATGGAATGACATGAGCAAGTCCATTAAACTCACTGGAGTGCTTGAATTAGACGAAGTGATAAAAAATGTTAACAAGTATTACAAGACAATGCAAGGTGAAAGCTATGAGGTTCTTAAAGGCTCATGGTCATGGCTTGTGGCAAACTTTGAAAGTTCTAATAATCATATTAGCGGTGTTCTTCTTCTTAGTAGAATCCATCTGCTCAGTCTCCAAGTGCCCGGCCGAGCTTCCTTTACACCACTGAAAACTGTCCCGTTTTCTTGTTTCTGTACAACATAATAATGTTATAATGCTTTCTTTATTTTTATTATTCTTCGTGATTTTTCGTCTATATCTTTGTTCTATAATACCTTGAATAAGTGAAAATTATAGCATCATGGACTCTACCGGTCTGTGGAATATGCAATAGTAATGGTGACAAGATTGTATTGGCTTGGAATGATCTTAATTTAAATATGAATAGAAGTTTTTATTATTTGCTTAAAACCATCAACATTTTGGTATTGGAACTTTAGCTACCGAATCCCGTGCTTGCCAAAACATAAAAAATTAACATCTAAGAATTAAAAGATTTATCCATGCGGACAAGAATTTTATTAGCTACATTTACGATTTAAGAAGTATATAAATAAAGTAAAATAGATGCTACATTAAGGATAAATGAAACAATATTTTGAGGACATAAGACATAAAAAATTTTCTCTATCCATTACCAGTGGTTACTCATAAGGTCAAATAGGAAGAATTTTCATTCCTTCTTATATATTTCGGATTAAATTTTTTAGGACAATAATGAATAAGTACGTGGAATGTAGAAAGAGAACAATTTTAAAAAAGAAGATTTTTTTGTAGTTTTATGTGTCTAAACTATTACATATGAAGTATTTACACGTGAGATTGACTACACATTTAAGGAAAATTACATCATTAAAAATATGTCATAAATGATTACGTGCTTCATTTGCATACGTTACATATGTATGCTTTATACATTATATAGTTTTAGCACCCTTCTTCTGTGCAAACTCAAGGTGATAAGGAGTTGTATGTCTTTTAAAAAAAACAATAAATCATCGAGGCAAATGTAATTTGATAAAAATGTCTAAAATTTGTAACCATGACGACGTAAGAATAAGTCGAATAATGCCTTGAAGAACATTATAGCACACAAGGTGACAATCAATCTCATTATGTTTTGTACCCTCATGAAAGATATCATTATAAGGAATTTATATAGTACTAGGATTATTACAAAGGC
Source organism: Erythroxylum orinocense (assembly GCA_025531955.1). Taxonomy (NCBI): domain Eukaryota; kingdom Viridiplantae; phylum Streptophyta; class Magnoliopsida; order Malpighiales; family Erythroxylaceae; genus Erythroxylum; species Erythroxylum orinocense. Next base: position 14,685,289 of record JANZLX010000001.1, read on the forward strand.
AAAGAGTTGTAGGATAAAAGGAAATACTCATACCATGGAGCAACCAATGTAGCTAAAGGAGTTTAAAAGTTGTGTCTATAAGAGCTTAGTATTATGCTTTCAAGCTAGAGTCGAGAGATAACTATTTATTTCTTGTTGCACCATGAAATAAGGGATGTAAAAAAGAAGAAAAAACAACCAGTAATGGAGTGGCGATTAGTAGAAACAATAACTAATAGAGGAGTGGCAATTAGTTGGATCTTCAACCTAAGTAACATTAGAGTATGCTAATAACTCTAGTGGAGATGAATAACATAGGTGAAGATCATGAAATGAGTTCCTTTAATGTAGTGAAGGATTACAAAGAATAATAGAAAAGTGAGTAGTATAAGGTAGTGACATGAATTGATTGATTGTGTGTATGACACAAACAATATTAGAATGAGAGATAGTGAGGTATATAAGATTGGAAACTAATTGGCAGTAAAAAGTATTGATAGTTAGGAGAGTTCTATTAGTAGCAAAAGGATGAACGTTGGCTTCGAGTAAGGTTGTAATAGTCTTAATATCATCCATACTAGCACAAGAGATATATTAGTGTCATATTTTTTTGTGATAGATAATATCCAAATGCATTAGAAAAAACTTAAAAACCTAAAAAATAGCGCAAATTATCTAAATCCTTTATCTCAAACTAATAATGTAAAAAGAATTTGATAGTGAAAATTTCTTGAGTGTCATCGTAATTTATTATTATATCATCAACATAGAGGTGAAGAAGAGTGTACCCTTGAGACATTTTGATAATAAACAAGACATGTTCATAGGAGCTAGACTTAGAGCTAAGGATACCAATCGGGGAGCTAAATTTGCCAAACATGCTTAAAGAGCTTGTTTTATTCTATATAAGGCTTTGTAGAAGTGACAAACTTTATTATATGAATGAAATCATAACTAGGAGGAATTTGTATGTACACTTCTTTTTTTAGATTACTATTAAGGACGGTATTCTTGATGTACATATAAAATAAAGGCCAGTGGTTGCTAGCAACAACTACAGTAAGACTACATACTAAGTTTACATGAGTTATAGGGACAAATGTCTCCTCATAGTTAATATCATACGTTTGGGTGAATCATTCAGCAATCAGTTAGGCTTTGTATCTTTCAACTAATCTTTCATTTTGAGTCTTGATTTTATATACCTATTTGCAACTAATAATAGATTTTTCTAAAGGTAAACCAATCATATCTCAAGTATCGGTAATAGTAAGTGTGTATAGTTATTTTATCATTACTTTTTTCCATATAGGGTAAAAGCTTGCCTTATGATAGGTTTGGAATTCATATAGAGAGAGAAAATAGATGAATAAACATGAAAATCTCAAAGTTGGAAAAAGAGTGAGTTACTCGATTGGTACATTGATAAATGAGTTAATGAGAAGGAAGTTATGATGATTTACTAGATGGAGAAAGATTGTTTAGAGGAGGTGGTGGATCCACGATTGATGGAGAAGCATACCAGGCTTATGTTGTGCCAAACTGCTAGAATTATTAGAAAATTATCTTATAAGAGAAATATTATGAAACAAGGTGTTACTTCTTATTGGAACTCAAGCGAAGGGTGAATTGGGTGTTTATAATATTTTAATAATTTTTCTAACCAGAGTACTATGTTAACAATAACCAATATAAATAAGAATGAGGCAAATACTTAATGTAAATCAATCAAACAATTAAAAAATAGTTTAAAGATGATAGGAAAGAGAGAATGTAAACTGATTTATAATGGTTTGAAAAATAATCCTTGCATATGTCCACTCCCAAAAATCTTATCGGAATTCCACTACAATCTTCTTTCAAGGCGAAGAATAACCTTTGTATAATCTTTCTCAGTAAAGAGGAACCCTTCTTACATTGTTTTTTCAAAGTGAAGATGAATCTCAATCTCATTTTAATCATCTCCAATTATAATAATATATCCCTCAAACTAAATATTACAGCTTTAAATAACTCATTTTATTACTTGATAACTCCAAAATGGCTCTCTCACACAAATATGAGACAATGGTGCTTAAATGATTAAAAACACTTTGAAATTTGATAACTCCAAAATGGCTCTCTCATATAAATATGACACAATGGTGCTTAAATGATTAAAAAACACTTTGAAATGAGTTTATACAACACCAAAACCTTAATAATTTTAAAACCAATGAGAAAACACATATTTATAGTCTTTTGGGACCCCAAATAACCGTTTGGAGCCTCCACAGTTTTCACACTTGAAAGACCACCCTCTTTCATGTTTTTGGTTAGATGCTCTCTTCCTCTTCTCCTCACCATCGACACCCTCACATAGCCTCCACAACCTTGAATTTTGTCAAAATTTCTGTAACCTTCATTTTGTAAATTGAAACCCTTTAATCCCATCTTATTCTTAATGTATGTTTGATGCTTCGGAGACTTGCTTAGCTTGTTGATTGAGGAAATATTGAGACAAAAAAAGTAAGTATTTGATCACCTTATGGAGTTATACGTGAGCATAACATTTATAAAGATTGGTTAGGGATGAATTGAGATGAATTTCATGTAAGGTTGAAGATGAGATGTGCTAGAATTTGATGAATGAATGTATGGTTTCTGTTTTGTTTTTTATGCTTGAAAATAGTGGATTATATGGATGGTTTAGGTTGAGATTTGATGTGTAAATGGTGATGTAACTATGCAGAAAAATGGATATATTAGGAGTGCTCTAGAAATTGATAAGTTAGGGTTATATGTATGAAGGTGAATGATAGTTCTGTTTTGATTCTGATGTATGAAAGACTATGATTTATAAGTTATCAATTGGATGATTTTGAGTTGGAATTGGTGATAGCAATTGATGAGGAAATGAAGTATAATTTAGGTGTAATTGAGGAATGATCAATAGATTAGTATGTTGGGGTTAAAATTTGGAAAAAGATTAAAGGAAAGGGATAGTGAATTGTATGTTCACCCATTTGACGATTGTGGAAGCAGTATGAGCTTCTACCCACGATCATGGGAAATGCTCTGGAGAAGAAAAGTTTTTGTTTTGTCCTGTGTAACCACGATTGTGGGAAATACTTAGGAAGTGAAAAAAAACTCTGTTTTGTGTGATTGTTGAACCAACTAAGGATAAGTTACTTTACTTTAGTATATTTGGATTTGATTAAGGATTGAAATGAACCTTAAAGGTTGTTTGATTGATTGATTAAGAGTTTGATAAGTTTAGGTTGATAATGATGTTAGAAGTTAGAAATGGATTGTTTGATATCAATGTATATAAATTTGGAAAGTATGAGTTGTTAAAGAAATGAAGGTATTCTTATGAATGCAAATGTGATGATAAGTCATAAATTAAGTATGATTGAATGAGAATTGGGAAGTTGAATGAGTATGGAATGTTAGAAAGTAATGGATAAATGTTTGATTGAATGAATTTAAAGTAATCGAGATGTCCTAAGGCATTGATTATAGAATCACTAATAAGTTATATACAAACTATAATGAATGAATGAGCAAGATTTGTTAATAAGGATATATACCTGGGGAAAAGCAATTGAGCTTGCATTGAACACGATGTATATACGTGTGTATGATTGAGTATTCATTTGATTAAGCAAGTTAGTAATGTATACATATGTGTGTATTGCATGATATAGAAGCACAAATTGACCGACAACATCCAGACATTGTCGGATCGTCGAGGCAATAGCTATCTGAAGCTTACTGTGAGTCAACGTAGATGTTCTCTCACCATAATCTAGTTGCTTTGTTTAAAATTCAGTTATTAAATTGATACTAATGTGATTGTCATAATTCCAGACCATCAATTATCCGAGGAGAATGACATTCGGGAATGTATTGGAAGTGTTCTGTAAATGTATGTGAATATAGAAATATGTGTTCTCAACTGAATGTTGAATGCCGTACTTAGATCTGAAGAATGTGATATATGACTAGAGTATATCGCATGTGAAATAATGAATACATCATATGTGAATTGTTATATCTCACTACATTGAAATGCATGAATAGATAAAAGAGTTGTGGCCGGAGTGACCCAAGTGAAAAAGAGCTTAAAGCTCATAAATGTGCATAACGAGCCGCATGCCCAATTATCAATGAGCCTAGTATCCATAATTGGTATGGGACAGTATATAAAATAAGCCCGATGTCCCCAATGGATACGGGACAATCAAATAGGCGCTCGATTAAAATGGAAGTGAGTCTTGTGTGCATTTGCATCTATATCTTTACATGTGTTC
>JANZLX010000001.1:14749470-14764784 GCA_025531955.1 Erythroxylum orinocense
ATAATAAGAATGATAAAGTTAATAATAATAAGAAGAAAATTAATAATAATAAGGAATTTAATAATAATAATAAATAAATAAATAAATAAATAAAAAATTTTAACAGTTAGTAGAAAATTAATAATAATAGTAAAAAATTAATAATAATAAGAAAAAATTAATAATAATAATAAGGATTTTAATATTAATAATATATATATAATTAATAATAATAAGGAATTTAATAACAATAATAATAAATTTAATTTTAATAAAATAATAAGTAGAAAATTTATTATTATTATTATTATTATTATTATTATTATTAAGAATACTAAATTTATTATTATTATTATTATTATTATTATTTTGGTCTTTTTGTAACTTATTCCTTTCTCATTCTAAGTTTATATTTTCAAATCAAACACTGACTTAGAAATTCTTTAATAGTAAACTAAATAAAATAATATATATTCTATTCTATTTATCATCTTTTCTATTTTTAAGAATAATTATTCTATTCCTTATCTATTTCAGCTGTTCAACCAAACAGGCAATTCTCCACAACTAAACACAACATATTTACATGTACCTAAATCAAACCATTTCCTTAAACTTACACTATCTCTACAACTGCTTTCTTTTCTTCTCAAAACTGAAAAGATTACACTGAAAAAATCTAAAGGAAAGTAATCTCATTACTAGTCTATACCCTTGATGCCAAAGTATATATTCTCTCTATCTGACCCACTAACTCATCAGAAAGAATATCACACTATCTCTTGCTAAAGAAACTATTAAAATCTACCCCTCTCTCTGTTGGAAGAAGTGAAAACCCCTACCTCTCAGAACCAAAAACAGTGAATAAGAAAGTTAAAAGCTAATGCAATATTCTTCACGTTGGTTTTAAATTCTGGAACATGGTATCCCACCTCATCTCTTCAACACCAGTTGACCATAATTCTTCATACTCATCACCATCCTTCTTCTCCTCTTTGTCAAGATAATAAACCATGGGACTTGAGAAACTATCAAGTTTAGGTCCAGAAACCAACATAGGAGTATTGCTACCACCATTTGTGAGCAACAATCTTCCAGAATTAGCCATCATGCCACATAGGATCATCTTTGTATATAAAATGCCACATTAGATTTTGTTATATAAGATTAAAAATTAATTTTAGTTAAACATTACATTTTATTGCATTAAGGTTCCACTTCATTGCTATAGTATTGATAATTGAAATTTTATGTTTATTTTTATTATTATTTTAATTCGTAAGTTACAATGCCACAATTAATTACTTACTGACTAAAATATCAATTGTAAAGAAAGTATATGATGGAGGACCAACTCAGTCTATTTTCAGCACGTCCAAGAAAAGGAGCAAGTGGTCATAGATGAGCAAAATATTGAAGCCCATTTGGAAGAAGCCTAGGTTGGCCACAATGTAGAATCTCGTTTGCATATCCAAACTTGACCAGAAAAATGAGTAAGTGAAGATTTACCACAAGACTTTTAATTTAGTCTTTTACTTTCTTACTTACCATGTTTATGTTATGTTTAGACCTTAATTACATGTTAGTGGGTTGTTTATAGATACTAATTAGCTACAGAAAATTAGCGGCCAAAGGAACATGAGAAGTAAATATGTAACTATCCTCATTCCTTGTATTTTCCTTATTTAAACTCATGTTCTTTTCATTTGTAAAAAATAATAGATACAGATTTTTAAGAAATAAAAAACGAGATGTTGTCCTCTCATCTCAAAATTCAGACTTTGATCTATAGGGTTTGATTGTTTTCCGAAAATAATCAAAAGGACTTGTTTGTTTGCCAAAAACATCCAATCGTTTGTGTGTTGTGCGATTTCCAGAATTCTGTTCGAGTTCCAGTTTCTGTTTCCTTTATTCATCAAATCAAAAAATTCCCTCCTTCAAGTTTGTTCCTCGCATCTTAAATTAAAAATCCCCATAAGACATCTTCACCCAATTCGAACCTCAACCTCCTCAAAATTCTCGTTTTCATCATCTGCTTTCATTATATCGCCTATATTAACATGTCACCACAAAATTCACTATAACTTAATCATTCCTTATCCGATTAATCCGATGCTTATGTTTAAATTGTAGTTCACAAAAAGTCCTACAACTTTGCTTTTTTTTTAGAAACCAAATTCCTAGCAAATTAGCCCAAAAAATGCCTTCAAATAACCTGTCCCAGTGTTACCCGACAAATCCTAAATTTGTCCGAGCATCTTCAAATCTCCCAAAAACCAATTCCAACCATCAACCACTATCCACTACCATGAAACGCCACCTCTGCGTGCCATCAATATATAATCTACAATTTAGTAGAAGTAGTCAGTATCCTCTCCCAATATTAGGACGAATTGTAAATAATTATTAAGAGTAACACTAAAAATAATTAATATTTTCCCATAGGACACGTTAAAAAGTTTTAGCTTTTCATTTATTTTTTAAAAAACACCTATGCACAGCACAGGGTTAGTGACTAGTTAACTATATACTAAAGGGAATACATTACTCGTTTCATTACATACAGTTGAAATTCACCAAGTGATACAATTTTAAATAAAGGATACAATTGCAGACAGATACCAGGTCACATATTCCCAAGAACGTTAAGCGCAGCATGTCCTCTCAAACCAGGCTAGAGTTATTTCCTTGTCCATAAAGCAGCTCGCAGATATAATTTGATTATCTTTGCTAAAAGTTCTAAGCTTGCAACCTTTAGGTCTTGCCAAAATTTTAAAGGACGGATATCAGATTACTAATTATAGGTAGTAGTCATAATTACGAAAAATTATAATAATAAATTCGAACATAATGGTAGAATTGCAGACCTGCAATTTAAAACCCCAGATCTTACCAGAGATATTGTGTATATAAGCGCTAGAGAAAAATCTTTTTTGATTACAATATTCTCCCTTACACATAAACTAATCATCATCATTATGCGTAAACTCACAAAAGTATCACTCTTTTTGACTTGTTTATATTATTCATTATATCTTTAGCGGCATTGAAAACTTAGAGAAAATAAGGAAATAAAGAAAGTCGTAGTGTCAATAAGATTAAGGCCTCCGTCGTCCTTAACCATATATAAGCTGTCACATGCAACATTCGGTTTAAGTTATCTCTGGAAATGGACACCAATAGTCAGATTTGAAAGATTATTATTTATAATTCAATTTGTCCTCAAACAATATACAAGACTTCTCATCAATTTCAATTTTGAACATGAGAAACTGGTGGATTCACAAGTGTTAGAAAATAAACTTGGTTTAATACATGCTTCTAGATTATGAGCTGCAACGAGTTGTATTTCACTTGGTCAAAATACCAAGTTAAATTGTCTTTGAACTCTTTTGGACAACTTCATTGAGGCTGGCATTATAGTCAGTTATTACTGACTCTACTTCTCAGTAAATATGGTCATTTGGCCATTACATAGGTATTGTACAAAATTAAAAGAAAAGTGTGTGGAAAAAAAGGTTGTGTAGTGTGTGAAGGCTTCATAAGGTTTCCAACTCCAACGAACTGTGTAGTGAGAAGTTTTAGTAAAGTGAGTGTGTATTTTGTTAAACAAGTTTGTTTCTAGGCAATCTAATTGTCAACATCAAGTATTACAGCTCAGTTAAAGTGCTCAAGTAGATTAAGATGACTTTGAGTTCAACAACTGAAGTTCAACAACTGAAGTTCAACAAGTTCATCCAATGCCATTATCAATTTTCAAGTTTGATGGCAAAAATATTTTTATGATGTGGAAACGCTTTATGAAGTTATATTTGAGAAGCAACGAGTATGATGAAATTTTGGAGAAAGGCTTAATAGAAAAAGAAAAATTGACGACTAAAGAATCATAACAACTAGTTCGTGATCGTTCATTAAATGAAAGGGCGTTGTTTTTAATTTTTCAATATGCTAAATTGTCGATTCTTGAACAAAAATATTTCATGCTAAAACAACAAGGGAGGCTTGGAATAGTCTGCTCAAAAGATATAGAGCAGACACAGTTAAACAAACAAGACTACAAGATTTGAAAAGCCAATACGGGTTGACGGAGCAAGGCAAAGATGAAAGTATTCGTGATTATTTTTCACAAATGGAAAGTTTGATTAATGAGATGAAAAATAATGGTCATGAAATTATATAGAAAGATATCATGGAGAAGATCATGTGCAAATTGACAAGTCAATTTGATTATATTGTCACGACTATTAAAGAGATTGAAGTTTTGGAGTCCATGCTCTCAATGATATATTTGCAAGCGTTATTAGAGTCCCATGAAATGCAAATGAATGAAATATCACCAATCACAATGGAGTAAGTTCTAACACAATGGAGTAAGTTCTAAAAGCCCAAGTAAGTTTGAGAAATGAGAAGGAAACTGCAATAGGCAAAACAGAGCATACTCAAAGACGTTCCAATTTTAGAGGCAAGGAGGAAAAATTTTTAGAACCAATTCTAGACTAGGAGCAAAAGAAAGTGAAACTCCTCACGATAATCCAATATTCAATATTACAAGTGCAAACTACCAATCTGAGAGCAAGTCATATATTCAATGCCATAATTGTCAAAAAATATGGTCACTATAATAGAGAATGTTGTGCTCAAAGACAAGAACACAAAAATAATCAAGTTGGATTCGTTGAGAATAATAACACAGAGACCTTATTATTGGTTGCTCATGAAACCAGTAACAGTGGCAAATGTTAATAGTTGTTAGATTCAGGTTGCAGTAATCACTTAATTGGAAGTAAGGAAGTTTTTGTCAAATTAGATTAATCCTTTCATTCTTTAGTAAAGCTTGCCAATAACTACTAGATTTCAGTTTTGGGAATAGGAAAGATTGTTATAAAATTGAAGAATGGGTTTTTAAATTATATTTTTATGTGTACTATGCTTTTACTTTTTGCCAAAATCTATTTTGCGTTGGATAACTATTAGAAAAGGGTTATCGGTAACATATCTTAATTACCGTAATACTTTTTGATGTAATACTATTACTATCAATGATAATTGGCTATGGCATATGTAATTTAGGCACTTTAATTATGTAAGCATTAAGTTTCTTGCAAACAAAGAGTGAGTTTTAGGCTTGCCAACCATTCAAGTTATAGACCAGATTTCTGAGTCATGTGTAATGGGAAAAAAGCATAGAGATCCATTTCTTACAAAGTAGGCATGGAGAGCCAAATGTTCGCTGCATTCAGATCTATGTTATATGGAGGTAACAAATACTTTATTACATTTATTGATGATTATAGTAGAAAGATATGGGTTTATTTTTTGAAGCAAAAATCATTGACACGTGAAGTACTTAAGAATTTTGTAACATATATTGAAAAACAAAGTAGTTATTCTATCAAAACTTTTAGAACGACTAGAGGTACAAAATATACTATTTTTTATGATTTCTTAAAAAAGCAGGGAATTAAGCATCAGTTGACAGCAAGGTATACTCCTCAACAAAATGGAGTGGAAGAAAGGAAAAATAGAACTATCATGGATATGGTGAGAAGCATGTTATTTTGTAAGAAGTTACTTAAAAGTTTATAAGCAGATTTTGTGGCCCATGCGATCTATATTTTGAATATATGTCCTGTTAAAAGTGTTCGTGATAAAACTCCAAAAGAAGTATGGAGTGGACTAGAGCCTAATCTTAGTCATATGAGGGTGTTTGGTTTGGTTTCATATTATATTCACATGTGTCTGATGAGTTAATAAATAACCTAGATGACTAGGCAGAAAAATGTATATTTCTCGATTACAGCATGGAAACAAAAGGTTAGAAGCTCTATAATCCAAAGACTCAAAAGTGATCATCAGTCGAGATGTTACTTTAGAAGAGGATGGAGTGTCGTATTGGTTAGAAAAAGAAAAGAAATCATTGTCAGTATTGGTCTTCGTAAACAATGAATTGGAAATGACTAATCAAACTAGCAAGTCATCTTCACCTCTAGTTCCTCAAGAGTCAACTCAGGTTGATCCTAAAGCGTCATCTTCTCCTACTTCACCTTCACATGGGTGCTCACAACGAGAACACCATCTGCCTACTTATTTGAAAGATTACGAACTAGGTGATGATGAAGTTGTGGCTCATTATACCTTCTTATATATTATAATCTAGTAATGTTTAAGGAAGCAGTGAATGATGGTCATTGGATTAAAGCAATGGATGAAGAAATATACACCATAGAAAAGAATAAAACATGGGAGTTAACCACTTTATTGAAAGGAAAGAAGCCTATTGCTGTCAAATGGGTATACAAAAGAAACTATAAGTCCAATGGAGAATGCTTTAAAGCAAGATTAGTTGCAAAAGAACACAAGCGAAAGTCAGGTATCAATTAAAGTATTTGCACCTGTTGCAATTGTATACTATACGTTTGATCATTTAACTTGCCGCTCAAAGTAATTGGAAGATCTATTAAATGGATGTCAAATTGGCTTTTTTAAATGTACTTGAAGAAGAAGTATACATTGAGCAACCACTAGGATATGTATAGCAAGGAGAAGAAGATAAGGTTTATCGGCTAAAGAAGACGTTGTATGGTCATAAACAAGCACCAAAGGTATGGTATATTCGTATTGATATTTATTTCATTGAACATGATTTTCATAAATGTCCATGTGAACAACCTTTGTATGTAAAGATCAATAAGGAAGGAGACGTTGTTATAGTTTGTCTCTATGTACATGATTTGTTCTTTACTAGTAATAATTCAAGACTGTTGTCATAATTTAAGAAGAACATGGTTGCTTACTTTGAGATGACAGATATATGATTAATTTCCAACTTTCTTGGTAACTAGATAAAGCAAACAAATGAAGATATATTTATTTCATAACGGAAGTATACAAAAGATATTTTAAAGAAATTCAAGATAGATGCATGAAAGCCAATTTTAATACCAGTTCAAGAAAGGTTAAAGCTTGTGAAAGATGGCAGTGGTGATTTGGTTGATGCAACAAACTTCAAAAGGCTTATTGGAAGTCTAATATACATAACTGCAACTGGGCTAGGTATTGTTTACGGAGTGGGAGTTTTGAGCAGATTTATGGATTCATCACGACAATCTCATTAACAAGCCGCAAAATGAATTTTAAAATATATTAAAGGTATGATTGATGATGGTATATTTTATTCAAACAATAAGATAGTGACTGGGCTGGAGTCGTTGAAAAGAGAAAAAGCATGTCAGGTTATGTCTTTCACCTTGGTTCTGGAGCATTTTCTTGATCTTCAAAAAAGCAACAAGTAGTTGCTCTTTTAACTGCAGAAGCAGAGCATATAGCGACAACAAATTGAGTTACTCAAATGATTTGGCTAAGGATGATGCTTAGCTAATTACAACACCAACAAGATGGTCCAACGACAATCTACTACGATAATAAATCAGCAATCGCCTTGACAAAGAATCCAATATTTCATGGTCAAAGTAAGTATATTGACATTAAACATCACTACATACGAAATTTGGTTAAAGATTAAAAAAAAAATGATAGTTAAGTATTGCGCATCTGAAGATCAAATAGCAGATATTTTCACAAAGCCTTGGTTAAAGACTAAAAAAAATGATAGTTAAGTATTGCGCATATGAAGATCAAATAGCAGATATTTTCACAAAGCCCCTGAAAGCTGAACTGTTTTACAAATTGAAGAACATGCTCGAAATAACTAAACCATGTTTAAGGGATGATGTTAGAAACTAAACTTGGTTTAATACATGCTTCTAGATTATGAGTTGTATTTGGCTTGGTCAAAATATCAAGCCAATTTGTCTTTGAACTCTGTTGGACAGTTTCATTGAGGCAAATCGGTTATTACCAACTCTACTTCTCTATAAATATGACCATTTGGCCATTACATATATATTAATGCAAAATCGAAAGAAAAGTGAATACAAAAAAAGGTTGTGTAGTGTGTGTAGGCTTTGTAAGGTTTCCAACTCCAATAAGTTGTGTAGGGAGAAGTTTGGGTCTACATGGTTGACATTTTGCGGAGTTGTTTCCGTGTGAACACTGATCCCTGCGATATCCTATCTTGAGGTTGAGGATGATAATTTTATGTTAGTGTTAGCTGGAAATTTTGATTGAAAGAACAATTCTTTCTAGCGCACCACGTAAATATGTCAAAGTTTGAGACCGTTCATGTTATCAACATACGGGGTCTCTGCCACTTTCACGTTGGGAAATGTTTTTCTGATAATGTAAATTAAGCCCTTTTTGTTCATTTCATTGTCTTTTCTTACGGCTTTATAATTTGTAATATTCCTTGGAGACTTATTCCTCTGTCCCCAGTTACCCAAACCCCTCAAATAATAAATGACTTGGATGTAAAGGGTACAAAAGAACCCGAGTAAATGAGTACAGGAGATCTCAAGGGCATTCCTTGAGTCACTTTTTAGGCATCCAAATGATAACTTGGCCCAATCACAAAAAAGTTGTCGAACAAGCGACAATGATTCTTTGTACGTAAGTGCAGGCGCGTGCAAAGCGATATTTGACTAGTTAATTACTTCTTTTGAAGAGTAGGACAATGATGGCGCCCTTTGGATAAACCCTAATTAGCAATTGGTAATCTCGCTTAGTGCTTGCGGCTTTTCACCTTGTGAATAAGAACCTCTAGCCAATTATGATTTGTTATATATTTATGTGAAATCTTTTATAGTCTGACTAAGATATTACTGTCAGGCGTTTGCAGATGCTTCTAAATAATGGTTTAAGTAGTCAAATATGTTGAGTCACCGTTATTGGTTGTTCACTTCAATAAGATAATCTCGGCACTAACTCTGGACAAAATGACCAAGCTACTATTCTGCTTTTGACCCAGTAGGTTATTATTGTTTAAAGTTTGAGTTGTCCTGACCAATCGATTACTAAAATGTCGGCAGGTGACTTGCTTGTGCAGCAAAATGAGTTAAAACTTTTTATATTCATACATGATATTACCCAGGGATCATAGTCTTGAAGACTACGAGGAATTGATCGATTCACCTGCTTGGGGTGAATCTAACCTGACGACACTTGCAAACGCTCACTAACAAGTTTTTACAAAATTCCTACGGATGAAGCAGCAGTTCCTGTTCAAAAGAGCTGGACACCAAACATTTCAAAAAGCTTGTTCCTGTATATTGCATTCATCTGAAATGTAACAGGACGACCAGCAACCATTACCTGTTTCTTTAAGCAGATCATCCTTTAGCTTAAGATTCGTTTGATTGTCACCATGAAGTTAGTCTCTGCTTATCAGAGCTCAAGCCAAAAGGCCACTCGAGATATATCTGACTACCAAAACCCCAAGGCTCTATTGATGAACGTTATGTAATCCGCCAGAATCAATCCAATACAGTTGGCAAAAAGAGCAGCTCTATTTTTGCAAAGACAACATAGGTAATGATTTGAAAAGGACAGAACAAAAGCACTTGAAGAAGAAAGAATGCCTTGTGTATAAGGTATGAAACAAAATCTCAATGGTTTGTTTTTGCTCAAGTTACACTTCGTCTATATCGCCAAGAGCACAAAAATATGATATGTTACATGAATTGGATAGTATAATGTTAGATCAACTTACAGATGCTTGGCATGTATATAGCAGGCACACCAAGCGCTGCCTAAACACAGCCAAACTTGTCACAGTTGCTCTGGGAAGTTGCAGTACTTCAAAAGATATATTCATGCCATACCTTGGGACTTTCCATGCTTTCTTCTTCCGGCACTCTAATATAATAGCAATCTTCCTGATCTATTTTTCAAGGATATCAACTGCTCAACTTCATTCGAAATTCTAAAAGTGTGAGGATTGGAACAACATGAAAACGTCGAAGGGGCCACCCTCCATCAATTACAAATTTAAACTGTAGATGTCTTGTAATCACCAAGGGGAAAGTTATTTTGACTGCCTTTTGAGGCTATAAATATTGCCAATCACTCCAACAATGCTGACTATAACAGCCAAGACCAACATCAACCATGACAAGAATTTCTCTCCTACACTTAAACTCTCTCCCCTTCCGCTTAACCTCAATGCAATAAGAGATGGAAATATAAAACCTAAAGAAACTGTCGTTGTTGCCCCTGTAAACTTGAATGCTGTCCAAATATTTGGAATCATAGTAGAGCCGAAATAAATAAGCCCCAATAGTACTGCTGTTAAAGCCAAGGATCTCTTCCTACTCTCTGAAAGTGGAGCTGATCCCTCAAACACTAAGGCATCAACAGTTTGCCTTAAAGAGAAATGAACAACAGGAAAAACAAGAACCAAATGAAGAATATAACCTACCCTAACAATGTAATTCAAGGCTGAGCTAAAACGAATCCCAAGATCCTTGTCAAAATTGGTTAATATATCCGATTCAGTATCCTTACCAAAGAGTAAATAACCTGATATGGCAGTGGCTATGTAAACAGCTACGCAAACCACAGTTGTGATCCTTCCCACCTGGTTCATCTTTTGTGGTGATCGCCCTTCAAGCTCATTATATATAGGCTGTACACTGAAGTGACACACAAAAGCATTGGACATGATTGGAATCACCACAAGCAAATCCAAGATTGCTCTTTTCGAACTAAAATCTGGAGCCATTCTTGGAGCCTCAATCTTTCCTTCGATTAGCTTAATGAAAGCAACTATAAAACAGATAACCACAAACACAACAGCCAAAACCACTGAAGCAGCTGAAGTCAAGGTCAAAGAATCAATCTTTTCCAATGAACACAGGGGTGCAAGGAAAATTATCACAATCACCAAAATAACCAATTTCCGATGATCCCATACCCCATGTCCAAGCCACTGATCAAAAACCCCCAGATGGTGGAGCGATCCCGACATAACATCCCCAATAATTATCAAATACACAACCAAGAAACCACCATTGTTCAGAATTATGCAAATTTCAGACAAAATTTTCGCCGGTCTCCCTAAAGCACACTGAACAGCTTCACCGTAAGAAGAAGCCTTACAAAGCACTGAAAATCGAACTAACAGCTCAACACTGATTTCAGACAAAATACCAATCAAGATAATCAACAAAATCCCTAAAACCAATCCAAGAACCTTCATTGTAGCAGGCAAGGCCATGATCCCAGCTCCAATAATCGACGTGGTAAGGTTAAAAACAGCTCCATGAATACCAGATCCATTGGTCTCTTTAGAACCAACCAATGGATAATCTTCAACATCAAGATCATCAATTTCATTACCCTTGTCGTGACCAAAGCTTCCATGTTTTCCAGTCTTTGGATCTATAAAGTTCTCCACATCATCAAAAGGGAGTAATTTGATGTGAGATCTTTGCGGGTTATGAGCCTCATTGCGTGTCTGTAACTCCACGTACGAGGGTTTAGAGATGGGGGTGTATTTGGTGCCCATTACATACAAAAACAACAAAAATCGACCAAAAAATATCTGTAAAGACTGGATCTTGAGAGATGGAAGACGAATACGAGGACTTACAGAAGAATAATGAGATCCAATGGAAGAGAAGTATGCAGATCCTAGATCTGTGGGTCAAACTTTGTTCTCGTTTCCTCTTCGAGAGACAGAACGTGTGAGTTATAAAAGTAATGACACGCTTTCCTTGAATTATCCATAACGAAAGGTCAAGTTAAAATAGATCTGTGAGTTGAGTTATTAGTAATTACGTAAGAAAAAACATAAATTAACCACTCTGATTTTATCCATAACGAAAGGTCAAGTTTTTAATCTTGTCCACTAAACGACGAGCATGTTCATCGGCAATCCTATGCTCTAATTAGCAATTACCCTCTATCGACGATATCACCTTAATTCTTCTTTTATTGGTTAGAAAAGCAAGCATATTGAAGATGAATTATACTGTATTTAACCAAGCAAAAGTGTTAGAAAATATTACTATGATGGCTTTAGCCAAGTACATTGGGCTGACGATGAATTAGATGATTGCTTCATGAAATTGGGCCTATCCTCGAGTCTAACTCGGCTCCACCAAGCTTAATTTCATTACACCCACTTCCACCGAGTACAACCATTTTGCTTATTTTCCAGGGATTAGTACGCTTTTTTCTCTTGACCATTGTCGGTGCTGCAAGGGAACCTGTACTGAAATGTTATTAATAGTTTATCTTCTTTAATGCTATTTCTTTTGTTTGGAAGTTTGGGTTAGCTTGCTGTCCGTCGTAACACAGGTTTCAATTACAAAAAAAGAAAGAAAGTAGAAAGTGTTGGGAATTTAACACGGTCAATGTTGTTGATTGAATGGATAATATTGCTCTTAATTGTAAACATTATGGTTATAATTTTGTATTGATGATGGGTATAAAAGTCAAAGATACAAGAGTAGATTAGTATTTTCTTCGCAATTCTCCACCTCACAAACTTTCCTTCAAAAAGAAATAATATTTGACTTTGCTAAGTTCAACTTTCCTACCCCTGGGAGACGTACGATGCAACATGTTCCAATGCACACCACATAAAAAGTTCTTAGCAAAGGACCGACGCCACTTGTCCCGAACAGTTAGTTGTTACGTCTTTAACAGTATACGATACGAAGTCCTTTTCAAAGGCCCAGGGCGGTCTCCATCAGCTCAGTTTAGGTGCCCGTACCATTCCAGGTTTGTACAAGTTTTGCAAAGGTTTTTTACTTTTTATTCCTGGTTACCAATTATTGTACGGGACATGTCAAGAAATTAGATTAGTAATTAATAGAAAATTCCTTATTTTCCTCCAGGGAAGAAACTAGAGATTCTTAAGGTGTACCGTGGGATGATCACCAGCGCAGTATTCCAACCTCCATCACTTAGTCCTATACCCTTCTATACATGGCCTTGGGATTGTCTTGGATTGCTGGTTTTGCGTTACCACCTTAAAAGGTTTGAATTAATTTAAGCACATTTTATTTGTGATTGTTCTTATAACTTATATATAGCTTTTTAGCTGTAAATATTTTTTTTTTTGCTACAAGGGGAAAAATAACATCAAACAAAAAACATCCTAACTAGCGCAAGGATTTGCGGTACTGGACACCTTGCTGGTCACGAAGAATTAAAGCCACAATCGTCATTGGAGACTCGTTATGCATATGAAGACCTAGACTAGGGCCGTTCCTATCGTTTTATAGGCCCTGGGCAAAATTTAAAAAAACACTCCAATAAATTGACAATATACATAAGTTTACATTTTTGTATGAAACATAAATGACTCAATTTATAAGTTTACATAATCTACTAAATATTAAATGATCATAACACTAATAAATACACAGAGAATCATGATTTATGAAAAACAATTTCTCCGTACATTTCTAGATGCAAAATCATTAATAATATTGTTTAGACCCAATTTCGGAACCAGATCCCAACCGAAAAAAAACGAAAATACGGAAACGAAAACGAAACGACGGAAAGTGAAAACTAACGAAATCGAATTCGCGGATTTCGAAGCGAAACTAATCGGAAGTAAATCGAAAACGAAGCAAACAAACGGATCAAATCGAACCGAAACAAATTTTCGACATCCAAGAACTTAAACTTTTTGACAAAACAAAAGGATCGCGTTGGAAACCCTAAGACTAAACCAATACGAAACCGGTATAATTTTTTTTTTCTTTTTCATATTAGTCATTCCTTTTCTCCTATTCATTCTTTTTTTTCTTTATTCAATCTTATACACTTTTTCACTTCGAAAAACAACCATCCCTCAATACACTTAACTCTTTCACATCAATCAAAACTCATCAATAATCCAATTCTTATTATTCTTTTCTTTTTGCCATAATTTTCCATAAACGCAATTTACTAGATTTCTCTTAATCATGCATATCTTAATCTCATCTTTAAAACTCTTATTTTAATAATCATTTGCAATAAAAACAATCATACATATCTCATTCCTAAACAAGCCACACACAATTAACACTTCTATATGGAATTAACCAAAATTTTATTTAACTTTTTTCAAAAATCGGGCAGCATAACGGCTGTATTTTCAAAAACTCAAAAATCTGCAAGCCAAATTAAACTCACTTCTATATATCCAAACAATCCACACACTTCATCGGACCTTCTGTCCGGAATCCCAGCATACACAAACACAATTCTAAACCTAAAACACTTCAAAATTCTCAATCATAATCAGAACATCCATATCCAAGTCACACTTATCTCAATTCAATATACAAATTCATAATTCAATCCGAATACAACCTAATCATATTCATATACAATCACAATTCATATTCCATAATCATATACAAATTTTGTAACTCAATTCAATACACAAATTCGTAATTCATACACATTATGAATTAATGCTTAGAAATATTAATGGCTTTCCAAGCCATATACAAATCCAATACTAAAATCCCAATTACATAAAACTCAAAACAAACGAAATCTAACAAAAGCCTTGATTTTCTTTCATCCGGTCTCCTGCTCGATACCTAGAGAGGGGGATGAAAGGGGGTGAGCTTGACAGCTCGTGGATAACATATTTATAAATCGAAAAATAAGTAAAAATCATTTCTTAAAATATTTGCCATTTATAAACATTTCACAGTAGCAAAATTTTCAAAACTTATTTCTTAAACCTTTCAACTTTTCAAATCATTTATAATAAATTTCTAAAATTTTCACGCTTGCAAACCTCAATTTCTCATTCCTCAAAATTTTCAAAAGTTTTCACAAATCATAAACAATTTCAAAAATGCATCACATTATACCTGCATCACAAATATAAATAAAATCAAAATCACATAACACATCAAACGATTTGGATCGATCCAAAACGGAACGTACTGCACATTCCCGCATAGCGGTCCTGTGCAGCCGTGAACAGAACGTACTACACTTTCTTGCATAGTGGTCCAGTGTAGCCTTGAACTTATGGGAGTCTGAAATCGGAGCTTCAATGCCACTAGCGGGCAGGCGGGAGAAGTCTTGAAAAATGGAGACAAGTGCACTTGACTAAAACTTATGGGACCTAACCAAACCCACATAACACATAATACATACTTGAAACATTCAGATTGCCCGAAGGCATATTTCGAAAACTTAATTCTTTTCATGATCATGTCACATTCAACACAAAAACCAATTTCACTTCTAAGGGTGTCAAAAATGCAATCAAAGTTATTGTCTTCACATGAACGTTCAAAACAATACCATATTTTTCAAAAATCATATCTTCTTCTATCCTTGTTCAAAAATTCCATACCTTATAGCAATAAAAAGATCAAAAAATATACTACAATTCTCATGAAGGACATAGAAGCAAATTCCATCTCTAACTAGATCAAATTCTCCCATTATTGTGGCTGCCCTGTTTAAGG
>JANZLX010000001.1:14808980-14825361 GCA_025531955.1 Erythroxylum orinocense
GGCGGGGGGGGGTATTTTTTAGGGTTTTATTTTAGGTATTTGCAAAACAGTCCCTCTCTCTTTTTTTTTTGCGGAATGGTCCCTAATACCGACCAGAATCAGCCTGTACCGACTGAAATTTTTTTCCGGTACGTTTGAACCCGTACCGGTTCCAGATTTCGACCGGTACGGTACGTACCTGTCGGAACCGTTCGGTACGGTACGAAATTCAGAACAATGCCAGTAACTCAAAAATAATCAAATTTTGAAGGGACATCTCTTGTATTACGAACCTACACCTTTGTGTCAAAAGGTACAAACTTTTAATTGATTTAATAATAATAATAACAATGCACCACTCTCAGGGCTCAACCCTCGTCACTTAGATCATTAATTGAAATATGACTTTATTGATTGATTAAGACCACTATCCTTTAATTAATAATTTCACTCCCCAACCGTTAAAAAATATTAAGTAAAAATTTTAATTTGTTTAATTTTTTAGTTTTATTTATTTTAGTAAAATTTTTAAAATAATTATTTTTATAAATTAAAATAAACTAATTAATTTTCATTTAATAATTTTCTTTACCAATTAAACTTCGAATTCTTAAATAAATAAAGACAGTTTTCTTCGATCAGATTTGAAATTATTCAAGTTACAATTGATTTTATGATAATCTAATTTTGTTTGATTTTTTTAAATCTTAATCTTCTTGTCTTACCTGTTTAACTTCTAATCTAGTTTTTAAAACATTACAAGTCAAAAGTACACTTTGAAATTTAATGCTTACAATAAAGTACAATTTGAACCCTAACATTTTGAAATGTTAAAATTGAACTCAAACGTTTTTAAAAAGTTAAGAATAGACCTTAAATAAGCAAATTTTTTTGACAAAGTTAACTCTTTATCAGTTAAATATTATGTTAATACTAACATGATATTATTTTTATATTTTAAAATAAATAGTGAGTCTCACTACCATATAATTAGCACTTTAAAATAAATTAAAAAATAGATCCTAACATTATGTGAAAATAGGGCTTTCTGTTATATATTTCAGACAAAGAGTTTCACTTGTCACGTGACAATGAGATTTACAGTTATACATTTCAGAGAGTTTTTTTTTTTTTAGGTTATGGTGAGGATCATTTTTATTTTAGAAAATAAAAAATAACATGTTAATATTAACGTCATATTTAACTGATAGAAAATTAATTTTGTTTATATAATTAATATCTGTTTAAATATTTGAAAGATTTAAAATGAAATTTTAGTCAAATATTGGCTGAATTTCTTCACTGGCTGTCCTGCAATGGCAATACCGTAATATTCTTCGAAATCTGAGGTCCAACTCTCCTGTCCCATCCTATATTAAGCTTGTCGCTTCTCGTGTGGATCTGAGATGGGTTAAAATCGCAGTCCATGACTTTTGCATTATACTTCTCAGCTCGGTCCTGACCTCAGTTCCCCTCCCTTGGATTACCCTCGCTTAACGACATCAAAAGACTGTGGTTACAGATCATCTTTTCTGAACAAGAAGTTAAGGTGTACTCAACTATAGAAGAACATTTCTGGAGTGGTAAAATAGTTGTCAGCTGCAGATTCTGCGCCGATAAACTCAGATAAATTGAGCCGGCTTCGTGGGGACCATAAAGTACTGATCTTATACATAAGAACATCGACGTATAAACAAATTGCTTAACTCAATGACGAACTTATCACATGATAAGTGCATCTACTTATCAACTTCTTTATCCGTCTGCTCCTAGCTATAAAAATCTCCATTTCTGCGAGGTTTAATGGTGGTGTATATCTATATATTAAAACCATATTTTTAGACAGAGAAAGTCTATATAGAGAAAGGGATAAGTTTTTTTGGCTCAAGTTCTAGAGGGAGAAAGCTGTTCTCTCTCAGCTCTCTCTTTCTGATCTCTCCTTCCTTTCTCGGGTGAGCTTCTCAGAAATCTCTCTTTATGCTTTTGCTATAGAATCAATCACTTTAATGTCTGTAGCTTTTCTTTTCTGGGTTTTTATTTCTGAAGCTCTTTTTTCCTTGACCTGTCTCGTAATTTTCTTTTGTGGTTTTGTTCATTGTTGGGCTTTCCATATTTGATTCATACATATTATAAAGTTGCTTTCTTTATCTCTTTGATCCCTCTAAGTATCAAAAACCCTAGTTTTTTCACACTTTTTTGGCAAATGAAATTTTTTTTTGGCTCTGGTTTCACTTGAAATATTATTTATTGCCTTTTGTGGGGATAATTGTGTGAGAAATGCTGGATTTGGTGTTTTGTTGACTGTCTTTGGAAGGTGGTCAAATGATCTAGAGTTTTATGCTTTTTATTTTTTTTCTTGTAAAACGTTCACTCGTTTATATCTGATCCTTTATGTATTTTTTTTGGTTGCAGATCTAGTGCCAATTTTGATTCTACCAAAAAATTGTAAGTCAAAGCGGGTTCTTTAATATGTCATCTCTCAGTAGAGAGCTCGTGTTCTTGATCTTACAGTTCCTTGATGAGGAAAAGTTCAAAGAGACTGTTCACAAGTTAGTTCTTTTGACCTTTACATTTGTTGCATTTCGCCTTTAAAGCTGCGTCTCTTAGTAGTTGCCATTAGTTTTTGTTAATATTACTAGTGAAGATTACCGGTTGATGGGTTATTGCTTATTGCTATAAATGTCCCATAGACTTGAACAGGAATCTGGGTTCTTCTTCAACATGAAGTATTTTGAAGATGAGGTGCATAATGGTAACTGGGATGAGGTGGAGAAATACTTATCTGGTTTCACTAAAGTCGATGATAATCGATATTCAATGAAAATCTTTTTTGAGATAAGGAAGCAAAAGTATTTGGAAGCATTGGACAAGTAAGCTAGTGCACCTGAATTTTTGGTTATTTTCTTTCCAAATCCAAAGCCTTTCTACATGCGAATGTAAGTGTTTGAAATTTCTGCAGGCATGATCGGTCAAAGGCTGTGGATATATTAGTCAAGGATTTGAAAGTGTTTGCCACTTTTAATGAGGATCTTTTCAAGGAGATCACGCAGCTTTTGACATTGGAGAACTTTAGGTATTGAACTGCATCTGAGAAACAATTAAACTTTGAGTTATATAACAATAGGAAGTTTATCCTGAAGATTTCTAGTCATGATACAGGGAGAATGAGCAATTGTCCAAGTATGGAGATACAAAATCTGCAAGAGCAATAATGTTAGTGGAGCTCAAGAAGCTTATTGAAGCAAATCCTTTGTTTCGTGATAAACTGCAGTTCCCCAGCCTTAAAAATTCGAGGTTACGCACCCTCATTAATCAAAGGTAATCCGTCTAGAAGTGCTAGAACTTGTAAATTAATTGTACTTATTTTATTTTACAATGAGCATGCATGCATATAATTGCATGGGAATGTTGTTAGTTCAATGTGATTTTTGCATGAAATAGTAGAAAGCCCTTTCCTATTGGTCACTGACAATTTAATTTGGTAATTTTTGTTTTTTTTCATAATAATTTTGGTTTTCTGTTGCCAAACGCTGGAAAAATCATGATATGTTACTACTATTTTCTTGTAATTTCATCTGCTTCAATTCATTGACTACTTCTAATTTAATCATTATAGTTAGCATTAGTGACTCTGGTATGGGCAAACAGTTATCTTTGTTTGTAACTTTCAGCTTGAATTGGCAACATCAACTGTGTAAAAACCCAAGACCAAATCCAGATATAAAAACTCTCTTTGTCGATCATTCCTGTGGGCAACCAAATGGAGCTAGGGCTCCATCTCCAGCAAATAATCCATTGCTTGGACCATTACAAAAAGCTGCGGGTTTTCCTCCACTTGGTGCACATGGGGTGGGTTTATCCTGCTTGGTTTGTAAATATTGTTTGGGAATGATTGCTTATCTTAACGCATCTGGATTTATGCATTCAGCCATTTCAACCTGCACCTGCACCTGCACCAGTCCCAGCTCCTCTTGCTGGGTGGATGACTAATCCTTCTACAGTAACACATCCAGCGATTTCTGGAGGAGGAGCCATTGGTCTTGGTGCTTCATCAATCCCTGGTAAATTCCTTATTGTGCTAGAAAAGTCAATTAATCATTTATGTAATTGGAATTGCGTCCAGTACATAGTTCTCTTTGTTAACAAAAGAGACATTTTGTTGTCATATATAGCTGCTTTGAAACATCCCAGGACTCCTCCAGCAAATCCTTCCGTAGACTACCCATCAGGTGATTCAGATCATGTTGCTAAAAGAACAAGGCCTATGGGAATTTCTGATGAGGTTTGCTATGTTGTTCTCTCTGATTTGATTATGAACTCCTATGCCATGTTTTATCACCCAAATTTACTTACATATCCTTTTGTCAGGTAAACTTGCCAGTCAACGTGTTGCCAGTATCATTTCCTGGGTATGGCCATAGTCAGGCTTTTAATGCACCTGATGACTTGCCCAAAACAGTTGTACGCACCCTGAATCAAGGATCATCTCCTATGAGCATGGATTTCCATCCAGTTCAACAAACTCTTCTTATAGGTATACTTTGGTTGATATCATTGATTATGCTTGTCACTATCTTTCACCCTAGCCAGAAGATGGCTTGTGGCTTTTAACTCATTTTCCTGCTACAGTTGGTACCAACGTGGGTGATATTGGGCTGTGGGAGGTTGGTTCCAAGGAACGACTGGTTGCAAGGAACTTTAAAGTGTGGGATCTTAGTGCATGTTCAATGCCTTTTCAGGTGTGTATATTTTTCTCTTGATGTTTCGGGACACCTGGTATTGTGGATCCTTGTGATGAATAGCTTACAAACTTTTCGTGTTTGAAGCTGATACTTTTGTTGTAATTCAGGCAGCTCTAGCCAAAGATCCTGGTGTGTCTGTTAACCGTGTGATTTGGAGTCCTGATGGCTCATTATTTGGTAAACTGGACATCCATTAGAATTTGTATTTGATCATAAAACATTCGTTAATTTAAGGGGTGCAAAATTATTTTCTGATAAGTATCTTGGCTTTACCAACAGGAGTTGCATACTCGAGGCATATTGTGCAAATATATTCTTATCATGGGGCTGAAGATGTCAGGCAGCACCTGGAGGTAACCACGTGACTAAATTAAGCTATGTGTGTGTCACTTTACAAATGCAAAATAACACTGAAGATTTTGATGTAGATTGATGCTCATGTTGGGGGTGTAAATGATCTTGCATTTTCAACTCCAAATAAGCAACTTTGTGTGATAACATGTGGTGATGACAAAACCATTAAGGTTAGTGTGTTCTGATGAATGCTGCATTGTTGCTAACATGAAAGACTGCATAGTACTTATTTTATTCTGTAACTATAGGTGTGGGATGCTAATACTGGCACAAAGCAGTATACCTTTGAAGGTCATGAGGCTCCTGTTTATTCTGTCTGCCCTCACCATAAGGAAAATATACAGGTAGTTTGCTTATTTCAGACACATTTTCATTTTCCATGTTAGGTGCATATGCAAGCTTAGCTTGTCGAGTGTGTTCCTTCTTACAACTTTGCATTCACTCTGTTGCTATGCTTGACTTTCTCCTTTTTTGTTTTTATCAGTTCATCTTTTCAACAGCACTGGATGGGAAAATAAAAGCATGGCTGTATGACAACTTGGGATCTAGAGTAGATTATGAGGCCCCTGGCCGCTGGTGCACGACCATGTCCTACAGTGCCGATGGCACAAGGTTAATAGATTTTAACAATCTTGTTTATGAAAATGGGTCTTTTGCTCAATTGCTGCTTATTTATGCATGGTCTAACTAACAAATTTCTGGTTTTGAACCTTTGGTTCGGCTTTTTGGCAAAACTTCAGACTTTTTTCGTGTGGAACTAGCAAAGATGGGGAATCACATATTGTTGAATGGAATGAAAGTGAAGGGGCTGTGAAACGGGCATATCAAGGTTTTCGCAAACGGTCATTGGGTGTTGTGCAATTTGATACAACAAGAAACCGATTTTTGGCTGCTGGGGATGATTTCTCCATTAAGTTCTGGGATATGGACAACGTTCAAGTTTTGACATCAATTGATGCTGAAGGCGGCCTTCCGGTAAGATTCTAGGTATACCTGCTAAAGATATTTCTGTGCAATGGATTACTCATTCTTAGTATCATCGATTCTTAGGCAAGTCCACGTATTCGCTTCAACAAGGATGGCACTCTGTTGGCTGTTTCTGCCAATGAGAATGGGATTAAAGTATTAGCCAATGCAGATGGTATTAGATTACTGCGCACATATGAGAATTTGTCTTATGATGTGTCACGAGCTTCTGAAGCTGTTACCAAGGTAACATTGTCAGATATTTTTTGGGATGAAATATCTCAAAGTGAACACGTATAACCTCACTGTGTTTCTCTTGCAGCCTACTATTAACCCAATCTCAGCAGCTGCTGCTGCTGCGAGTAGTGCAGACAGAGGCACTTCTGTTGTTTCAATAACTGGAATGGTGTGTGCAGCGTGCCTTTTCTTGTGTCAAAGACCTGAGATTTCTGCAATTCAAATACCCTTTATTTCATCTACTGTATTACTATATCTTCTGTAAATCTAGAGCTTTTAGAATAATGCCTCGTTAGTTCTTTCTTATTTCTTATTGTTATTTATAGTTAATCATTGTCACTATGTTCCCTCTGGTGGATGCATGTTGGTATAATTTTTTTCAAGTATTATTCACTAGCAAATTCCATTTGGCAGAACGGAGATGCTCGAAACTTGGGAGATGTGAAACCTAGAGTAGCTGAAGAACCTAATGATAAATCAAAGATATGGAAGCTCACTGAAATCAGCGAACCATCTCAATGTCGGTCCTTGAGACTTCCTGAGAACTTGAGAGTGACCAAGGTATAATACCTGCTCAGAACCTCGTAACTGCATAACTAATTATCATGGACTTCTTCTTGTTGATAAAGCTATTTTGGCCATCAACCTTTTATGACATGCTAACGACTACTGATCATTCTATTCATTTGTTGACTTCTCCCAGATATCAAGGTTAATCTATACAAATTCAGGTAATGCTGTTTTGGCGTTAGCATCAAACGCGATTCATTTACTGTGGAAATGGCAACGAACTGAACGTAATGCTAGTGGCAAGGTTTGAAGATATGCAATTTTACTTTATATATGTATGGATTTATGTCTGAGTCAAGTTTTGGTGTGTTTTTACTTTGCATCTGAACTACTGGCTATTCATATTATAGGCAACTGCCAGTTTTTCTCCTCAACTATGGCAGCCATCAAGTGGCATTCTAATGACCAATGATGTTATTGATGCAAATCCTGAAGAAGCTGTACCATGCTTTGCGCTGTCCAAGAATGATTCTTATGTGATGTCAGCATCTGGAGGAAAGATTTCCCTTTTCAATATGATGACATTTAAGGTATGCAAATATTTTTGGATTTAAGTTGATATCAATGAAAATAGCTAAATAGAAGTCCGTCCTGCAAATTTCAGACGATGACAACTTTCATGCCTCCACCACCTGCAGCAACATTCCTTGCTTTCCATCCTCAGGATAATAATATCATTGCTATTGGCATGGATGATTCTACAATTCAGATATACAATGTCCGAGTAGATGAGGTATAAGATTATTCTATCAGATTTCCCAGTTGTCATTTGTGTTGGTTGGAGAAGCAACACTTGATTCTGTTTCCATCGGTACAGGTCAAGAGCAAGCTCAAAGGCCACTCTAAAAGGATAACTGGCCTTGCATTCTCCCATGTGTTGAATGTGCTAGTATCTTCAGGTGCTGATGCTCAGGTAATTGTTTCCAGTCAATTATTTGGTGGTCATTGTGCTAGCATATTATTTTTTAATTGCTTCAGTATACTCGTACCTGTATGGATTACTGAATTTATTGTTTTCAAGACCAGTCTATTGGTCATAATCAGTTGATTTCATAGATTCAATTCTGATTCTGGGCGTGCTTTAAATAGTTCAATGCTTTACCAGGAGCCTCGTCATATTCTGAAATGGTTGAAGCCTAACAAGTTATAGCTATTAATTATTTGCTCTAGACTGAATTAGATTTATCTACAAGTTGAACTGCGTTGTCATTCTGGTATATCCTTATTCAATGATGCCACTGGTAAGCAATTCCAAGGTTTCTTTTATTGAATGTCTTACAGATGTTTTTTGACCTTTCCAGCTTTGTGTATGGAACTCGGATGGATGGGAAAAACAGAAAACAAGATTTTTGCAGGTGCCAGCTGGGAAGTCAACAGCACAGTCAGACACACGTGTACAATTTCATCAAGACCAGATGCACTTCCTAGTGGTACATGAAACTCAACTTGCCATATATGAGACTACAAAACTTGACTTTCTAAAGCAGGTACAATTTGTTTCCAAGACTCTTATTCGTTGAAGTAATATCTCATTTTCATTTTGTTAACAAATGCCTTTTGGATCTAGTGGGTTCCACGGGAATCTTCTGCACCAATCTCTCATGCAACATTCTCCTGTGATAGCCAGTTGGTAT
Source organism: Erythroxylum orinocense (assembly GCA_025531955.1). Classification (NCBI taxonomy): domain Eukaryota; kingdom Viridiplantae; phylum Streptophyta; class Magnoliopsida; order Malpighiales; family Erythroxylaceae; genus Erythroxylum; species Erythroxylum orinocense. Next base: position 14,817,463 of record JANZLX010000001.1, read on the forward strand.
ATGCCAGCTTCTTAGATGCAACTGTCTGTGTGTTTAGTGCTGCAAACTTAAATCTAAGATTGCGATGTCGTATCAATCCTTCATCCTATCTCCCCGCCAATGTTGGGTAATTTCTTTAGACCTTAGTTTAATTCAAACCTTGTTAGAATTCTTCCCAGCATCTTTTGAATACCATCCTTTCATGTCAACTTTAGTTTGTATGTTTAATATACTCAAAATCTGGCAATTTCTTACATGCAACTACCAATATACATTATGCTTAACTTTCTTAATCACAGATTTCACAATTGAAATTTTGCGACTGCATGACATTCATTTAATTGATTCTTCGTCAATGGATTTCTGTGTTGCTCAAGGAACATTCCTGTAATGAACTTAATGGTACAAATCGTGATTAACTGTTTCTAATTTTGGAAGTCATGTTCCTCTTTTATCTCTAAATTGTTTGTAACTTGTTTTGGCACATTTTTAAGGAAGAATGCAAGGAGATAAGCAAGGAATGGCAGATAAAACATTTGTTTGATATATTTTTCTCTAACACAATATCCCAACAAGAAGGAACATATTCTAAATGCTCCTTACAATCTTGTTGAGCTCCTATTCATTCAGATGTGATATCTTAAATCAAGTTGCTTGATATTCATTCAGATATCATATGTTAGATCAAGTTACTTCTTTTTTCTGTCAATCTGAATTTTCTCTCAATACAGTTTTAGATGGTATGAATTGCACATTGCATTTTTGACTACTGGTAGAATTTATGTTTTCTTAATGAATATTTATCTACAGCTCCAATGTGCATCCACTCGTTATTGCTGCACATCCACATGAACCAAATCAGTTTGCACTGGGACTATCGGATGGTGCAGTTCATGTTTTTGAGCCCCTTGAATCTGAAGGGAAATGGGGTGTGCCTCCACCTGCTGATAATGGTTCAGCAAGCAGTTTGCCAGCCACTCCTTCTGCTGGACCTTCAGGTTCAGATCAAGCACAGAGATAATGATAAGGCCAGAGCACAAGTTCTTTTACACGCTTGGCTTGGTGGCCTACTCCTAATCTAGGTATGCCCAGGTTTATGTTCTTTGTTGAACAATTAGCCTTCAAGTTTGTTTAGGCTAGCAATCGCATTTCTGATAATTCAAAAACTTGGATACCATAAAACCTTCAGGGAGAAAAATATCTTCCAGTTGCCATGCACATTACTTTGCTTTAGAAATTGATGTAACTTTATTTACAATAAGGCACTTCCTGGAATTTCAAACTGGCTTGTCCGAGCTTCTCCCATATTGGCTAGTTACCTTCAGTTAAAACTTACCCGGGTGATAACTTCTGATTTTCCCACTCTGTGTATGTGATTGTCGACAGTAAATTTGAAATATTAATGATTCATTCAACTTATATCTCTACTTTCTCATTCGTTTTTTTCCTGAATTTTTTACTGGTGCAGTTCAAGGTTTATGATATGCCATTTACTCGGAGGAACAATTCGCAAGAGAATGTAGTTCTAGCATGTTCCTTCAGATACTATGTAAAGTAAAGGCTTTAGGAGACTAATAGCGAAATTTTCTTTGCCCCTGGGAATTTCTAGAGAAAGATCTTTTTTGTATTACCTTTCTGGTGATTCTTCTCTTGCAAGCGGTGAATAGTCTTTTATGTTCCGTATTTCGCACCATCACTTGGCTTTCCTCGAAACACTAAAACAGTCATTCTTTCGTTTGTGCACTTTCTCAAGTATTTTTCTTCTTTCCTTTGGAATTCTAGACAAGAAATGACTAATGGGACGGATGTTAAACCAAAACATTTGTTTACGTGATAACTTTGTCAGCTGGGTACATAGATACGCCAATGCAAATCCCAAGTCTTCCTCACGCTTGCCCCATTGGGTTGGGAAGACAATCTTGGTGCCAAAACGTTTGGAAGTATTTGTCTGAAACCCTGAACACGAGGAACTTGATTGTTCTCCTGTAGACTTGGCTTGGCGAGTCTGGCCGTGTCCGTGATAAGGCAGTCGTTAAATCTTGTCACTATTGCAGCTAATCTAACTGTTGGCATAATTAATAGAAACTGATTCCGTGCATGCATGCAGTATGATTCAAACAACAATATCTTCCTAAAGGAAGCATTTGATGACAGGGTTCATCATCCCTGGAGTGGTTTGGTATCACGACGAGGGGAGGAGTTGCAGATTCAAGATAAGGTCAAAAAACAAAGACTAAGCTGAATGTTTATCTATTTATTGCCTTGCATTGGGCATTAAACAATGAAAGGGAGTTTCTTCTTGTGCTCATTTTTTGGGCCTACCGCTACGTAACATATAGAGTCTTTCAAGGTATCGATTGCTGATTGGTAAAAAATGAGTGTTCTGATTGCCATATCTCAAGTTCGACAAGATACGAGCAAGTTCAAGTTGGAGTGATTAAGAAAACGCCTCCAGAAAAGTGAACAATTGATAAGTTGTAATCATCATTAGTCAGTAAGGGTCGAAGTAAATCGTATCCAAAAACAAGAAGTGAGACCAACATTGTTTCCTCATGCACCCATCCCTCTCGGCCACCTCAACACTTTTTCCTTTTCTATTCCTGCTCACCTTAATTCAAGAATATGAATACCTTTTCGTACCGGTTGATACTAGTCAGAAAACAAAACAGTATGAAACCCTGGAGTACCGATCGTTACAGGAGGTTCCGCTTGATACCGGCCATATTTCAAATATGGATAAAATATTGAGTGATACTGTTAATTTTGAAAAATGCAGGGACTTAATAGCAAAGAAAAAATTTAACGTACCGCCTGGTACTGTTAATTTTCAAATATGGAATTGTTGTGAATGGAGTGTTTTATTTAAAGTAATAATTAATCGATATAATAATTTGTTACAGGTACAGAATTGTTATCTTTAAAATTAGTGTTGGTTATTTGGGTATTAATTTATTGGATAATATGTTGTGATATTGATATTTAATGTTGAATTTTATCAATAAAATAATTTCTAATATTCTTCATTTCTATTCATAATAACTAAATAAACTAAGTTATCTCAATTAGTTAATGAAATAGATAATTTGTATAAATTTCAGATTCTTTTTCATATCTAATGCATAAGAATTAAGAGCATTTAAAGAACAAATGATTTCTTGTTTCAATTTCCTAATTACAAAGACAACATTAGGGATTACCATTTATAGCGCTGTTGGCTTTATCATTTATACTTTAACATGTTCTTTATTACTGGCTAGGCAATGAAAGCTATTCTTAGAATATATTTCTTGAACCAAATAAATCTGTACCATATTACCTTGGGGTTATGTTATAGGAAGATTCCTAAAGCTATTTGCTTTGATGTATTTTCCTAAAACATTTTCAGTCCATATAATCTTATTATTCAACTTTTAATTTTGTATGTAGTTAGGAATGACCTCCTTGATTCTATTAAAACCTCTAAATCTAATGGTATGATATGCTAGCTTATTTACATATTTATGTATAGAAGTTAATTACTCAATTTTCTCTAGATATGTGAAGGACAAATTCAAAGCATCTTAGTGTAGTACAATCTTACACATAAATCCAAAAAGATTCCTTTCTAATTGAATATTTAACTTTTTTTCTTACTTTTCCTTATAATTTTACATGTTCATAATTTTTTATCTTTATCTCTTCGACCTCTTTTATTTATTTGTCAGTTTAATTACTTATGTTACTTTTGGTTATTCGTATTAAAGTAGATATTATTTTAACTCTCACTTTTAATATTAATAATGTTACATTGCTACTTATAGTAATAGAAAATATTTAAAAACTAAGATATAAGGAAAAAATTGTTTCTCTTTATATAGGACTCTACAAGTTTTGCATAGCCAACTTTTTCATGTTTTGACAATCAATATGTTGAATAATTAAATTGTTAGTTTTTGACTTATTGGTTAATTGAATTGGATGAAATTGAATTTGTATATAATGCATTCATACAAAATAAGTTATATTATATAAGATGGACAGTGTATAGTGTAATTGTGTATGTTGAATATTTAAATTGTTAGTTTTTAACTTTTCAGTGAATTGTGTTGGAAAAAATTGAATTGTATTGGATGAAATTGAATTGTGTATGATGTAATCATACAAAATGAGTTATATTATATAAGATGGACATGGGTATTGTGTAAGTACGTTAGTTTGGACTTTTTAATTAAACAATACATATTTTGTGATGGTAGTTGATAATAAATTTGTGATTTCTTTGTTTTGATATATGTCTTCATATATTTTTATAAATAAATGGAAGGAAGTTCAAGTACTCTTGAATATTTAACCACTTTATAAAGATACAATGATCTAACTTAGGCTCATATCGCATTAGTTCCCGGTATGAAGAATTATACTATTCTCTTGTTTTATAACAAGCATTTAAAAGGTGGAGGAATCGCCCAATTAAAAAAGCATTTATCTGGTGTTAAAGGAGATGTGGAATCCTGAAAAAAGTAAGTCATGATGTGAAGTGGCAAATGAAAACTTTGCTTGAAGAATATCATCACGAGAAAGATAAAAGGGAGAGATTGAATCATGAAATTAGTAGTGGAAGTTCGTTTGCTAGTGTTCATGATGATAGTGAAAATGTTGAAGGTGGTAGTGTTCCTTCCCAGCATAAAGTGAATGTTGCATTTGGATTTGATGTTAGGAAAAGAAAGCAGATGACTAATTTTGTTTCACCACGAATAACTCCTAAAGCCCAGCCGTCAATTCGTCGTGTCATGCAATCAATAAATGCGGCTTACAATGTAGATATGGAAATGACTAGATGATGGTATGATACAGTTGCAACATTCAATGCTTTCCAATCTTACTATCATCAGCCTTTGGTGGATGTTATAGCCTCTTATGATCTGGGGTATAAAACTCCTTCTATTGATGACTACAGAGATAAAATTTTGAGTTAGTTTCTGAAATTAAAAGTTATTTGGAAGAAAGAATAATAGATTGGGCTACTTATAAGTGTTTAATCATGTGTGATGATTGGACAAATAGGAGACATGAGCCTATTATTAATTTTTTTGGTTTATTCTGTATATGGCTCAATGTTTTTAAAGTTTATTGATGCATCTAGCCTTGTTAGGAATATTGATACTTTATTTGAGATATTAGATGAAGTTATGAATGAAGTAGGGCTAAAAATATTTTTCAATTTATTACTGACAATAATTTGCTTATAAAGCGATGAGAAGAAGGTTATAAAATAACTATAATTCTTTTTTTTGGACTTCTTATGTTGCACATTACATTGACTTAATGCTGAAAAATATAAGGAATGCTAGGTATTTTCCTATTATTAATGAGACTGTGCAGAAAGCCAAAAAGGTGATCGACTTCATCTATAATCGTGTATGAGTGTTGGATTTAATGAGAAAGGATTTTACTAATGGTAGAAATTTGTGTCATCTTATTGTGACAAGATTTGCAACGAATTTTTTATCACTTTAATGTTTTGTTATGATGAAAAAAGAGTTGAGACATATATTAAAAAGTGATAAGCGAGTTGCATCTCACTATGCTAGGTCTAATGCTGGATTGGAGATTTTCAGAATTATATTTAAAGATACTAAATTTTGGCCGCAATGCTAATTTATAATTTGGGTTTGTGAGCCTTTGATGAGGATATTTTGTTTGGCTAATAGTGATGAAAAGGCAACAATGGGTTTTTTATGCCATGGAGAGGGTGAAAGAAGCAATTAAGGTCAATCTAAAAAATAAGCTTTCTTTGTACACACTTTATCTTGTAGTCATCAATGACAGATGAAAAAGGCAACTTTACTCTGTTGTTTGCAACTGAGGCGCTTTTTAATCGTAGTATGTATTTCAAACTAGGTTTTACAAAAAGAATTGAAGTTAATAAAGGAATGCTATTAACTATTATAACAGATGTTACTCATGAGATGATACAAGACATCCTGAGCTCGTAAATGGAGCTTTATAAGCTATTCTATGGAAATTTTAGGATGCCAATTGCTACTCAACAAAGAGCATAACTTTCTCCAAGTATTAGCTTTTTCCTTTTTCTTACTTGTTGAAAATTAATTATCAATTTATTTTGTTTATAACGCTACTTTGTTATCTTAAAACTTACAGTTTCTTAGTGAGATCAATTTGGAACTGGTGTTCCAAAATTGCAAAGGTTTACAATTCGAATTTTCAGGTAATGTGTGAGTGCAACAGGCTATGAAATAAACTGAAGCATATTTGAATTCATGCAATCTAAGAAAATGAATAGAATAGAGCATAAGAGATTGAACGACTTAGTATTCGTTCATTACAAGTTAAAGCTTCGAGAAAAATATGTTATTATCATTATTAATTTAGATATAATTTCTTATAATTTTTAATAATTATATTTTATTGTTTACTAGGACTCTTAATAGAATAAGTAGTTCAATACATCAAATTTGAGTTGAAAATATCAATCTTTAGGTGGATTAGGTTTCTGAGGAATCATATTTGGTAGATGTGAGTGACTTGGAAAATAATCTTGGACGAGAAAGCATCGTTATGTCATTTGTTGTATTGAATGATGACGATGATGATGATAAGACTTCTCTCAATGATGAGGATTTTGTAATAAATGATAATCGAGGTTAGTGTCCTCTTGTAGACAATTGAACGAAGTTCCAAGTTTTTGTTTCTCCTCTTCTTTTAATTTTACTTACATTTGATATATATGTTAAATTCTATACAGGTAATGTAATTGTAAATGTTTTTGTTTCAGGTTTGACTTCTACTTGATTGTTTTCTCGTCACGAACTCTTATATGTAAATTGTAATAGTTAGAGAGTTAAAGATATTTATTGCTCTTTTTATTTGATGTTTTGATATAATTATTATTTATTATATAATGAAATTATAATAGTTTAAATACTTTGTATTATTCTTAATTTTATATTTGTATGATGATTGTCTTTTTTTTATATTAATTGTGTTTATTATTTATATGTGAAACATCTGAAATTATTATTAATAAAAATAAATAAATTTTTTATTATAAATTTTTACTATTATGATTTTTGGAGACATGGTTGATGTAAAATTATAAAATATACGGTACAATATACTAATGGCCTATTTTGCAATTTAAAAAAAATCAGGATATATTTTATAAAATTAAAAAATTGCCTAAAACGGTACTTAGTATTGACTGGTACTAGTACGATGTTCATAACATTACTTTAATTAGGCTACTACAAACACTTCTCTAGTTTTCTTCGCACATGACGCATTTTCTCAATCATCATCAGAATCTATTTGTTTGTTTTCTTTACAATGACTAGCTTGGTTTTTTCATTTTCTTTCTTTCTCTTTTTTGGGTGGAGGAGTTCGGGGTGCGTTTGAAAGTTTACATTTTTGTATATGTTGTTATATGTAAAGCTTTATTTTTTAACGTATCCAAAGTATTTTGTAAAGATATTTTAGATAAAATGAAAGGAAGGGTTTATAGAAGAAGACAAGTGTAGAGAAAGATGGAATAACTTGCGTTAAAAATTTTCATATCGTACGTAGACATTACAATGGATATAAAATAGTATTGTGTCCTTTTTGCAGTGAAGACACATGTTGTAGTCTTAGATATAGTTTGTTAATGCCTTTACAGATACAATGCATCCTTGCCTCCTCTTCCTTTTATTCTAATGATGTCTTCTTCACCACTTCATTTCTCTTCTGACATTACATACTTTGTTTGTTTTATTTACTGGTAATTAATCAATGTTACGAATACCATACCGGGTTCGGTACCGGATTGAGCTCTGGAACAGAACAGTACTGGTACCAGTTAGTACCGGGTACCGTTTCGGGATATTTTTTAAATTTATAAAATAGTTCCTAAAATTTTTAAAAATTGCAAAATAGTCCATATTG
>JANZLX010000001.1:14825461-14848235 GCA_025531955.1 Erythroxylum orinocense
CAACCAAAATACCAAATCCACTAGAAATTCACATTTTCAAAAATCCAACAATCCAAGATCTATCCAACAATCCAATCCAACACAACAACAAATAATCAAATGGCATGAAATTTTAGAAATCAGAAACAAATTTTATAGAACCGATTTCGGGTCTCTTGGCGGGTCTTCGGGTTTTGTCACGGGTCAAGGGGTTGAACCGTCTCCAGTGGCTTCCCTTCGGAGTCGCAGTGCTATGGTACAACGACGAGGACCGGAGAAGGTGGTGGTGGTGTCGGGTCTGCGTGGAGGAACTGACGAATGACGAAGCAAAGCCGGCGAGAATTGGAGAAGGACACGACCGTCAAGGAGGCAAGCATCGACGAGGAGGAGACCGATGGTGACGGTAGGAAGAGCATAGGTGACCGGTGGCAGTGAGGAGGAGTGGCGCGGCAGAGAGATGAGAGGGAGAGGAGATCGGCTGTATGGGGGGAGAGATGAGAGACCGAGTTTTGGGGGCGGGGGGTTAAATTTTTAGGTTTAATTTTTTAAATTTGGCAATTTAGTCCCTGCACTTTTTCAACTTTATGGTATCGGCCAGTATTTTTTGGTACTGTCGGTACCGACCGAAAACCACCGGTATTTTTGGCTTATACGTAACATCCCCTCCCCCTTTAGAATTCACCTTATCAACTAAACTAACTCTGGGTATCTCTTCTGTAACTCGAACAAGACCTCCCGAGTTGCTCTTTCCTTGGATTCTTCTTGGCTCTCCACCAACACTTGAGTTACGACTTTGTTATGACATCAAACCATTCTTCTCCCCCATATGGATTCCGGTACCTGTTTTATACTAGTTAAAGAAGATGGAAGTTGTGTCGAGCATAACGTCTTATCTGAGATAAACTCCTTTAATTGGAAAACGTAAAAAGTGGGATGAATTGTAGAATCTTTAGGAAGTTCTAAAGTATATGCTACTTTGTTTATTTTCCCTGCAATTTAAAAAGGCTCGTAGTTAGAGGGGCTAATTTCTCATCCATTCTTTGCATGGAATGCTGCTGATATGGTTGAATTTTCATGTAAACCATTTCGCCACCTCGAACTCTCTTTCATAACTTTTTTTATCTACATATTGTTTCATCATATGTTGTGCCCTATTAAGGTGAAACTTCAGAATTTAAAGGGTTGCTTCCCGATCCTATAATGTTTGGCCAATTAGAAGATTCTATGAATCTCCAGCGAAGTAAGGTACATATATTGGCAGGGGTAAGCCATAGAGGATCTCGAAGGGTGTTGCACTCATGGCCTTGTGATTAGTGGTTATACCACCATTTCACCATCGACAACCAACTCGCCCATTTCTGAGGAGCATTGCTATAAAAGCATCTTAGATAGGTTTCCAAGATCTTATTGACAACCTCTATTTGCCCATCTATCTAAAGGGTGATAGGATGTGGAAAATTTCAAATTAACCCCTTGCAATATGAAAGTTTCCTATCAAAACGCACTTAGGAATATGAGATCACGATCACTAACTATGGAGTCTAGCTTTCTGAGCAATTTAAAGACATTATCAGTGAAGGTTTGCACCACCTCTTGGACTATGTATGAATGTCCGATCTCCATGAAATGTGAATACTTGCTTAACCTGTCAATGACCACAAAAATTCAGGATTAGCCTCTAGAATGGGGTAGACCTTCAACAAAGTCCAAACTAATTTCTCATTAGCACCTTCAAGTATCGGGAGTGGTTGTAATAAACCTAGATAGGCAGGGTGATGATGCTTATTTCTCTGACAAGTCTCACAATCGGTCATGTATTTCCTGACATCTTTTGCTAACTACTTCTAATATAATAGATTTTTAATTGTTGAAGTGATGTGGAGTGCCCTCCTTAGGGACTATCATATGCAATGGTTATTATTCTCCTTCTTAGCTCTTCATCATAACTTATGGCCAGCTTTCCTGTCCATCATAGTAGGTCACTACTCCATTTATAATTCTCTGTCAGAATTTCTTAATTATTCAACTTATCAATTAAGTCTCTGATAATAGCATCTGTCCTCTACCCTTCTTTAATTTCATCCATCAAAGTTGCTTGAAGGCATTGTTAATGCCATTAGTTCTTGGCTAGATATATGCAACAATGTATTTGCGACTACATTCTCCTTACCGCTTCTATAAATAACTTCAAAATTGTAGCCTATTAGATTCGACAGCCAAGTTTGTTGAAAGGGTGTCAAGATGCTTTGTTCTAACATGTGCCTTAAACTTTTGTGGTCTGTTACCACTCTTAAAAACCCCTTCCATTCAAGTAATGGTGCCAATGTTCTACCACTTTAGTCACGGATAAGAATTCCTTTTGGTATGTCGAAAGGCCCTAGTATTTGGGAGCCAGTGATTTACTGAGGAATGTAATCTCTTTTGTTGGATAACAACCCTTATATCTATCCTGCACGCATCTGCTTCCATCATGAAGGGTTGTGAGAAATCCTGTAGTACGAGCACCGGTGTTGAAATCAATAATCCTTTCTACTTGTCAAATGTTTATTGTTGTTCCTTATATCTTTCTTAACTCCCAGCCGCATCTTTCTTTAGAAGTTCATTAAGTGGTTTGACAATTATTCCATAACGTTTAATGAATAGTCTATAATATCCTATTATTCCCAAGAAACCTCAAAGTTCTTTTAGGGTTTGCGATAAGGGTCAATGTTGCATGGTATGGATTTTATTGATGTCTATTGACACACAATCTTCATAAATTGAGTGCCCCAAATATTCAATTTGTCTGGCTCCAAATGTGCATTTCCTTTTGTTAAAGAAGAGTTGATGTTGCTTTAGAATGTGTAAGACCTTCTACAAATGATCCAACTGTTGCGTGAATTCCTGACCGTAGATGAGGAGGTCATCAAAGAACATTAACAAATTTTTCATAGATACGGCCAGAATATTTTGCTCATCAAACTTTAGAATGTCAAAGGTGCATTTGTTAGGTCGAATGGCATTATCAGAAATTCAAAATGACCATAATGTGTTTTGAATGTTAGTTTGGAATGTCCTCTTCCTTCATTTGAATATGTGATACCCTGATTTGAGATCCATTTTTGAATACTAGCTTGACCCTTTTATTCATCCAATAATTCTTCAATCATTGAAATTGAGAACTTTTTTTTGATGGTGTGCTTGTTTATTTCTCTGTAATCTACACACATTTACCAGGTATTATCCTTCTTCTTTACTAGGAACATTGGAGATGCATAAGGAATCATGCCAGTTCTTATGAATCCTTGCTCCAACGGCTCTTGCACCACATGCTTAATCACATCTTTCTACTCCCCCAAGTACTGGTATGGCCATATGTTTATGGGTTTCACTCCTTATTTGAGAGGGATGTTGTAGTCTTGCGTTCTTTTGGGAGGGAATTTCTTAGGCTCCTAAAACACCTCTCCATACTCCTCCAATAAGCCTTTTAATTCTTCTTATATGTTTGGACTTTTCCCCAGGGATAAGTTTTGCATATGATACTTCACTTGATGCATTAGCCTTAACATAAATAGAGAGTTTCTATTCGAATTTGTTATCAATTTGTGGAGTCCTTTATCGGATATTTCAAAAACTGTTTCCTAGGGGTTGCCTATAAGTCTAGCGGTTCATCTTTCCCATTAAAACTCCATGGTTCATTTATTAAAATTACAGAGTACGTTGTTAAGTGTCGCCAACCACTAAACACCCAAAAACAAATCAGAACCTCCTAATTTGATGAGAAGTTCTTACATATTTGGTGACATTTTAGCTTTAAACCCCCCTCCCACTGTGATACTTAAAGCAGGAATCTCCAACATGTCGGCCTCCTGCAGTTCCGATCAAGCACTTAATCATCTATAACATAAGAGGTGAACAATTGTGAGGACAATATTTGACTTAGATATTCTGAAGTTGCATCTTGCAAAATAGTTGATGATCCTAAATAATTGATTTGTAGATCCCTAATATTTTTTGTAAGTAGGTTTGACAATTTTGAAAGCTTGAACTTGGATTTACGTAAGATTGGTGATGAGAGGCTGGTCAATTTAACAGGTCAAAATGAATCATTCCCTTCCTGTACTTTTTACTTATGATAAGAATAAAATTTATGATTATATGTTTATTTACTTGATGCCATTACTTCTTTCTTTTTTTGATCATCGTTGTTGAAGATAAATAACCCTTCTATACGCCAATGATTTATATATAGGTTCTATTTGTCAAACATTTAGCTATTCAAACATGTAATTCATGGAATTTGATATTTCTTTTCACGTCTCATCACTAATAACAATTTTATATTGAATTATATATTTTTTTGTCTTCAACTTTAGACACATGACTTCAATTAGTTAGTTAATATATGGTCTTTGGAATATGATGGAAATTTTCTTTTTTCAATCCGCCATACATTTAGTTTGAGAAGTGTTGTCTAGTAATGATCTAAATATTTTGGAATTTATTTCTTTCTCTATTGTTTTTGATTAACCTCTTTCACGTCATTGTTTTTATGACATGGACTAAAATGTCATAAAGCTTTTACACTCATTTGTTGTCTTCTTTTTCCTACTTTTGGGTTCCATGTTCCTTGCAAGTACTTTTAATTTTGGGCTTATTGTTTGTTCCTATAGGTCTTCAACATTTAAAATACTTGGTGTTATCAGATACTGAAGTTGGGAGTAGTGGTCTATGCCTCCTTTCTGGTAAGATTAACTTCACATAAAACAAAAGTTATCTTTAGCTTTTGATTATTGTAGCATTGTATAGCCATTTATATTGCTCATTTGTTTTTTTTGGTAAATTAGGAGAACTAATATCTAGTAGATAATGATTCCATAAAATAGGAAAATCTTATCCTAGACTTAAGATAAGATAAATTAGCACCTAAGCATTTAGGGTGCTGCAAATTAGTAGAGATAAGTAGTTAGGATATTGATTATATACCATATCTTTCCTATTTAAGATGTATCTTTCAAAGAATAAAAGTACAGAACTTTAGTTGTTTCAACATGATATTAGAGCAATAGGATTAAATTATGAATTTCAAGGAATCCATGGTAGGTTCTAGTTCGGCTTATTGAGATGATAGTAGCGAGGTAACTTTAGTAGAAGGAAGTAGAATGCTTGCATCGATTTCTTTGTCATAAAAATCTCTCCAAATTATGATTCATAAGCTGAATAGTAAAAACTACCTTGAATAGTCCTAGTTTGTACATTTGGTGATCGATGATAAGGGGAAGCTTGGATATTTAAATTGTGAGGTCGAACAACTAGCTGTAAACAACCCTTGGTATCAACAATGGCGTTTGAAACTCAATGATTACTGTGTGGTTAATCAATTATATGGAACCAACTATTAGAAAGCCCTTTATGTTTATGCCAATAGCTCATGATGTTTGGGAAGCAATTAAGGAATCATATTCAAACCTGAACAACCACTCACAATTATTTAAACACCAGAATGTGAAAATGTAGTAATGTTGGCCTCCAAATTTTTTTTCATTAAAGTTAAGCATGGTTTAAATAATTTTTGAGATTTTGATAGATTAATTATTTTTGAGTTATTTAATTATGTCAAAGTTAGTAGGATTTATTGCATGGGTTAATGAAATTAAAGTGTTAAGGTTATAAGAATGTTCAAGGGTATTTTTGGCAATACATTTCAGTATAAAAGACATAAGGCATGAAAGGAAGGGTAAAATGGACATTTCTCAATCATTAAGGGCAAAATTGGAAGAAGTGTTGTCTTGCTTTTAAAGGAAAAAGAAAAACGTGAATTGAGGGAGAGAAGAGAGAAAAACGAAAATAGAAGAGAGGAGAAGAGAGTTTCGACGGAAAAGAGCAAAAAAAAAAGAGAAAATAAGCTAGGTTTCGATTTTTCTTAGCCTTCAAGAAAGATTTTGAGGTGGTTCATGAAGCTTGGGAAATGCATGGGTTTAGGTATTATAGGATCAATTTTAGTGAATGCACTTTATGGGTTCTCCAATTTGAATTCCTATTGAATGGAAATTTTGTCTTTGATAAAGGAAATCAAAGAAAGGCAAGAGGAGCAAGAGGAGAGGTATCTTCGAGCAAGTATTAAGTAAGGAATTAAAGGTGGGTTACATTTTTATAATTAAGTAATAAGCCATTAATGTTTCTTTTAAGAAATGGAAATAAATTATTTTCAACTACTTTATTCATGTACAATTGCTGCTTTTTAAATGCTTTAAGAATGTGCTACATATTTTTGTATGAATTGTGTTATTAGTTTATGAAATGAAAAATGAAAATGATTTTGAAAGGATATCAAGTTTATGAAATCAAGTTTAAAAAAAAGTGTCAATTTGGGCAACATGTTTACAAGTTATGAAATGCATGATTATGTGAGTTTATAATGGTCCCTTAAGTTAAATCAAGTGCACTTTGACAAAAGGCTTCTCCCGCCTGCCTGCTAGTGACATGGAGCTCCTTCATAGACTCCTCTAAGTTCACGGCTACGCAAGACCATTAAGTGGGATTGCGATAGTACGTTTTGTTCACGGCTACACAGGATCATTATGTAAAAATGTGTAGTACGTTCTATTTTGGATCCACCCAAACCATTTTGATGTGCTTATGTGCTCATGATATATTGATAAGATTGATGCTTACATGATTTACATTATTGGGAATTTGGTTGAGAATTTGAGAAATACGTGCTTTATAATTCAATGTGAATTTTTACAATGGAAATGAATATTTCAATGGTTTTTGCTTGTTACCGATTATAAAACTGTTACCCACGAGCTTTTAAGCTCACCCCGTTTCCTTCCCATCTTTAGGTGAGGAGCCTGAGATTGAGTAACCAAGAGTCAAGGCATCATTTCGATTATATTTTGTATTTGAAGTTAGTTCATGTAAAACAAGGCTTTAGTCGAAATTCGAGAATTATTGGGTTTTGTATCTTTTGTATTTTGAATTTTGATACCGATGATGTAATATGGCTTAGAATGCCATTAAAGCTTTGTAAAATCTCCTATGTTTTGTTGTAAAGGAAATACGAGTTGCGTATGAATGATGTTGAGTTGGAATTAGGTATAATTTGAAGAAGTTATCTTTAAGTGAGATGTTATGGAAAAGAAAGATAGGAATTATGAATGATGAAATGTAGTTGAATGTGATGAGTCAAATGATCTGAGATTTGAGATTTCAATGAAATAAAAAAATCGTAGTTGAATTGTTATAAATGATGTTATATTAGAGGAAGTGAAGTTGGGAAAATTTTCAAGTCTTTCATAAGGGTGAAATTTGTATTCTATCTTCAGGGAAAAATTGTACTAAGCTAGACTGAATTAGACAAAGTTGTCTTCTTGGACGATGTAGCTTGTCTTTCTAGCTTTCCAAAGCTATATAGTATGAAATTTTTGGACATCAGAGTCGAGAGATATGATCATTATAAGTTAGTAATGCTGCATAGGATAGACATAAGGGACAGTTACATTAATTTGAAAATTTGACCCTTTTAGAGGCAAAAACTTTCTTCAGGGTCTTATGAAAGTTGTAGGTCTAAAATTCTTCTTCGAAATGGTCTAAAAATGGCTTTAATCGAACATCTCTAGGGAAAATTATATCTATTTTTTCAAAATAGTTTGGGTAGGAGAAAAATGAAGAGTCATGATCTTGACTAGTCACAATCAAGACTCTGCAAAAATTTTCAAAAGTCACGATTGTGACTTGTAATGATCGCGACCCGCGGGTCATCCTAAATCTTAACACCTCTAACTCTTTTGGCCATAACTTTGTCATCTGACCTTCAAATGACTTGATTTTTAAACCAATAGATTCTTAATACATTCCTCTATCTCTTCATAAAAATTTATAGCTTTTGGTATTGATTTGAAAAGGATTGATTGAATCAAAGTAAGGGTATCGGTTGGAAGAGTATGAATTGGATATTTTACTGAACATACTTCGGTATTTTGAGGATATCTTGATCTGTAGAGCTCCAAATGAGATGATTCTTGTTTCTAAATAACCTAGAGACATAGAGCTACAAATTATCTAGAAAAAAATAGAATTCTAATTCAGTTTCAAAGACTTTCAATTTCTGGATGGAAGTTGAATATAGTGTACTATTTTAGTATAATAACAATCTGAAAATGTTTGTGGTATAACTTTCAGATTACTGAACCAAATTGAATGATTTTAGTTTCATTAGAAACTTAAGACAATAGGGAACATTTTTTTACAAGAAAGTGTTATCAAATTACTTCATCTTCCTTGTCAGAATATTTATGGAAAATAGACCCAAAGGTTTGGAAATCTAGAGAAATTTATAAGAAGAAATGAGAGTTTGGATAATGTGTGATCTGGTAATGTTGGAATAACATTAGTGAATGAATGGTTGATATCAATGTACCAAAGGTATGAGTTTTGTTTGGGAATAAAGATATTCACATGATTGAAGTTGTGATTCAAAGAAGAGGAGTAAAGTGTATCAAGTTAAAGTGAATGAGAATTTGATAATAGGAGCAAATAATGCTAGAAAAGAAATGATGAGTGATTGAAGTATGAAATGAAAATGAGCATAAGATATAAATTTTGATAATATATCCATGGGATGCATGAACCTCATTTGATACATATGATATATAACTGATAGTTCAAGAGACAAATAGTCTGCGATGTACTAATAGGATACAACATCCCTGCACTAGATTAGATATACATATTGAAAAGGGGAAAGACAATGTATTGCTCATAAATGATGAGCCTATTACTTTTAAAAAATGACTAACATTGATTCTCTAACATTGCATGAAGTTATGAGATCTGAAATAGAATCTATGTATGTTAGTCAAGTATAGACTTTGGTAGATGATCCTAATGGTATTGTACCTTTAGAATTCAAGTGGGTTTTTAAGAAATTTTTTTTGACATAGATAGTAATGTAAGTACATACAAAATAAGGCTAGTGGCTAAAGGTTACAAACAAAAATAAAGAGTTTCATTATGGTTATAACTACATATCAAGATTATGAAATCTAGCAAATGAATGTCAAAATATAATTTCTCAATGGGAATTTGCTTAAGAATGTGTATATGACACAACCTGAGGGATTTGAATATAAGAGATTTTTTATTCAAATATGCAAGTTGTAAAAGTTTATTTATGGTTATGGGCAAGCATCACAAAGATGGAATATCTATTTTGGTAAGACAATCAAAGAATTTAACTTCGTCAAAAATATGGATGAAACATTTATCTATAAGAAGGATAGTAGGAGTGTATTCATCTTACTAGTGCTATATATAAATGACATATTACTGAAAGAAAATGACATACAAATGCTTCAATCTGTAAAGATTTAGTTGTCCAAGAACTTTTCCATGAAGGATATAGGAGAAGCAACCTATATTATGGGAATAAAGATCTATAGAGGTTGATTGGCTTATCTCCATCCACGTATATAGACAAAGTGCTAAACAGGTTTCACATAGAGAATTCTAAGAGGGGATTCTTACCTATATCACATGGGGTTTCTTTCTAAAGAAATATATGTTCCAAGACAGAAGAAGAGAAGAATAAAATGGATTGCGTTCCATATGCTTCAGTAATTAGATAAATCATATATGTGATGTTATGTACAAGAACAAATGTCTCTTATGCCTTGAGCATGATGAGCAAGTTTTAAGCCAATCTTGGTGATTGTTGCTAGATGATTGTGAAAAATATTTTAAAATAATTGAGAAGGACTAAAGATTTTTTTCTTAGTTTATAGAGGAGTTGAACTAAGAGTTCAAGTGTATTCAAATGATAGTAGTTTTCAATTTGATCCAAATGGTAGTAGATCATAGTCAGCGTAGATCTTCACTTTGAATGATTATGTGGTAAGTTGGAATAGTTTTAAACAAACAACTATTGTAGATTCTACGACTAAGGCAGAGTATATTTCCATATCAGAGGCAACAAAGGAAGCAATTTGGATCAAGAAGTTCATCACCAGACTTGGAATGCTTCCTAGCATTGTTGAGCCAATAATATTGTATTGTGACAATAATGTTGCCATTCCACAAGAAAAGAAACCAAGGTCTCATCAACGGTCAAAATATATACTTAAGAAGTTTCACTTGATCAGGAAGATAGTGGATTGCAAAGACATGGCATTAGAGCAAGTTCTCAACAAAGATAATCTTGTAAATCCTCTAACTAAGTCATTGTCTCTTAAAAGACATGTTCAAATGGATGAATATGGTATTAGATACATCGGCAAATGACTTTAGTGAAAGTGAAAGATTGTTATTTTAGGTTCTTACAATCAACCGATTGGTTGCAATTTTATATATGACATTATTATTTTGATCTATAAAGGCATTCTTTCTTTACATTTGATGTTTTAATATTAAAGGTAAATTTCCTGGGATTTGGAATTGGAATTATGATGAAATCATAATTATGAGATTAAATTTACATTTTCGTATTATTCCTAAACTGTTCATATTTGTAATTTCATCAAGATGAAGATATTGATGAAATAGTAAAACTAGCATACATTATATTTCCTTCTTATGAAGAATGTAATTGATCTAATAAACTAAAGTATGAAGCCACTTAAACAATTGTGTGAGTGTTTATTTGAAAATAAGTTCACTGAACTAACCTGATTATGAGGATCCCAAATATAATATTACTTATGTGTCTATAGATTTCTTTATTATGATAATTGTATAATTGATCCTTAAACTTGAAATTATCAAAGTATCTTATATGATAATTATTATGTTGTAATGCTACTTATGACATATCCTATATAGGGTAGCTTATAGGCTGTTTGGAACACAGTGAATTGAATTCATGAACGAATTGGATTTAATTACATTAATGAAATTAGAATTGAATTCAATTTATACTGTTTGGAACAAATCCAGTAATGTTAGAATTGAATTCAATTACACTGTTTAGAACAAATCTAGTAATATTATAATTGAATTCAATTACATTGTTTAGATTAAATTATTAATAAATTAAATAATTTAAAATAAAAATTGTATTTATAAATTAATATTTATGTGAAAGATAGTTTAATTATTAATTCAAATTTTATTTGAATATTTATATATTTTAAATTTAATTATATTTATTAATAATAGTTATTATTTAATTACATATAATTTAATTACAAAAATTAAATTATTAATAATTTTTATTGATAATTAATTTTAATTTATTAAATATATAATTTTGAGTTAGGGTTTTGAAAATTTGATAAACAATCCAATCATATTAAACACAAACAAAAAGGTTTGTTCTTTTTCCAATTATATTAACCAGAAACATAAACGTTTGTTCTTTTTCATATTTTCATTTCACTCTCAAGCTTCCTAGTCACTTCCTCTGCA
Source organism: Erythroxylum orinocense (assembly GCA_025531955.1). Taxonomy (NCBI): domain Eukaryota; kingdom Viridiplantae; phylum Streptophyta; class Magnoliopsida; order Malpighiales; family Erythroxylaceae; genus Erythroxylum; species Erythroxylum orinocense. The sequence goes on from JANZLX010000001.1 coordinate 14,836,823, forward strand.
TCTTCATTCTCCACTCACGTTGGTGATGCGTGGCTGCTGGTGGGAGACTGGTTCGGTGCTGTTGCGTGGACGTGGGAGAAAGTAGCGTTGGCGATGCGTGGCTGCTGTTGGGAGACTGGGTTGGAGGCTGCTGTTGGGAGACGTTTGTCTGGTATAGGGTTGGAGATGTGGGTTTAGGAGTAGAATATAGAAGAGCCAAGCTTAATGGGTTGAATTCACGTGATTTGGAATGTGAATTCAATTTGTTAAGAAAGTTGGATTTAAACTCACACACGATTTCAATTCATGCCCTTTTTTTGGTTCCAAACAGATGAATTGAATTCAATCCCGTGTCTTCCAAATAAGCTGTTAATTTGTATTATTTTGACATAATATGAACCATATAAAGATAGTTGGATAAGTTAATAAAAAATTTACTATTTTAAAGTAATTAGAGAGAATGTTTCACTGTTCTTGATTAGTAGTGATTTAAAGAATTCTCTAGCTATAATAAATTAACATTTAAAAGATGTTTTCAAATATCAGTTATAAATTAATTACTGGTTAGCATGAATGAATATGATTAGATTTAAAAAGAGTAAAGATTATATTTATACTTTATATCCAATTGGATCATTAGATGACGAAAGGATTAAATTATACATCATAACCTTACATAGACATGTTAAATTAAAATCATTTCAACATACTTTGAACTTATGACCTTATGGTCATAAAGAAACAAGTTTTATCGGTTCCTCTAAGGCTCTTCCCTCTGCATGGCTATGAAAATGATATGAATTTAAACCAACCATGAATTGAATGACAATGCTTTACTTATCTTATCCAATGTTTTAAAAACAAGACCGGAAGTTAAACTGATAAGATAAAAGATTAATATTTAAAAGGTTCAACTATAATTAGACTATCATAAAATTGATTAAAGATTAAATAAAATTGAAGAATTTGAAATATACTTGAAAGAGATTATTCTTATTTATCGAAGAATTTAAAGTTTAATTAAAAAAGAGATTATTAAATGAAAAGTAATTAATTAATTTTAGTTTATAGAATTTATTAATTTAAAACATCGATCGATTAACTAATAAATTAATCGATTTATTAAAATAAATTAAACTAAAAATAGTCTCTTTGAAGTTAAGTACTATTGACCATTTCCAAATCCTGCGTCTCAGTGATATTTTTAGTGAGTGTTGTTGTTTATTTGTTGTTTTATTAAAATAAATTTAAAAAACTAAAAACCATCCTTAATCTTAAACCTGCCAAACCAATTAAATATTTTAATAATTAATCAACTCTATTGGACTAACAGACAAAGGCACCTATGCTTTTAAACATTTTTTTTATAGTTATATAATTACTTATTTGATGGAAAGAAATTAGGTGAAAAAGATTTAAAAAAGAAAACGTCAAGGGCATCATTATTCATTCAAATGTAAATGTAAATATTTTTAAATAAATTAAAAGAAAGTTTCAAATTTATTATTCAATATCTCTTCACCCCTTTATTCATTTCTTTCACTTTCCCTCTCTAGTCATAGTCGTCCGATGGCACTGGACTTATCAACAACCTTCATCTCTTTAACTTCCCACCGCCGTCACCATCACCATCACCATGCGCCGCTCTCCGGAGTACGAGCCACTGTCCTTCCTCTTCTACTGAAGACGCAAATACCTCAACAGTCGCTCTCCGTTAAGTCAACGCGCTCGTTTCCTTCCATTCGTTCCTTTAACTGCTCCACTTTCAACGGCCTCCGGAAGTTCTCCGTTGCCGCCACTCCTTCCCAGCAGACTGAAAATTCCGACTTGATCGCTAAGATTACTCAGGATGATCGCATTCCTGCCACAATCATCACTGGGTTTTTGGGGTCTGGAAAGGTAAGATAATTTTCTTTATTTTGTCTGTGGCAGATTGTTAATTTAGAATATTGAAGCTGGATGGAAAGAGAGTTAGTCTGGAAATGGAGACCCTTCTATAGACTTACCTTGTGATATTTTTGCAAGATGTCATCTTCATTTATAAGTATGGATATTTGTCACGGGTTTTCTGTTGTTCTTTTGGATTTTCATCGAAGTTTAGACACTTGGCCCATCGAAATGATCTCCCAAGAGTTAAAGACACATACTACGAGAGTTCCTGCTGACCAACTTTTCCATGTTTGAACAAGTTGCGATTTATGCAAATTATTGTTTTGAAATATGCCACTCCATAATCAAAGGCGGTGTGCATCTGTTCTTACCATTGCTGTGCTTATCATTTGCACTTGGCCTTTTTGCGGGATTGCTGTGCATACGTCATATTTTTCATTTACTTGTGTTGACATGCTTTGCTATGATAAACAGACAACATTGCTGAACCATATTTTGACTGAAGATCATGGAAAACGCATAGCAGTGATTGAAAATGAGGTATGCTGTTTGTTATTTTTTTAGCAATTTCCTTTCTAATTTTTTCTGTGATACATGAATAATTGATCATCTTTTTGGGGGTTACGTTTCATTCGATATATAAAGCTCAGCAGCATGATAGCTTGATTTTTGCTAGATGAAAAGAAGAATTAGTTTAGTGTTTGTGTAGAAAAATTGGTTGAAAATATCATGTATTGTGGGACACTAATAGAACTTCTTAGATGACTCACATTGTTGTGTTTAATGTGCAGTTTGGTGAAGTGGATATTGATGGTTCTCTGGTTGCTGCAAAAACTACAGGGGCCGAGGATATTGTTATGTTGAACAATGGTTGTCTATGCTGTACAGTGAGGGGTGATCTTGTGAGGATGATCTCAGAATTGGTTGAGAGAAAGAAAGGGAAATTTGATCATATTGTAATAGAGACTACAGGTAAGAAGATAGTCTGGGGCATACGCTGAAGTTGTGTTTGTCAATGACAAAAGAGTCTTTATCTCAGATTTTTTTTCTCCATAACTGAAGAGTGTGAGTTATCTTAGTTACTAGTCGAATACAAAACTGTATATGGAGTGGGTTTCATGCATATGAGATATATTGTTTTGTAATTGTTGTTTTTAACACATTCTACGTCCAATTTTTGCAGGGCTGGCAAATCCAGCACCAATCATTCAGACTTTTTATTCTGAGGATAGGGTTTTCAATGATGTCAAGTTGGATGGAGTTGTCACATTGATTGATGCAAAGCATGCTGCTTTTCATCTTGACGAGGTTAAACCAAAGGGAGTGGTAAACGAGGCAGTAGAGCAAATTGCTTATGCTGACAGGCTTATAGTAAATAAGGTACTCTTCTTTATCAAATTTTTGACCCTCGGGAGAAATCAATAAGATTCATGGCCATTAAATTCATAAACTTGTAGAATTAATGTTTTGTATGTCTGAGTGAAGATGATTATTAGCTTGCTGACTTTTTATCTGTTCCTGATTGTCTACATCTTCTATGTTGTTAAAGACAGATCTTGTTGGTGAACGAGACATTGCTTCATTGGTACAGCGGATAAGGGTTGATATACTAATCTTATTGAAGCCCTTCTATTTATTTACCCTTATTTGAGTACTTGTTTTTAAGTTGGTACGTATCTCTGATGCAGAACATCAATTGCATGGCTCATTTGAAGTGGACACAGTATGGAAAAGTTGACTTGGACTATGTACTTGGCATTGGGGGCTTTGATTTGGAAAGGTTATTGATGTTGTCTTTTGTTGATATTGCATTTCGTACTTTAATGTTAAATGTAGGACGCCTCTAACTCTTTATTGAGAAGTGATCTTATCTGCTTTGTGCTCCAATTTCCTCTCTTGTTAGACCATTATCTTGCTTGTTGGTTACATGATTGTTTGATGCTTTACATTTCCTATTGAATGATGTGTTTTTTCATTCTATCTATGGCCCTTCTTTCTTTTATTTTCTGCCTTTAGGGGATGGGGTTAGAATTTTGGAGGATATGGACTTCCAAGTAGAAGGTCTATGGAATTAGATTGATGACAAGAGTCATATTTTCATTGGAGTTGGAATCAATACTTAAGCTAGATTTTAAGATTGCAGTTTGAGGAACTGAACATACTTAAACATGTATACAACACATTGTGGTAATTGGTAGTTATATGAGGCTTTTGCTGTTATGTTTCGTAAAGCTTTGTCAACAAACATAGTTTTTTGGAATTTTTATTTTGAATTTAATTTAGTTCTATGGATTATCTTCAGCTTAATATCTTTGGTTAGATCAGATGCCAGATGTTGTAATGATCTGACAATAAAATGTAATAGTTAAGTTTGGCGGCTAAATTGAACTGATTCTTTCCCAGGGTTGACAGTGCTGTAAATGGAGATGCCAGAAATGAAGATTGTGTTGGCGATGATCATAATCATGGCCATCATAACCATCATCATGATCATGACCACAGCCATGGTAATCTTAAAGTTTCTTCAATCACAATGACTATTTGTTGTGCCAGGCTTGCTTTTGATAATTTGGGTATATCAGTCGGTCATTGAGGTCCTTGAAATGTAGGAAAAGATTTGATTACATGAGCTAAATATTTTCCTCGACATATATGTATTAGTATAGTTAATGGAACCTATGAAGATTGTAGTGAAATGTCTTACTTGTAAATAGGCCCAGGGTGGGTTGTGTGACATTTTTATGTCTCCCTCTTCTCATTGGCAAGTTGCTTTTATGACAGAAGTCTCCATTAATGTTCTTATTTAGGCCTCACATAAGGTCTCCATTACTGGATTTCTTCAAAATTGCATTTTTTTTCTTGTAGTAGGAGAGATGACCATGCTTAAAATGTGTTAGAGACCAAAATCTCTAACTCATATTTCACACAAACACAGAACATGCATAGCCACAAAACAGCACATACCGCAGCACAGAACCACAACACAGCAGAAATACAATAGGAACAGATGATGAATATAGGTAACTCTATATATTGATATGCTAGACTTCGAGGGCTAGCAATCCTCCACAGTAGCTAATCTTTGAGGGTTAGCTAACCTCCCTACAATAACCAATCCTATATCATAACCGAATCCCCTCTACCCAACCCCTCACCATCTATTTATTCCCTTCCTGTAACTAACTCTCACGTGACTCACTCTTTTATTCCCTTCTTCTGGAACCTACTGGAATCGGGTCTCAACAATACCCCCCCCAAAAGAACCACCTTGTCCTCAAGGTGGGAGGAAAGAAGTAGATTATGGATGGAATCAAACTTATCCCATAGTCGAACACCCTTCGGACTTTCAGCAGAACTTGCTGGAGTGACTCCCCAATGGCAAAACCTGCTTTCCTAGGATCGAAGACGCTTCTAAATTGCACCCATTCATCCTCTACTTCCTGTAACTCCACCGGTTGTTCTTCATCTGCTAGAAGGATATGGAATGGCTTCTTCCCACATACCTGCCCTAGCGTGTACTTCCCATCACAACGGTAGCAAATTCCTTGCTGCCTCTTACGGTGTAGCTCCTCTGCAGTTAATCGCTTGAAGGGAAAGGATTGCTCTCTTCGGCCACTCCTTCGTTCCTCGCTAATTGAACCGGACCCCCATTTATCCAACGTTTTGCTTTGTACTGGAACGGGTCTGTTGTTGGAGCTTACCGCCATAGTCGATGCTTTCCCTTCGTCGGTGAACCTGCGATTAGGGATCCAGGAGGTGTTTGTCGAATTAGGGTGAGCTGGTGAAGCAGTTGGCACGCCCCAAGTATGAGAACCCGATGCTCCTATCCCTCCTAACATCGTCGGGTTTTTATTACTCTTGGATGACTGGTTTAACAGGGCCCAGTTTCGGCCTTCTGTTATCTGGGCCAACTCCAAGACTTGGACCCACGACTCTGGCTGGACCATCATCGCCTCCACACGTATATCCCCCTTCAAACCCTTCATGTAAGCCGTCGTCACCATCTCCACCGGAACCTTACTCAACATCGGCGTGACAACGTCGAAACTCTGGTGATAAATAGCCACCGTTCCCGTCTGCTGAGTCTTCGACCCCACTTTTGTGTCGCCGAACCTTCGTACCACAGCCTTCTTAAACGTATCCCACACGACGATCGGCGACCATTTTTGTCGCCATTGATACCAACTCAGTGCGTCACCTTCCATGCAACTCGCTGCTGCCTGCAACCGCCGCTCCGGTGAAACGCCATTCAGCTCAAAGTACCACTCCAGTCGAAAAAACCAGCCAACCGGATCCTCCCCGTAGAACAGAGGAATCTCCAGATTCCGATGGCTCTTATCTCCCCGTGTCGGTTCAGTTTGAACCGATGCTTCACCCGTAAGTTTTTGCTCCGAACTTTCTTCTGCTTCCTCGACAACTTCCTTTGCCTTCCCTTTATTTTCTATTCTTCTTAAAATTTCGAAGATGGAGGAGATGTCTCCAGCCACCTTATCGAGCTTCGCCTCTATTCTTGTAAGTACCATCCCCGATCTCAACATGCTCTGATACCAATTGTTAGAGACCAAACTCTCTAACACTGATTCCACACAAACACAGAACCTGCACAACCAACAATCACACCACACAAACAGCCCAGAACAACACACCAGCAGTAATAATAGGAACAAAAATGGAATATAGATGAATATATATATGAATATGGATGAATATCAGTATCTATTATTATCTAGCTAGCTTCGAGGGCTAGGAACCTCCATAATAGCTAGCTTCGAGGGCTAGTAACCTCCCAATACCCAATCCTATATGATAACCGTATCCCCTCTACCCAACCCCTCACCATCTATTTATTCCCTTCCTGTGACTAACTCTCACGTGACTCACTCTTTTATTCCCTTCTTCTAGAACCTACTGGAATCGGGTCAACCTACTGAATCGGATCTCAACAGATACATAAGATAATCTTACAAAGCCAATAACATACAGAACTTGTCAATTGCTTAGATCATTAAAAGCTCTTACCAATCCAATACATTGCCCAACCCATGGGCAGTGGTGGTCAAATCGTTCTACACAGTTGTTGCAAATTGAACAATGTGAACAGCGGGGAGGTCTGTAAAGCATGCAAGTGTCACAATACTTGATCTTCACAACCATTCCATTGACCTCTACATCCTTAAAGCGTGGCAGACGTAACTGTGGAGTTTGACCAGCCCCAACGTCTGTGGCCCCATCAAAGTTCTCTGGCTCTGGAGGATGTGCATTGCGTGGAATTATGCCAGGATCTCTTCCAGAGGTTAGCAGGAGAAGCGTTAAAACCTAAAAATCCAAAATGATCATCACTTTAGAAATTATTATTGCCTCCAGGTCCTACATATTCCATCTTTCACAAGGAAGACATTGCCTAGAATAGAAAATGCATTTTATCCTACCATGAAATACAAAATTGACCTTCTCCATCACTATCTACAAATTAGGGCTCCAATGAGCTGATATACATATTGATGTGAAAGGTTCAACCTAGCTTAATCACAACCAACATATTCATGAAGACAAAGCAATGCAAACTATGGTGTCCAAGGTTTTAAGGTGAATCAAAACAAATAAATTCAGATTGGTAAAACCTAGGATAGGCCAAATCATTCACCACTTTGTTGCTGCCTTTGTCTTAAGATTAATAAATAGTGCTTTGGAATTGTGCTGCTATTGGCAATTATTCAATTTCCCATCTTATTGTATATGTTCTCCACTCAAAATTTCCAAAACTTTATTCTCTCCCCAGTTTTAAACATGCATATTCAAAGCTAATGATTTACACTCAATTAATGAAGTAAAAATTCAAGATTCTGAGAGAGAGTGCAACAACAAAAGCAAAACATTACAGGAACCATACGTGAGATTATTTTGCACTTGGGCAAGAGGAATTGGTTAGACAGAACTCAACATAGGAAAGGAACCTTTCTTAATCTTACAATAAACAATTTTTCAGAGCCGGAGAAGGCAAGCAGATTTTCATTAGATAGAAAATAATCAGGACATTCAGAAAACCTTTAAGAGTGCCAATTATGCTTGTTAAACCCATCAGAGTGAATATTTTTGCCATACTATGCAGTAAGTTTTAATAATTGATTTTCTTTTGGAAGTAGGAAAAAGACTCAATAAATCTTTTAATAGTTGACAATGACCAGGTCAAATTTATACGTATTTTGGAGCATATTGCTGGCATCAATTGGATTAATGAACAAAACATAGAAATGGCAATTTTTGCCTGGCCCGGCCTGACCTGACCCTGCTCAGCCTGAGGTCAACTGGTTCAGCCCAAGTTGACTGGACTTAGGGTATTTTTTTTTGGGCCTCGGCCTACTGCAGCCCAGCCCAGCCAGAATATGTCAGTAAAATGACATTGTTTTGAGTGAAACGACATCATTTTAAAATTTTAATTTGAAAAAAAGTTACACAGGCTTTGGGCTGGCCAAGCCTAATTGGGCTCAGGTGGTGAATCTCAAGCTTGATCGGGCTAGGCCCAAGCCCAATCCTAAGCCTAACAAAACATGGAGATGCACTTTTCTTTTATAACTAAGATCAAGTCAGACATGAGAGATCCAAATCTGGAAACATATTTAAACGATTGCTTATGAAAAAGCTTCTAAAATGATACATTGTAGGGATACATGGATTCCAATTATACATATGAATACTCTCTGCTGAAATAATTCCTAATTCAAAAAATCCCAGGTCAATGTGTCTAATTTTCTTTTTTGTTGCTCAAAAATAAAACTGTAGGTAGCAATCCTATTAGGTTCTAACAAGGGTATCATTAGCAGTAGAAGATCCAGACAAATGCTTAGACATGAAATCCATTTATACATGAAATAAGCATCCACGGTGATCTTACATGTGCCAGTTGATTTCATACCATGAGAAGGTAACAGCCAACGGATTAACCAGCAAAAATGAAAGATCTCAGAGAAGTTTGAATTTCTACATTTATAGGGAGAAGTTCATGAATGTGGACAAAAATGAGATCGATACGACTACCAACCTTAAAACCTTGAGAGGCAGTTAATTATGCGAAAAAAAGTGGAGGAAGAACCAATAAATTAAAAATATTCATTTGATAGGAATTACATGTCCTATAATGCAACAGAGGAGTATTATGTGTGCATATATCCATGTTGTGGGTGAGTGATTATGTGACTGAGAGAGAGACAAAGAACTCACATAAACAGTGAAAACAACAGCAGCAACCATTATTGATATTCCAAGGTTATTAGAAAAATCATCCATCAGCTTTCTGGCAACAAAGACACAAAAAACTGCCACCGGAGCAACAATCAAGAATATAGTCAAGAACAGGGATCTGACATCTGGTCCAAATATAAATCTTCCCTGAAGAAAAAATATCTGTGAAAGAGCACCAAGAAACAAAGTTACTGGGAAAGGTAATCCAGCAATGCAATTTGAAGGGATAAATGTGTAAAGACAGTAATATACCTAGGTTGTTACTCTCTAGAGCCTGACATATAAATTCCATCATAAATAACTAGCTGAATTTTTCAAACCTTTTAGCTAGATAATGTCTATTAAACATCCAAAAAAACTACTTGCACAAAAAAAAGATCTTGTTATTGAATTGAAACATATAAAATTTGACTAATCTGACTAACATGGAAATTAGTAAAACAAAATGGTTTAATAATTGAATAATGTGATTATTTAGGGGTTCAGCAACTTGTACACCATCAATGACAACAGCATCACCGAGCATGCAACATATCAACTAAAGTGATTTTGAACACACAAGCCTTTCTCCAGTGGGTTTACAATCATGGAGAACAAGGTAACTCTAATTTGAATCTAGTCACATAACACCATTGTGTCATCAAGCTTGATCAGCAAGCAAAATCTCTTCCCTAACAGCCAATGATGGCCATGAGATTTCTCTACTTTTTCTCTTTTCTTCATTTCCACATTCAAACCATGATATAGGTTCTCTTCATCCCAACTTCCTATCAAACTGATCAGAGGTTCCTGGGTGTGGTACGTTCAGCATAGATTTTGAATTTAATTGTCACTCATTAACCATTAAACCCACCACAAAAAGTGTTAATCACATATATTCCAAATATAAATAAAGCATGCTGCTTTTCACTAACCAACGTAAACACATAGAATCTATATCATCTATGAAGCTACTTCAGGGAAAAATAAATGCTCAACCATTTGTTTCTAACATTTCATCTCCTAGAAACTATTCTCCAGCTATAAAAGCAATTTGGTAAGCATCATTTAAATACAATGTTTTCTACATTACAGTGAACCCAAAAAGGAAAGGTCCCATCTTTAGCTGCAACGCGTGATTGTCTACACCACATCAAGTACAACTCTTATTACTCCAATCCAAACCCATGTACAACATCAATTCAAGCACAAGCATACCAACTTACTCAATTTGTTTACTTAACTAAAAATCACAAAATAAAATAAAATAAAGGGAAATAAAAGCGGCAACATTGAACAGAAATCAAAAAGATTTTTTAAAAAGAAAATGTAGAAACCAACAGGTTACTTACATTACTTCCTTTCCAAGTTTGATAGACCCGTAAATCGCCGCCAGCAGATCCCGGATCGGATCGCTGAGGTGGCGGCACTACATACATTTTTCTATTTTCTTTAATTACCTTTTCACTCACTCTCAGCTTACTAGATCCCCAATTCCAAACACTTCCAAACCCTAGAAATGCAACAACACCAGAACCACAAGTTGATTTCCAATGTTTCTATAATCTCTCTCTACAGCTCCACCTTTTCACTTCTGTTCCAATAAAGCTGAGTCAGCTAGCAACCTAAGATTGGGTGCTCGGGGGCAGAGTAACGGCGCCGACGGCAGTAGTGGTGATGATAGTGATGGGAGTAGTGAAGGAGGGTACTTTTTCACTACTTTCTGGAGGAGAAGTGAGATTCTCATGTATGTAGCCGCACATTTATCGAGGTGTGACGTGGATAGCTTTAATTGGATGGAGTGGAACTTCCATGCTGGGTGGACCGGCCCTGTTCGGTTTTTAACCCAGCACATAAACAATGAAAAGTGGCCCTCGGAGACTTTGGATCCTTTTATGCTTTTAGTTTTATTGCAGCGCGGATCGTCTGTTCAAGATATCCTTGTCTTATTCTGTCCAGTGAATAAACGACGTCATTTTTTAACCAAAAATTTCATCCTGTTAGAGCCTGTACGTCCTACCCACGTAAATATCAATTCTCGCGAGGGCGAGCCGCAGCTCGCCCTCGCAAGAATGGACATTATATACATATGGAGCGCGGATCGTCTGTCTAAGATATCCCTGTCTTATTCTGTCCAGTGAATAAACGACGTCGTTTTTTAACCAAAAATTTCATCCCATCAGAGCCTGTACGTCCCACCCATGCAAATATCAGAGAATGGACATTAGATGGCCATAATTCTCGCGTGGGCGAGGGGCGAGAACAAATGGCCAGCAAATGGCCATTTGCATTATTTGTGCAAATGGCCATTTAATGGCCATTTGAT
>JANZLX010000001.1:14907580-14917915 GCA_025531955.1 Erythroxylum orinocense
TAATTCCTTGCAAGGCGTTTGGACAATTCTGAGAGAGAGCTAGATTTTGCATTAAGATGATAGTTAGATCTTTGATAACTTTACAAGCATATTGATCATGAATCATCAATTGTATTTTGTAACTCTTGTAAAGGTATTCGATGAAATGTTGATATGTTAGTAAAGCTATGGATGGAAATCTTGTATGAACTCACTTTTGAAATAGAAATGAATGAGGAACTTGAAAGTTCCCTTTTGCAAGCTTTTGTGACTTGTGCCATATTATTTATGTTGAATGTGTATATTGCTTGAGATTGCCTTTTTGCTAGTGCTAGAATAGCTTTGAAATTGAGAAGTTGAGTTTGGAAAGTATTATATAAGAAGTGTGAATGATTTATGTTTAGCATGTGAGAGTTGAATGATGAAGTTAGAGGTTAGATGAGGATTGAAGTAGTGGTTGAATGTTGATGAAGTTGTCTTATTTTGATGATTAGAAGTGTGTTTGATGTTTGGGTGGAGGATAGAAGGCTTGGAAGGAGTTCTGGACTTGTTGTCCAGTGTGTGTCCGTTAAACGGACATGGAAGTCCGTTTAACGGACACTCTCGGGTGAAATTAGTCACCCTGTCTAGTGTTTGTCCGTTTAACGGACACTCTCGGATGGATTTGGTGTGCGCCCTCAGCTTGTGTCCGTTTAACGAACATGACTGTCCGTTTAACGGACACTCTCGGGTGGTTTTAGGGGTTTTGGCCACTTCGTGTCCGTTTAACGGACATGTCCTGGTCAACCTTAGTATGTTGCGTTTTTTACTGTTTTCGAATTCGAATCTCGCTTTGTGGTTTTCTAATACCCTTTGTACCCCTCTTAGGTTTCATTGGGACAACCCTGATTGTGGGCACCCGCTCGCGATTTTCGTTTCCGTTTTGGATAGTTGAGCTTCGGGACTAGGGTCCGACACCACGGTTGGGCATCAGGAGCGGCGTCCAACAAATATTATGCATATCCAATCTGGGCATGATCAAAATTTATTCTCTAGCTCGAGGTGGAGTGTTATTATTATATATTATGAATTAATGTACATATATTATAGGGATTCTAGCTTTATTTTAAGAAGCTTGATGGTAAGGATTGACATTATTTCCCTACCATCTTTAGACACACATCATGTATATAATTAAAGATGTACAGTAAATACAAATCATTGAGTATTAAAGACAATTCCTAAGTAAATATAAGAGCAAAGACACCAAGAGAGAAAAAAAATGTATTATTACTGTGGGCATATTCGTTGTTCATTGATGTAAAAAAGAGTTGGTTCAAGTGAAATGTGGTTAAGAAAGAGTTACTTTAGTTTCTACTTCTGTTTTTGTTTCTCTAGCTTGGTTTACAAAGTTCAGAATTACATGGTAATGGGGATTTATTTAACTAATTCAACAATGGGTTTAGCTATTAATTTGTGAATATGCCAAGATTGCATGAACATTTGCTTGATGCTAATATAGACATAAGAGCTTTGTTGATTTGTGCTAATGTGCTTGGCAAAATCTTTGCTTATAGAAATATAACCACTCATATTTATGGAGACTTCTATTTTTCACATTATACATTTTCATGTATGAATTTTGAAATGCAAAGTTGAAGAAGTTTAGGTATTGTCTAATTATACCTTGAAACAAATCAGATAATTATGGTGCGTAGCCCCATTCTCACAGTAATGTGTTTTTTTTATTGAATTTGAATAGTAACAATTTGAAAAAAAAAGTAAATTATTAAGATTGTTATTAAAACTATTAAGCTATCAATTGATCTAGTTCTGTAACATCCTATTTTCCCTATATTAAAGGTTAGAACCCTAGAATATTGAATATGAGAGATACTATTGAGAAAATTAGGAAATGCATTTCTCTTTAACTTGTCCTTTTCTCTTCTAAAGCAATAAAGATTCTGTGCGTGGAGAACATGTAGCAATTTGTTCTTTATAATATTTTTTCTACAAAGGACTATTCCAAATGTATTCATTATCTGTAAGTAAGTTCCATGCTACTTTCGTAAGGAAAACTTGATTGTTGACATGAGCACTTTTAATGCCAACTCCTCCCAATGTGTTTAGAACGAGGGGAACTATAGGACCAAGTGCATTTTTTATCGTTGTGTTCGTTCTGTCTCATAAAAATCAGTGCACTTCCATGTCAAAATTGTCACAAATCTCTTTTAGAAGTTTATAAAATTTTGAATTTACCATAACATCTTTACTTGCCAAAGATAGTTGCCTAGCTTTTCAACCTAATCATTATTTAAAATTGGTAAGGAGCTCTTTATAAGCTTAGACTATGGAGTGAATTATATAATGCTCCTAAATTGTTGGACCCCGAACTTTTCATTTGTGAAATATTAGAGTTGATGAATGGGAAATTTCGGTGATTAGTGGTGAGTAAAGAACCAATAAATGAAAGTTCTTGAACCAAGAACGTATAGACAAGAGTAAAGTAGAGAATGATAAAGTGGATAGATTCATAATTGGCTATGGTGTTTTAGGTGGATAATATATTTTTGGAATAGAAAGAATTCAGGTGACAGTTATAAGTGAAAAGAAAGCAAAAATGAAGTTGAATTTGTGCAGTAAATTAATTAAAAATAAGTATATATGTGTATGTTCTGTCATTAGTGCTCATGGCTAATTATGAACTATATTTTTCTTTGTGGATGATACTGATTTGAATTGAAGATGAGAATGAAGAGTAAGTGACGTAGAGAAAGAATGATCTTGATATGAGTTATGTTAAGGAAAGATTTAGAAACAAAATTGGCAGTGATCTGGAATATATTCACTGAGTGTGCTTTGGTTTGTTAGCCATAACGTTTTTTTAGTTATCCAAACAAGATGATTCTTGATTTGGATTAAAATAGAAACATATGTCTATATTTCGTATGAAGACATCGAATTTCAATTATGCCTTTAAGAATCTCAAAATTTGTCATGAAGTTGAGAACTGGGTGCAGAACATTGGTAGCTGAGTGTAAATTCGTGTTCGGAATTCATGGGAAATTCTGGGTTAATCTAGGCTGATTTTGGCAAAGTTGCCTTCTGGAAAGTTGTAGATCTTTCTTTTATCTTTCCAACGGAATTCATGGGAAAATTTTGGACATCTGACCTGAAAGTTATGCTCTTTTTATTGTCCTATCTCAGTTTTGTTCCGTCTTAGTTTTGTTTCCGTCTCATAATGACATCATCATTTGTCTTAATATAACGTCAGCATCGTCTCAGTTTTGCTTCCATCTCAGAATGACGTCATCATCGTCTTAGTATGACGTCAACATCGTCTTAGTTTGATCGTCTCAGTTATTGTTCATACCTATTGTCTTAGTTACTATTCATCGTCATCGTCTGTTCTATTTTCGACCCATCAGATGAAAGAATTTGCCTTTGACGTCTTTATGGTAGTTGTAACTCTTGAAGTCTTCTTTCCAACCATGTAAAGAACACCTTAATATGATATCTGTAGGGAAAGTGATAACAATTGTCACAACCTTGTATCAGTTGATGATGTCACTTTAACTCAAAAATGACATCATATAGTTTGTTCTGTTTTTGACCCCTCAGATGAGAGAATTTGTCTTCATGGTCTTCATGAGAGTTGTAGCTCTTGACGTCTTCTTTCCAACAATATAAAGAACACCTTAATCTGATATCTGTAGGGAAAGTTATGACAATTTTTCCAACCTTGTATTGTCTGATGATGTCACTTTGCCTAAAAAATGACGTCATATTATATGTTCTGTTTTTGACCCCTCAGATGAGATAATTTGTTTTCATGGTCTTCATGAGAGTTGCAGCTATTGAATGTTGATTTCCAACTATATAAATAACACCTCAATCCGATATTTTTAGGGAAAGTTATGACAATTTTCCCAACCTTGTATCATCTGATGACGTCACTTCGTCTAAAAAATGACGTTATATTGTCTGTTCTGTTTTTGACTCCTCAGATGAAAGCATTTGCCTTTAAGGTCTTCATAAAAGTTGTAGCCCTTAAAATTCCCTTTCGAAAAATCCAAGGAAAACCTCAATCAGAAATTTCTACAGAAAGTTATGGATGTTTCTCCAAAATAGGTTCAGTATGATTGAGGTTATAAACATGGTTGCTTCTTTTGACTATAACTTCTTCACTAAACCTCCAAATGACTTGATTCTTGAACCATTGGATTCGTAAGACTTTTCTCTATATCTCCAACAAAAATAGAAGCTATCTGAATTGAAATAAGAAAGATTGAGTGAAAAGAGTGGGGCGGGTACAGTGAATGTGCTTAAATAATATGAACTGGTGTTATCCCACTGAATACACTTTAGTATTTTGATGATTTCTAGAGCTCTATTGATCCAAATGAGATGATTTCTGATTTTTGGTAAACTAGAGACATAGAGCTACAAAGTGTCTAAAGGAAGTGAGTTGTACTTCAGTCCCTAAGATGTTTGAATTTTAGATGGAAGTTGTGCATAGTATGTTGTTATGGACAAGAGTAGTCTAAGAATGTTTGAAGTATGTCTTTTAAAGCACTGAATCAAATTGAATGATTTCAGTGGCATCGGAAACTTAAGTCAGTGGGGGACATTTTCTAAAAGAAAGTGTTATGTTAGAATATTCAAGGGTATTTTTGACAAGACACTTAAGTTAAAAAGACCATAAGCTTATAAGGAAAGATAAAATGGATTTTTTGGACTCATTAGGGACATAAAAGGACAAGACCAAAATATGGACTTAAATTTAAGAGAGGAGTAAATGTGAATAAGAAGATTCTAGAGAACAAAATGAGTGTCATGAAGAGAGAGAAAGAATGAAAGAGAGAAAGAAGAGAAAACAAACTAGGATTTTAATTTCCTTAGTCTTCAAGAGATATTTTGGGGCTATTTAATGAGAGAGAAAAGGTAGAGGAAGAGAAGAGCTTCCATTTAAGCTAAAGATCTCTTCATTTGGTGAAGAATGAAGATAAGATCATTTTGAAACTTTTGGGATTCTTGAAAGGATTTTAGTTCATAGAGTTTAGAAATGTTTGGGTTTAAGTATTTTAGAAACAATTTTAGTGATTATGCTCTAAGGGATTTTTCAATTGAAAACCCTATTGAGTGGGATTTTTGTTTTGTATAAAGGGATCAGGAGAGACAAGAGGAATAACAGGAAAGAACCATTGATACCTCAGGTTGTTTACAAAGAAACGAGGCATTTTGAGCAAGTCAAGTCTTTAAGCAAGGAAATTAAGGTAGGTACATGTTTATAATAGAGTAAATAAGCTACTACTATTTTCTTTAAATCAAAGAGGTTTTCTAATTTTATTTGCATCATAAGTGTTGCATTATTGTTCATAAATGATTTGTGAAATTTGCTATATGTTTGTTACATGATTTGAGTGATGATTTTCAAAAAGAAAAGACCACGAAAGTGGCATTTTGAAAAAGATGCATGTTTCTGAAAGCATGTTTTCAAGAATGGTTTTTAAGATATACATCAAGTATATGGAAAGTAAGTTTCCAAGAAAAGTGTCATTTTGGACAACGAGATTACAAGTCATGAACTATGTGTTATGTGGGTTTATGGTGGTCCCTTAAGTTAAGTCAAGTGCACTTGTCTAAAGGATTCTCCCACCTACCCGTTAGCGGCATGGAGCTCCTTCATAGACTTCCATAAATTCACAGCGACGCAAGACCATTATATGAAAATACATAGTACGTTCTGTTTTGGATCCATCTGAACCATTTCTGATGTGCTTATGTGCTTATGATATATTTGAATAAGTTTTATGCATTCATGTTTTGTAAGTTGTGAATTTTGACTACATGACAAGACTTTGAGAAGAATGCGCTTTATGGATTTCAAAGAAAGTTTTCTAAGACAAGAAAAATGTTTTCAAGGTTTTTGCTTATTCTTTTTATTATAAACTGTTTCTCACGGGCTTTCAAGCTCACCCGCATCTTGTCTCCACCTTTAGGTGATGAGCAAGAGATGGAGTGAAAGAGAGTTAATGCAGGCTTTAGCCATATTTTAGAAATTTTGTAGTTCTTGTAACTTTCAAAATTTGAGATTTCGGATTATGTTGTAAATAAATTTTTCAAACTCTGTTGCTTGAGTAATGAAATGACAGATTTAATTAGTTCATTTATGTATATATGTTTACATTGATTTCAAGCAAGATGGATGAGTTGGTTTTGATGTTGACTTTTTGTGGCCACATTACCTTTGTGGAATGATGTCTATTATGGGTTCATGGGAATAACCCTACGAGGTATTATGGAGGCCCAAGTTAATTCGATGATGTTCAAGGAAATTCCTTAGGATTAAATAGAGGTGTATAGTAAATACAGTCATTAAGTATTCGTGTCATAGTATCATAGCCATACTTGGATATTTGAAAATTTAAGTTTTTATCTAAGTGTAGAATTTCAGCATTATTTAAGTGTTCTTTTACTTGTTGTAGCATTAAGTGTTTGGGCCACTCAGTTAATATGACATTTGAGTCTCACTATTAGCACCATTGGATTTTCTAGCCACCGATTGGCCTTTAATTGAAAGTTGGCCACTGGAGGTCTTGCGAGTAAGCCATATATGCCATCAGAAGGTCAATTGTTTATCCTACACGTTGGTGAGTGAAAGTACGTGTGACGGAGCTATACCACCTGTCACCTCTCCCTTCCGGCTTGCTTAGGTATTTGACCCACCACCACCATTGACTACCTAGGGGGGATCGGCGTCATAACACTAGTCAAAATAAAATAACTAGACCTACTAGCAGTGGTGAGTCTAGGTCGATTCCACAGAGAGTGTGTGTAAAATTTATGAAATGAAACTAACCGGTAGCTAGACTTAATAGGGTGGGTTTTGTTTTTGAAAGAAGAAAATAAAAAGAAACTACCTAATAAAAACAAATTAAAGAAAACATGCAAAAAAAGGTAAAAGTGGGAAATTCTATAGGGACCCAATTCTTTGGTTTAATCTCGGCTACACCCTAATCAAGCTTATTTTATTAATTTGTTGTTCTCAAACCTCTGCTAGCAACTATTAATCGTGAGTTAATATTTAACTTGAGTTTTCCTTTAGGTTTTGTTTAATCAAAATACGATCGTTAATTAAACCTAACGACCGAATAACTTAGGATATGATCTCTAGATTTAATTAAGCAGTAGCATTACAAATTATGAAAACTGATTAATCAAGGCAATAACCACATATGATGCGTCATTTAACCTAGGTCATGTTATCCCTAATGATTACGAATTATTAGTTGCTACACATGAATTTCAACATAACAATTACGGATTATATCGAAATTCTAGCAATGAGTTTGCAATTAATGATTCAACGAATGCATTAAAATCATCAACTCACAATACCTAATGAGTTCATACATAAATAAATGAACAATAACAAAAATTCAATTATCCATACACAAAACCCAAATAAATTAACATATGATAACACAATCAATTTCTAATAAGAAAAAGAAACAACAAAATAATAACAAAATACTTAACTCGGGTCGCTGGCATCAATGTCGCCTCCGAACTGACATCGGAACGTCTAGCCCTTCATGGGTCTTTCCCAGAAAATTCTTCAGCCCCCATGTTATAGACCCACCAAAGACTCCTTGATTTCTCCTTACTGTCGCAAGCTTCCCTCAATTTCACATTCATTGATTTGACGAAAAAGCATGGTAGTTTTTAGTTCATGAAACTATTCACTCCAAAACCCTACCAGCTCCTCGTCACACACGCAGCTCTCTTTATGCCACCAGCCAAGCCGCAGCCCCTCATTGCACTATTGATGGTACGAATTAAGTTGGGGGATTTCGGTCCACCCCCAGCTGTTCATGCCCTCTCCTCTTGGCCTCTATTGTGTGTTTTTTAATAAAATGCACAACACGTTGTGCACACGTAGTGTTTCTTGCGCACAACGCAACATTTTCTGCTGCGCTGCCATATTGTTCTATTCTTTTGGTTCCTTCTTCTGATGTCGTTTTGTGCCTCCAAATGTTTCTTACTTTTAAATTTTTCTTCTTCTTTGTGTTCCAATTTTCTTGTCTTTTAATTTTCTTCTTCTTGCTCCACAAAGAAAAGTAAATTTTGATCTTCAGAAAATAACCCAAATTGTACCTATAATCATGTATAAATTAAAATGAGTGTCTTAAGAAATTTCATGTTAATAATTGCTAAATGTTATGGGATAATTTCATAATCAATTAAGCACCTATCAAGGGGTTTGTGCACTACTTTGCCACTGCTATTGTAGCTTGATAATAAATACGGTTCCTTTGTGTTTTCAAATGTTGCACTAATATTGTCATCCTAGGTAACTTATTTTTTGTTATTAAAAACTACTAGATCCTTGGTGTATGTGAGCTCAACATATGGTCTTGTTTAGTGTGGTATATTAAACTCTTCAAATTAACCTGCCAAATGGTTTTGACATAGTTGTATGGGTATATTTACTTTATTTTCAGTGGCTTATGAACACAAGTCAGTTATGGTTACGAATGTATTCTAATGACGTCTAAAATCATGAAGCATAAGTTAATAGTTCCTAATTATCTAGATTGGAGCAAAATAATTAGGATTTATTTTCATAATATTTCCAAAGATGACCATTTTACAGATGGATTTATTTTCATAGTATTTCCAAAGATGACCATTTTACAGATGATCCATCTTTTGATAATACAAGAAGAGATGGCTAAAAGATGATGCTAGATTATTCTTGCAAATTTGGAATTCAAGAGATAGTGAACTAGTTAGTATGGTAAATCATTAAGAGTATATTAAGGAATTAATGGAGTAACTATAATTTTTGTATTTGGGAAACGAGATTATTTCTCATATCCATAAGGTATGCAAGAAATTTTGTAGGGTTTAATAAAATGTAGGGTTGAATAAAATGATTAGTCTCGTTAATTCTATTTTATGAATTTCAAAAAGGTTTACGAAGAAATCAATGTTTTGTTACCTTTTAGTTTTGATATTAAGGTACAATAAACTCAACAGGAGAAAAAATGCCAATTATGAGTTTTCTGGCAGGTCTCAATTCTCAATTTGATACAGCAAAGTCACAAATCCTCTCTAGTGTAGAAATTTCCTCCTTATATGAGGTATTCTCCAGAGTTTTGTGTACAAACAATACTACCATTAGTGCTTCACTTGTTCAAGCTTTAAGTGCTCTTATCAGTCAAAATAATGAATGTACCTTTATTCAAAGTAAGAATAAAGGAAACAATACAAGGGATTGGGAAAAGAGGAATCATGATATAAGAGGTGTTAAATGTAACCACTATCATGAGTCAGGTCATATAAAATGCATACGTCCAGAACTACAAAATAAATTTTTAAAAAAATCTCACTCAGTTCGTGTTGCAGTTACTTCTAACACGTTTAACATCTTTACAACAAATAGTCTTTGTCTTTGTGAACAAATTTGCTAATTTTTTCAATATCAAAAAGCCACGTAGAACTTATTTAACTCTATCTTTGCCATTGTTGAAACAGGTAATCCTAATAAGTGTTTGCTTTCTTCATCCAACACCTAGTGGGTTATTAATTCTAGTGCTAATAATCAAATGAAAAGTACTCCTAATCTTCTTAGTACCTTTACAACCTAGAACGCTCCTTCTAATTTCAATTTAGGAGATGATTCTTCCTCATATACTCTTACTTATGCTTACCTTATTTATTTTCCCTATCATATGTGTTAGGCCTACTAGGATTTTCTTTCAACTTAATATTTGTTAGTAATATTACCCGAGCTCTAAATTATATGCCTCATTTTCCTAGATTATTGTTTTTTATAGGATGTTATAACGAAGAAGATTATTGGTAGTGGATATGTAGCATCCCACTCCCGCAAGACCCGAACCCGATATCGACGGTGATATCCAAGCTCGTGACCTGCGAGGGTGGCATGCTAGAATACTCCCAATCGTTCCAAGTTGGTACCCATTTTTTTTAAAAGCAATAACAAGTGCTGAAGTCCATTTTCGATTTGGGCCAAAAACAATTTACAAATCATTAAAACAATGTTACAGCACATTATGATCAATACAATGTCACTTATCAAAGAGAGGCCCAATTCCATTTCTAATGCATTTTAGTACCACCCATTTCACTTTAAGCCATTGGGGCTCAATTCAATGCACAATAAACTTTTACAATACACATTGATATACACAAGGATATTCATATTTAATCAGTCCCATTTACAAAACCATTACAAAATTCCCATTTTTGTATCACTTAATACAAACTAAAACATCCAATTATACACTGAATAGGATTCAATGAATACACTTTACACAAAATAAGAAATATCCTAATGCAGACGCG
>JANZLX010000001.1:14927116-14938287 GCA_025531955.1 Erythroxylum orinocense
AATGTATGGATTGGTTATGTTTTGAATGAGTGGTTATGATTCGAATGAGATTGAATAAGATGAGAAAAAGAAGAAAAGAAAAAAATTTATACCGATTTTTTTTAAATGTCTAGGGTTTCCAACGCGTTCGTTTGTCTTCGATTTGTTATCTGAGTATTCTGTTTGCTCCGATTCCGCTTCTGTAGCGGTCCTATATAAGCAATCCGTTTTTTCAATTTCGACTTTCGATTTTGTTTTCTTCGTTGTAAGGAATCGTGTGTACGTATAAGGGAATCTGTATAAGTAGTTGGATTTCGGAAATGGGATCCAACAGTATTTCAATTCCTTTTACACCAAGTTGCACTCACACATTAACTTAAAATTCAAATTAAAAATCTTTACAATTATAAAACACCACTTCTAAATTTGTTCTACCAAGTAACTATTAGACAACCAAAGTAGCTTTATAAAAAAAATAAAGTGATGATTAATTTCAGTAATTAACAAAAGTAAAGAAATATATGTTTGGATTAAGTTTGTCTCTTTGAAAAATTACAATGAGCATATTAAAATAATCGTACGCATTATTATATGCCTTTATTTTTTAGCTAAAAAGATGTTACATAAGCTTATATGCAACAATTGTTGTGATAGTTTGTAACATCCCTTTATTATAATCCCTATTAATTTGAGCTTTCTTTTTAAAACTTAGTATGAAATAAACATTAGGATTCAAAAAGGCCCAATAATAAATAATGGAAAGTATAGTTGCCTTTCTATGACATTATAAAAGTATCTCATTGTTGCCTTTTTATCACTATTAGTCAGATAAAGTACTGTCGCCATTGACTTATAAACTCAAAAGAAAATTTACTTTGGGACCAAAATTCTTAATCTTCAAATATAATTATAAAAATGTTCTTTCTGGCATTATACCTTACATATTGAGATACAACCCACGTATCATTTGTAAACATTTATCTCAATTCATTCTTAATTAAAACAAAACACTAAAGTGATAAGAAATTAATCATAAATCTTGAAATGATAAGATGATACAAATTCCTACTATAGGTTGAACCATTTCTCATCAAATTCAAAACTCTTGCACGATTATAGAAGAACTTGGTCACTTTTTTTTGCTTTTTGTATAGTTTCATTAATGATAGGAAAATATTTAAGATCTTATATATTTTTAACCTATATCAATGCAACGTGCAACAAAAAGAGTCTAATAAAAAGAATTATACCTATTTTCCAACCATTTTCCAAATGCTTTATAAGCATGATTATTGTCAATGATGACATGTCTAATGTTTTTAGGCCCAACCTTATTCACAAGGTTATCAAATATATTCAACAGAGTATCTTCATGTATAACAATGCAAGATGCATTAATGTACTTTAAGAACATCATTCCCTTAGCTTAATAAACCAAAAAATTGATAATAAGCTTAATTCTTATATTAGTTCAACCATGGTATATAATTGAAGACTCATAAGTTACTTAAGTCATTCTTCTTTCATTCAATTAGCTTTTTATTTCATAAACAATGCTGCTCAAAAGATTACCTTTGCAGTCATCACTTGAAGGAGTTTTATATCCTAGGCTATAAGTGACAATATCATCCACCATATGCTGGTAATAATAAAATTAAGTAGCATTGAATGATATACCTACATCATACTACTATCCAGTTATTGCCATATTCACATTATAAGTTACTTCCTTAGATTGTAAGGCACCACAAATTTAAAGTTAAGTTCTAGGAGTTGTTCATTGTGCAAAAAAGTTAAGAACTTGTCTTCTTCTCTTCCTCATATCAAGTGCAAAAATCTCTTCTTATTAGATAGGAATACCACCTTCAACATTGCTAGTATCATCCTAACACTGTAAAAAGAACTTCCGCTATCAATTTCATAGTTCAATATTTGCCTTAAGTCTTTCTCATTTTGATATTCTTCAAAAAAAGTTTTTATTTGTGATTTTACTTTTGACTAACTTTCTTACAAGGATCCATATCACCTTTGATCCCAACTAAATGTTTCTTTAATTTGGTTTTTATTGTAATACAAATAAATAATATAGTTCTTCATATTAGAAACTAATTTAGCATAAGCTAAGTTAGATAATCAAATCTTCTTAAACCTAAAGAGCCTGGATTATTTGGAGAACTTAAACTTCCCTCCATTTATCTGTAAAAAAAAATAATAAAGGCATGTCAAAATTAAATTAATAACTTTATATTAAAAACATAGTATTTGCTTAAGTTCAATTTACTTGAAACATATTTATATAGATGATAGTTCGGTCACTTAAATTCTAACAGCTCAGTAACATATAAACAAATATTGAAACTTTTACAAAATGAAATTTAAAGCTAAAAATATCACTAATAAAAAAAACATGACAAATGAAACATATGACAACTAGAATATAAAAAATATGATCTACAATCAAATTTCGCAAAAATGTGATTTATTAGATAACCTAGATCAAAAGTTGTAGTGCAATTCATTGTATTTTGTGTTAAAGATTTGGATTATTTGATAACTTAATGGTTCTAATAACAATCTTAATAATTTACCTATTCAAGTTATTGCTATTCAAATTCAATAAAACAATATACATCATTGTGAGAATGGGTTTATGCTCCATAATTGTCTAATTTGTTTTAAGGAACTATTAGATAATACTTAAAATTCTTCAACTGTACATTTCAAAACTCATATATGATATGTAATGTAAAAAAATAAAAGTATCTAGAAGTATGGATGATCATATTTCCATATGCAAAGATTTTGTCAAACACATTAGCATTTTGTCAAGCATATTAGGTAATCCATATGCAATAAAAACACTATTCACAAATAAAAACGTTTTTTGTGAACATTGTCACAAAAGCACATTAGCATCCAAATTCAATAAATCAAGCAAATGTTCACACATTATTGGAATAAACACTATTCATAAAATAAAATCCAAACTAAAATTTGAATTAGCTAAATAAAACCTCATTACTAGATGAAACTTTGAGACTTAGAAACCAAGCTAGAGAAACAAAAGTAAAAGTAGAAATTAAAGTAACTCTTTCTCATCCATATTTCACTTTGAGCCACCTGTTTATATTGTTGAAGAATGAAGATGACTATAATAATAATCAAGCTTTTTCCTTTCTTTTAATTCTTCATTTCTTGTAATTCTTTCTCTTAAATTTATTTAAGAATAATAAAGCTTCCATTAAAGACTCTGTAGCATATCATGCCTACTCACTCGAGAAATAAAATATTGATCAGCTGGATTTATCTTCTAAAAGGATCAAAATTAACAAAAAGATCTCTGGATGGTTGGAGCTACTATGGCGAATAGAGTTAAGAGGTTGAGAGAGGCAGTGACTAAATGGTGAGATAGTGAGAGTTTAGAGGTTGAGAGAGGCAGCCAAATGGGAGAGTGAGGAAGGAGGACTAAGAATCGAGTTAGAGTAAGATTTAAGAAACTTTTACTTTTCTTTAATTTAGTCTTAAATTTTATAAATTTTATTGGTATTCAACCGGTATTCTAAATACTGACTGTTACTATCCAAAAAGGAAAGTATAGGCTAATACCGTGAGCCAATACAATACTAGTATTAACAATACTATTTTTGAGTCAGTATGAAACGTACCGATTGATACAGTATATAACTCATGTTCTTGGTTAGAAGCGAAATTGCTCTCTCTTAAAATCATAATCCAAATAATAACAATAATCACTAAACACAATTTGAAACTCCTTCAATTATAAATTATTACAACATAAAATTGTTTTGTGTAATTACCTCAACATTAGAGACAAAATATCTAGCCAAAACATCAAAAAAAGTCTCAACATTAAAGGTCATAACTATAAAGGGTGTGAGCATGATTAAAGCACCTAGAGGAATCGTCTCCTTTATGGATGCATCGGTGGATAATTTATCACAAGTGGTATAGTCAGGCCTGACATTAACCTTTATTACAATAGTAATAGTGTTAAACTACCTACAAACCTCCTCAAGTATCTTTAGAGCCTCACCTCTAACAATTTTCATGGTTATGATGGAGCAAAACTAAAGAAGCATGACACCAATTATTAACCCAATGAAGACTTTGGTGCCAAGACATCAAATGTAGTAATGTTACTAACAAAGGCACCAAACAAAGCCAAACATACTAGAGTAGCAAAATAAATGGAAAATCCCTGTAAAAATTTGCGGATATGAAAAGAATAAGCATGTCATGACTAAAGAAATATTATGGAAAAATGGTGCTAAAGGAAACTCTCTCTCTCTCTCTCTCTCTCACACACACACACACACACATAAAGGTTATCAACACAGCAAGTACTTCAGTAACAACCAATAGTAACAATATGCAAAATGTTCTCTCAAATTAATGGTGTCAAACAATTCAAAATGATTGATAGTATGCAAAATATGCTCAAATCCCTTAAAATTTGAAGGAGTGAAAACATGTTTACAACTTGTACAACATAAGAAAGGATTCTAATTTAATATTTCTCCTCAATAACAAATATTGTGATAGAGTAAGCCTTGATACCTTTCCAGTAGCAACATTAGTATTACGATTAGCATCAAAAGCATTAATTCACTCATGAATGAGGTGGCTCATAGCGGCCATCGTTATAATGCCCATAACATTGTCACTGATGGCACCATAAGCATCAATTGTCAATCTTGTAGCAATTGTGTTTAACATCTGACAATGACCACAATAATGCATACATAGTTGAAAAGATAAAGCTAATAAATATACTAACTATAATAATTAAAATTGAATGGTGACATACTTATAGCCTAACGCAAGGCCAAAGATAATATTAGTTGCAACTCCAGTATTGTAAGAGTCAACAACATCTTGTATAGGACTGTAAGCAAAAAGAAGGGACAATTAGAACTTAAGCAGGCATATATTCAAATGTTATCGTCACTCCTCAAGTATACATTGTTGGCATAATATTTTGTGACAAATCCAATGATAGGCCCAGCCTGAAGACTAATAAACACAAACAAGAACAATTGTTTGCAAAGAAAAGCATTGTAATAATATCATCATAAATTTTTCATCCTAGTAACCACCTAAGAAACGATGTTATTTAATTGACCATTATGGCTCTCTATAAACAAGTTTGTTTACTTAGCAGTAGAACATTTCAGATTCTGACACTTCATAAGTAGTATAAAACATATGTTTGTTATTGAGAAGTTTATCAACAAAAAGAGTTCTTTATCCTTCCCTAAGACTACAAAAAGGAATCATTTACCACTTACCAGTTCTTTACAACCTTTTGAGTGTCAAAATCATAGATCACGAAAGCTAATGGCAAGCCAACATGTCATAATTGCAATTCCCCTAGTCATCTGAATAATGGAGATTGTAAGTTACTTCTTCAATGATGGTTTAATTTCCTTAGCAACATTGATTTCAAAGAATTTAATGGCAAAAGGGTTGTAAACTAGCAAACAATGATACTAGTGGGACAAACAAGTGGAGGGTACACCATGGGGGTAAGCTCCTCTTTGATTTCGAGGAGGAGATGGAAGCAACAATAAGAGCAGCACAAGATGATTAAATATAAGAGCCAAAAATATCAAAAAATATCAAACCCTAAACTAGTAATATCACCATCATTATCCCTGTCATTATCAACAATAACCTACAAGTAAAACAATTATTTTAAATCATTTAAGTCCTAGGATCATAAGAAAATGAAATTGAAACTTCATATTCCAACTTTATCTGAGAGGAAATAATGCTTACAACTAAGTTTTATAGATTACGTCATAACCCAAATAAGAACATGCTAGCACATGAAACCAAAAAATTGAAGCCCTCAGATTACACATAAGCCTGACTACTATGACATAAATAAGCACAAAACCTTAAATAAATAAATAATAACATATGCATGTGTAAGTACAAACATAGTAAAGTACAATAATGTTAGCATGCATTAGAATAAAAATTTTCAATATACTAAATCACATTATCGTGGATGCTAGAGTATAAGTATAAGTGAAAATAAATGAAAAGCATATGTAGAGGTAGATATGTTACAATTGTCACTCCTCAGAATCACTGCTGCGAAATTGGTGATAATTGACCTAAAAAATATAGTTGAGGGAAGTGAGGCCTCACTGAGGAAGTCTATATCACCCTACAATACTCAATCACAGGCTCACACAATATACACTTTATGCTAGTATAAACACGCATATATGATGCATGACAAATCATTTGCAATGTAAAATAAATTACGGAGAAAGAATATCTGTAGGACCCTAGTCAGCAAGAGTAAATCCTTATAATACTACACCTTAAATGACTACGGTAAGCTAAGCATCACCAAAGGCCTAGCCATACACCTATTCTAATATAGTCGCAAAGCTCTACTAGTCTAAAGGGGTTATAGGAAGCCAAAAATCACGAACATATTAACCCTTACTCAATACGTCCAAAGTTGTAATCACATTAATAATATACATATCAAACAAAGATTTAACTAGGAGCCATATATCAACAAGGATTGGTCTGTATCATATCGCAATATGATATCACAATCATCTCTTATAATCAAACCAATGAGCATATGGTCCTGATGCATACCCATCAAGTGACATGTCTTATAGATTTTTTTCTCCTCTATAATCACAATTAAACACATCAATACACAATCTAAACATCAATCAAGCAATTTTATAAAACAAGCACTCAATGATGTGAGGACCATTATAAATGCATTTAGTATGCTATAGGTACCTAAACCCATATTCATATACTTAGATATCACAGAGGCATCACGATAACGACTACACAAATTACATATGCACATGTATATAATTGAGGTACTTATACATATAAATATATATGTATAAATATATAGATATATTTCATATCATATCCATAAGTATAAAGATAAGGGTATCTATCCTAACTTAACACATCATCATTCATGTCATTATAGAACATATTCAATAGTTGGTACGAATTAAGTATCAATAGATAGATATGAACCTTGTAAAAGGATAATTTCATAAATAGTAACCTTCAAGGAAGTGAAAATGAAAAATAGAAAATATAAGGGTGGAAGACATATATATATACATGTGTGTGTGTGCATGTATATATATATAAATATACATATGTATACATGTACACACAGATATATATAAGGGAGGTATTGTAATCTCTTCCTTGAATTTTTACATCAATGCTCTATTTATATAGCAAGTATGGATTTGACTAATTGATAAAACAAGTATGGATTTAACTATTACATCTCTCACTTTATCTCCCAAGTGATCTCCTAGGTATTACCATTTCTCCACACCGCCATAACCATAGGGAATTGCTATGACTATAAATGGCACGCTTGAGAATCCAAAATATTTGTTGGCTCCTTTTCATAGGTATGGTTCTTTTTCACCTACTCACTTTAAGGTTTAAATACATTCAAATTCTTCCAAGATGTACCGTAATATTAAAGACACATATTGGTGGGACAGTATGAAAAAGAATGTGGCTAAATATGTCTCAATAAATATAAATATAATCACTATTAAGAAATAGAGGTAGGATTTGATCCTGTGTGCAACGAAATAATCACAAAATTTTGTTCATATAAATTTCTAAAAGTCAAGATATCTTAAATTCTATAAAATGATTAGCGTATCAAATATAATAAAGCATAATTCTAATTTGTATCTTATTCCAAAGCTTGATCCTTTTCTTATTATTGTCCTTGAATTGTTTTTGAAATTGGCTCATCTCAGCCACTTTAGCCTTACAAATGTTCAACCTCTAAAGGTGTCCACAGACCTTATTAAGAGAACATTGTAACTATTACAGATATAATTAAGCAAGGAGTGCTAACTCCCTTAGAGCTTAATCCTATTTATAATAAGTTTAAGATATTTTAGTAATTTAATTGAAATTAGATATTTTAGTAATTTAATTGAAATTAGATTCTAATTTAAATTAAACTTTAATTAGAATTATAAATAATTCTAATTAAATACCAATTATGTTTAAATAGAATTCATTATCTCATATTGATCCTTATTTATTAAATATCTCATATTTAATCATAAAATTTCTCAAACTTTATAATTAAGTCCAATTTGATTAAAATATATTTTTTCACTTCAACTCATTCTTTTTTTTTTTGACTCATTAGATTTCTAAATATGTTGCCAACAGATATAAATCATAAACCTAAATCATATTTAGGCTTTGATAAATTAAACTCCTTTAATTTATCTTTAATTCTTTAATCAAACAATTTATATCCATAGATCAAGATTAGCGTTTAGCAACACATATTAAGGAATGTCAAAGTGAGTTTGACTAATCTTTCTATGCATGATTTTTTGGTATAATTTAATCTTTTCATTATGTAATATTCTAATTAGAAATAGAGCATTAAATTAATGTATACTATATTTTGAGTCCAATCATGTTAATTCTCCACTATTGGTAATTGATTCATTTAATGAAATTTTAGAAATATGTTCAAATTGTCTTCATATCTTAGCCAAGAAATTTCTGAATTAATACTAATCGAGAACAATAAAGTATTCACAAATCTTGTATTAATTACTCAACTACCTCTATATAGTTTATGCTATATCTAATGATTACCAACTGAGCTATCCTTGACTATAATAGTTCATAAGTATTAACAAACTATTATAATCCCTATAAAAGATAACTTTAGAGATCTCAAGTCAAATAATCACTTGTATAAAAATCACAATGAAAATTTCCATAGAATACAAGTAATGTCCCAAATAAAATTCTCATATGAGGTTAGTTTCGTGAACTTGTTTTCTAACAAGCACCAATACACTTGTTTAAGTATCTTCATACTTTAGTCAATGAGATTGGCTAATTCTTTCAAAAGGAAAAACAAAACATGTGCTAGTTTTTAATGATCTATTAAGATTAATATGACAATAACTAAAAACAATTTAGAGATAACACATACATGCAATATGAATATGGTAATTATAATCTCATCATAATTTGATTTAAAATGTATGAACTAACACTTGACACACCAGACAAAGTACCATTGAACTAGAGAGAAGATGATTCCGATCACCAAATACATTGGATCAATATCTTTGTCCCCAACTCTAGCAACAACATCAACGACATCCTCTAGAAGCCCAAGAACTACACCGAAAATTGAATTTACAAAAAGAGTGTGAACATTTTTGGCTTGGTACAAACACAAATATTTACATTAACTCTAATGCATTTTCTAGATATGCAGGAAAGTTAGCATGCTACTTGTCCTATTTTAATAATTTATAAATGTAACTACGGATGATTTTGATTTATTGATCACAATACAATGTTGAAACTAAAATCTAGAGTTCATATATTATGTTATATAATGGAATATATTACAATGGGGTTTTATAAGCTAAAAATCAACACTTATTCAAATTTTAAATGTATGATGGATGATAATGTTGGGAAATTAGGAAGAGTTTAGATCCTAACCGCAATGGAATAATTAAGAAACTTTTTTTATACTTTATTTCCCAAAAACCAAGACCACTTTAATTTTATATGATTAACACATAAATCATAATAATGCATGAATCTTAATTCATAGCTTATTTTTAGGCATGATCTTTTTCTTGTCATATCCCATAAACTGTTTCTGAAACTAATCCATCTTAACCATCGTAACCGCACCTCGTGTCTGACCTCTAAAGGTATTTGTAGAATAGGTTGAGAGAACCCTGTAACTCTTACAAAGAAGGTTAAGCAAGAAGTGTTAGCCCCATTAGAGCTTAAGCCTATTTATAATAAGTTTTGAATGTTTTAGTAAATTTAAATTCTAATTCTAATGTCAATTAAAATGTAATTATAATTATAAATAATTCTAATTAAGTACCAATTATACCTAAATAAGTTTCAATATCTTATATTGATCCTTATTTATTAACTATCTCATATTTAATTATAAAATTTCTCAAATTTTACAATCAAATCCAACTTGATTAAAATAACTTTGCACTCTACAACCCATTCTTTATTTGTGACTTGCTAGGTTCCCAAAATGTTGACAATAATTATAAATTATACATTACAATTGTAATTCATAATTAGAATTAGATAAATTAAAACTTCTTTTAATGTATTTTTAATTCCCAAATTAAACTATTTATAATCATAGATCAAGATTAACATTTAGCCATATATCATAACCTCCCAAATATTTATGAATGTCAAAGTGGTTTTGACTAACCTTTCCATATATGTTTTTTTTATATAATTCAATCCTTTTATCGTACAATATTTCGATTAGACAGAGCATAAAATTAATATCTATTCTTTTCGAGCCCAATCATATTAGTTCTTTGTCATTAGCTATTGATTCAATTAATGAAATTTGTAAATTATTTACAAAGTGTCATTCCACCTTAGCCAATTATTTTTGAAATCAATAATAATTGAGAATAATGAAACATTCTCCTTAATTACTTTAGGGTAATGAATCTTATTTTGATCACAAAACTACCTTTATATAGTTCATGCTACAGCTAATGACTACTGACTGAACGACCTATGATTAAATAGGTCATAAGTAGTATCAAAACATAGCAATTCTTATACAAGATAACTTTGAAGACCTCAAGTCAAATGAGCAGTTATACAATTATCACAATGAGGATTTCATAGACATATAAGTAATGTTTCAAATGAATTTCTCATATCGGGTCAGCTCAGTGAACCTTTAACAAGCATTTACACATTTTTTTAAGTATCTCTATACTTTAACCTATAAGATCGACTACTTCCTTTACAAGGAAAAGCATAACTTGTGCTAGCCTTTTTACGTTATATTAATGTTCTATCTTAATAGAATAATGACTAGCAACAATTTAAGGATAATATAAAAATGTAATATAAAGCTCATATGTAACACCCCACTCCCGAGTGACCCGAACCCGATATCGTTGGTGATATCCGAGTCCGTGCCTCACGAGGGTGGCATACTACATCAGTCGATTAGAACTCAATATAACATTTGCTTCTCTCTTTTTTTTTGAACCATTCATTAGCACGACATAAACAGTAAGAAACTTGAGCCTATGTTCACAATTAACCATTTTCAATTATTACAGTCATCCGAT
>JANZLX010000001.1:14957516-14968732 GCA_025531955.1 Erythroxylum orinocense
CTTATAATTTGGACCAAAATAAAACAATGTAAAATCAATTTCATAACCTAATTGACCACTTCAGATTTTCTACTCACCTGATTTAGGGTCAACTTTTCATAATTAATTTGATAGGGTAAATGACAAAATTAGGCAATAATTCCTTCTGGAAAGTTGTTCTACAGTGTCTTAAGTTTCTAACACCTCCAAGATCACCCAATTTGATTCAATATTCTATGAGTTATACACAAATAACCTCAGACTGTGCACAATTGAACTTTTGGCTAGAACATGATCATTCTCTTTTATTTTAGAATTCATATCTTTCAGCTACGATATCCACAAATTACAAACTTTATATCATTTTAAAGATAAAAGAATAAGCTACAACTTTTATGAAGACACCTCAGCTTAATTCTACCCACATCAATATAGTTTAATCAATAACCACAGGACATGATTTTTGTCCCTGACAATGCTTCAGCTTAAGCTACAACTCACTTACATGCCAATTTTGAAAATCTTAGAGGCAGAATTAAAATTCGACCTCTTCACAAAGGTTGTAGAAATATGGCTCTAGTTTAATATGAATAAAAATGAACTCGTTCATAAATCTACAGCTCAAGTTATATTTAGAAAACCGAAGCATGATCATGAAAATTTTCAGTTCATCACATTCCAGCAGACTTCCAAACTTTCATCCTATCAATCACTTCCAAATCAATTCAGAAAATTCTAAATTTTTATGGAGACAAATAAAAATGTCTTAGGAATCCATTGGTCTAAGTTTCAAGTCATTTGGAGTTCAGATGTGAAAGTTATAGCCAAAAGACTCAAGTTGTGCAACAAAACAACTCTAATTCAAAATTACATTTCAACACCAACGTCCAATACACTATTCATCATCTTCTTCTTCCTTTTTCTACTGCAATTATTAATATTTTTTAAAGCTCAGCATCACTTCATTTATGTGGAATCACTTCTAAACTCATTTTTATCTCATCAATACTCACCATAACTTCAAAACAATTCAGAAATAACTATCCACTTCAAATATCACAAAACCAACATTTCACTTCTCCCTCTCTCTCTACCTTCTTCAACTCTCTCTACTGTTAATCTTCAAATTCCCAAATTTCCCTCCAATGCATATTCTTTCGATTTTTATCCACTCTTTAACTTCATTTAACTCCTTTTACAGTTCAAAATCAATCACCTACAAGTTCACTATCAACACCGAACTTCAAGCCTACTCTCCACTATGTTTTCTTTTTTTTTTTTAAATCTCATCACTTAATAACACCGTAACTACTCACCCCAAAACAAATCAAACATACATCCATTTACATGCATTATAACATCAACACAATCCATTCTCAAAACCAGAAAATTAAACTCACTTACTAGCTTTCCAGTGAAAACTCCAATAGTGAGATTGAAGAAAAGGTTTCGGTGAGTGAATGGAAAAGCAAGGATAAATGATAGACCAATCTCTAGACTGCTAAATATGTATCAAGTATCTGATGTTTCAATGATGGATGAGTGAAGAGAGCATTTCGGTGAAGAACAAAGCAACAACATCATAATTCTTATTATATATTTTTTAAGACTAAAAACGTGTGATAACGTGGGTTTTTAATTTAATGACACATTTCACCCATGCATAAAGCCATTTGTCACTCTCCCAAGTGTCTCTTATTCTATATATATATATATTGTCCAAAATACCCCAAAATTTTCAAAAAAATTATAAAATTTTCAAAAATTTCGAAATAATACTAATATTCTCCAAATAAATTTTTAACACAAATAATCCTCCATTCGCATTATTAATCGCATTTAGAAACCAATTATACCCAGAAAATGTCATGAATGCATGTATAATTATTGTATTTGCCCAAAAAGCTTATGCACAAATAAGCAAATATTCAAATATGCAAAGCATAAAATGCACTGAATTTCTTTAATATTCTAACCCCTAGTATGGGGTGTTACAAATTAGATGTCAAAACTACTTTTCTACATGGTGACCTTGGAGAATAAATCTACATGAAACAACTTGAAGGCTTCATAGTTGAAGGCAAGAAGGATCATGTTTATTTGCTGAAGAAATATCTATACGACCTTAAGTAGTCGCGAAGGCAGTGGTATAAGAGATTTTGGCTCTGTTATGATCAATAATGATTTTTCAAGGAGTAATTATGACAGTTGTGTCCATTTTAGAAGGTTAGTTGATGGGTCATTTATATATTTATTGCTATATGTTCTTGATATATTTATTGCTGCAACAGATACTTCTGAAGTTAAGAAGATGAAAGCCTTATTAAGTGCAGAGTTTGAGATGAAAGATCTTGGAGCAGCAAAGAAGATTCTTGGGATGGAAATTTAGAGGGATAGGAAAGCAGGGAAGTTGTTCCTCATTTAAAAGAAATATGTTGAGAAAGTTTTGGAGCATTTCGGCATGAAAGATGCTAAGCCTTTAAGTACTCAATTAGTTGCTCATTTCAAGCTTTCAACTACACCATCACCACAAACAGATAAAGAGCAGAGATGTATAGATCATGTTCCATACTTTGGTGCAATAGGCAATCTCATACATGCCATGGTATATACTCTATATGATATTTCTTATATAGTTAGCGTCGTGAGTACATACATGGAAAATCCTAGCAAAGTTCACTGACAAGCAGTGAAATGAATTTTGAGATATTTAAAACCTCAGTTGACACTGATTTGGAGTTTAGTAGCGGTGGTAGTAGTTTGGTTGGTTATGTTGACTCAAATTATGCAGAAGACTTTGACAAAAGGAGATATATGATAAGCAATGTGTTTACTTTGGGAAATAGCATTGTCGGTTGAAAATCTACATTACAATTTATAACTGCACTGTTTACAACTGAAGCTGAGTACATGGCAGTGACTGAGGCTATTTGGTTAAAGGGCTTATATAATGATCTAAATTCATATCATCAGGTGACCGTTGGCTTTTATGAGAGTGAAAGTGCAATACATCTAACCAAAGATCAAATGTTTCATATAAAAACAAAGCACATTGACATCAGGTATCATTTTGTTCATGATATTATCACACAAGGAAATATTATAATAAAGAAGATTGGTACTATAGACAACCCAATTGATATGTTAACAAAGTCTCTTCCTACTATCAAGTTCAAGCATTACTTGGACTTGATTGGTGTTTCTCATCATTGAGTTTCCCTTATGGGCTTATTTGGAAAAGGTGGAGTAAAGTTCATTAATTTTCTACACCGAGCAGAAAATTCAAGCCAAGGTGGAGATTTGTTATAGTGTCTTAAATTTGCTTTTCTTGATAATTTGCTAGCCATTCCTTTTTCTCTAATCTATGTGGCACTACCTCATTTAAGCATTTTGAGTGATAAAGATCACCACTACATGACCTAGTTTGGTATATGAAAATTGAATGGAAATTGGCTATCTCACGTCACCTTTTCCTAACCAAATTTGGAGACCACCATTTACCTATATAAAGCCATCATTTGCATGGTTTCAACAAAAGCAAAATTTGAGAGAGTTTTCTATTTAGAGAGTGCAGTGATTTCTTATTGAGTGCTTTAGATAATTTCTCTAGTAAATATAAAGGTAAAATCAAACCTTTAATTGGGGTTTGGGTTTGAGAGTTACTTCACTTGTATTTTGTTTATCTCATATAGTGAATTTATTGCTCCCCTTCTCCCGTGGATGTAGGCTTATTACGAACCACTTAATTTTTTGTGTTTTTATTTTATTCCCTATACTTGGGCTATTTTTCCACTTTGAGTCGCCATCCAAAATTACTTTCAAAATAACACCTCCAACCTAACAAAAATTGTTATGGCTAAGATCTAACTCTTCAAGTTTCTCCAGGACACATAAACATGTTGAAAGAACAACTTGATCATGTTTCCTGAGTTATGCATACGATATAATTATAAAGATATTTATTTCAATAAGTTAAAAGTAATAGAAGGATAGTTTCAGCCGCATGTGAAGTTCTTTAGATAACTTTGTACTTACTATGAGTTGTTAATGAACCATTATAAAGATTTGATGATAATGACAAAGCCTTAAGGAAGCAAGTGAATCACATATATATAGCAATTAATAAAGAAATTTAAATTTAAATTAATTTGGATTTAGTTATAAATTTTAAGAAATTTTGAGGATGAAATATAAGATATTAAAATGTATTAAATTTAAACTCTAATTACATAATTAAAATTATATTGTAATTATAATTTAAAATTCAATTTTAATTAGATTTGGTAAACTTAATTTTTCTTTATATAAAGAGGAACACACTAAAAGAATTAGTATTCTTTGTCAAACCCTCTCAAAATAGGTAGTATTCTCTTTCATTACTTATTAGATATTGTTATAGTTTAAATAAGTTAACAATTTTATGGTTGACTTTTTGATTGAAAAAGAAAATTCTTTGCAAGAAATATAAATCAAATTTCTGTGTATCTCTTGGTTAAAGATATAATATTTTACAAAAAAATTTAAATAGGCTCTAATCATTTTTTTTAGTATCACTTTAATAATTAAAATGATACTCATTGCATTTTGAATGTGGTACAAAGTAATTAAACAAAACCTTTAATAACTTAATTATAACTTTTAAAAAACATTGAAATGTGAATCATACATTTAATTAATATTTAAAATTTTTATTCTAAAACTATATTGATATTTAACAGGTCTAGATTGCATAACTATAAAGCTAGCTTATAATTCAATTACTAAGAACTAATACAAACTTAGCTTTATTACAATTTATAGTGCTAGCAATACCACTTTCAAATTATTAAAGTGCAATATAATATTATAAATAACAATATAAATTTACTTAAACTTTAAAAAAGTGATTGAATGTGATAAAACTTTTGCCCTTAATTATTTTATTATTATTATTATTTCAAATTATTCTTTTAAAATAATTTGGTTAAAAAATTTAAAAAAAAAAACCTTTGTTGTGAATTTGATTAAGATTAATCTTTCATCAAAATAAAACCCATGCTAATGCCACGAAATATTCTTATTGTACAATTGCAGGTTTATGTTTTTTAATATGCACTTGCTGTTGCATTTTGTTAGGCAAAAAGGGCAAAATTGATCCTAAGGTTTATCTTTGTTGACAAATTAAATCTCAACATTTTGTAGAGTTCAAATAGAACCCAACATTTATAGAACTTTCATATTGAACCTTATGTTAACAGAAAAGGTGATAAGAGTGTAACCTCGTCAACTTCCAGCCATGTCATCACTCATATAACATAAATTAAAAATATTTTAATATTATTATAGGTCCTATTCTACCATATAAGCTACCTATATTTAAAAAATTACTTATTCAAGTTATTAAGTTATTAAAATTTTATCAACTGAACTAATTAATTGATTAACTAATAAACCCAAAAACTTAAAAATCATTAATCCCCAATTTAGAACTCGTAGTATCGCTCTTTAACACATCGTCTCCCTCCTTCACTATAGCATCTCCCTTATTCGACGCCCTTCATTATTGTCACTTATCACTATTGCTTCACTTGAGTCCTTAAAGAAGATGAGTCCTTTGCTTTAACCATATACAGACAAAGAATTGAGCAAGATTAAGAAGTATTAGTCAACAAATTTCATATCTTTAGAATTTTTACCTTTTAGGATTCAAAACAAAAGAATATCAAAACCTTAAAAAACAATGTCATTTTAATTTGCATCATTAACAGGTACTTTCTTTTTATTTTTAAACTTAAGAATAAGAACGGAGTTTTCTATAACTACAAGCTTTCACCATAAAAAATATTTCAATAAAAGCCCTTTGTACCCTTTGTCCAAATCATGTTTGACGATCACGAACAATTTGTCTATACAACACAAATATTTGTCACCATTTTGACATATGTCATTAACATTTAAATTTAAAAGCCAAGAGGACAACTATCAAAAAGTCAAAGGCATTATTAATTAGCAATGTTTCCCTCATTTATACTTGACTACTAAATTTATTCTCGGGATGATTGTGTTAGTGACGTTCTCCTTTTAATTGCTTAAACTTGTAACTATTATGAAGTAATACTAAAAGCTGTAAACTCCTTAATTCAAATGGTAATTGGAATATGTGTGGATCAACATTTTCAAATTTTCTTTTAATGGTATGTCTAGTTGCACCAACCTAGTAAATTGAAGATAAAATATTAAAAACACATTCACTAATTATTTCAACTAACATAAATTAATAAAGGACATATTCCTTACAATATTGCTTTGTTGACTAGATATAACGTTATCATCAACTCTATTTACATTGGTTATCTATTTTTATAATGAAAACAATTTTTTAAATCATTAAAGCCAATAATAATTGATAACTGAATAATTATATACCTATTAAGATGCCTATTTGATAACCTGATTAAGATAATGATAAACATTAGTTATTACAAGTTGTATAGGTTGTATCCATATGATTAAAGTAAGGTGTACACACCTGAGAAGAAGACTCAACATATTGGGGTTAAGCTATCCTTATTGTATTTTCTAGAGCTATGACCAAAATTACCACATTTCAAGCATTTACACACTTATCCTTTTAGGGACAATTTGCTTAGATTTTTTAATTTCTTTGGCTTATTTTATTACCTCCTTATAATTTCGGGTCTATAGGCATAACTGTATTAGTATAAGGTTTTTATAGGCATTTCGGGTCTATAGGCATAACTTTTTAGCTAGAGGATGTCACTTTTGTATTAGTAGAAGGTTAGAATATTTCACCTCTTATAGTTTGTAACACGTATTCAGACAAATTTATGAATCGACCCTTTGTATAACATGAATATACAAATGTCTCAACCCTTTTTTTTAAATGATGAATTGCATTAATTGCTTATTTGCATGGGTATCCACATACAGATAACTACATGTTTTTTTGTCTACCAATCCTCACAATGTGCTTCCCATCACATTTTGAAACTTCATAAGCACCATCTCTATTCCAGAAAGTTCTCCATTATATTGCTTCTTTTTTGTTCTTCTTTATTATATTTGGTGCAATATCTAACTTAAATCCAACAACAAATTTCTCCTATCTGTATGACTCTTCATCACCATTATTCTAATCATCTCAAGTATACTAATCATTGGCCTGTCCCTAGCTGGAAAGATCCACCAATTGAAAGTTTTATTCATATTGTTGTCAACTATTGGACATTTGGATTCAAAGGCTTGGTAACAACTTGCCCACCTCTCCTTAGGATATTCAAATAAGGTTGAAGCATATCTAGGTCTTATTTTGTCAAGCCTCTTCAGTTGCTCATTGAAATCTTCGACGTAGATAAACCATGTGTAATCTATAATTATTTTATGAGATCCTTTCCTTTCGATTCCCATCACAATTGTGACATATATGTCTAACACACATTTGGTGAGCTGCATTTGGAAAAGTCTCCTCTATAGCTTTGACCAATTCCTAAATCAAATTAAAAAATATTAGTTAATATTTTATATTGTAATCAAATCAATTATAAGTATATAAAGATTAAGATAGCTTCTACATATCATATATGACTATAAGTCCTTTACCATTATCCAATTCAAAATCATATGATAAAAATTCATTAACCAAGTCCATCAATCTATATTTTCTGCCTCCATTATTACCCAAGTTAATAGATACATTCCTCTACCACCATCCTTACCCATTGTGCTCTACAATTGACCTTGGAAATCTGTCTTTAGGAAGTAGCCATCATTCCCAAAATTTGGTCTTAAATGCTTCCATCCTTTTTTCATGGAATCAAAACAAATGTATAATCTTTTGAACTATAACAAAATGTAAAGATGTATTAACATAATGTATAACATAAGATAATGAAGTATTAATTAGTTAATTAAATTTTCATTGATCATTGCCTATTGTAATAAACTCTTTTGATTCTTTGACAATTGAAACTCTATTGTTGATTCAGGATTGCTTATCTTCAACTCAAGTATATAACCTTGCAACAATTGTAACTCTATTGTTCATTCAGTATTGCTTATCTTCAACTCAATTATATAAACTTGCAGCTTCACATATTCATTAATATAATTTGTTGCTCTCTCTTTACTCAATCTTCTTTTTCTATTTTTTACATGCTTGAATTGACAAAAATATTGAATTTTTCTCTGCACTCTTTAACAAATTTTTTGGTTTAGATACTAAGCTTCTCAAGTATTCTATCCTTGAAGTGCGTCATCAAGAATTTGGAAAGAACCAATTTTGTTTTGTTTGTTATGAAGCAATTGTTATCAACTTTGTAAGTTCTAACTTTGAAACATCTCTCATTCTTATCATATCCAACATGCTAAACCCATAGGCATCCATCAATACACCCAACCCTAATTCGATTGCTCTCACACTTTTTTTACCTTACGTTATATCTAGCTTATACTGCATAACCAACAATAACATCTTTAGATTTTTTTGTAGTTTCGAACTCCATTTCCAATCTTCTCACATATACCACTTTAGTATGATTATGCTTAACACTTGAACTGAGTCTATATAAAGCTTAACCATCTCCTCTCTACTAAGATATTCATCAGCACTACAAAAACTATCACAATTAGTTAATTTACTTTCAACTGGTTAATGATCATTTGAAATGTTTATATAAAAGTCTAATTGAGCATTTGCACCTGATTATTCCTTCAAATTTTCATCCACATATGTATCATGCTCTTCTATATTTTCATCTACATGTTCACCTGGATCCTCCACATTTACACCATGTTCATTATATACACGTTGTTCATCATCATCATAATCCTCTCCTCTAATTATATGTAATATGTCAGGAGCATAGAAAGGTGTATTTAAATGATCATTTACATACACATCAACGCTCTTATGAATTTACATAATGTTTGCTAGCCTAATACAACTTCGGTTTGACTCCATAACACTTAGTGACTCTTTAAAGTTAAAATCAGGTAATCTAAGATATGCCTTATGTACCCTAATTCCTTCCCCATATAATATACTTGCCTATTACTAATATAGTCAATATGAACAATCTTAAATATAGCAACATCCCCACCAACATATTTAAATTCAAGTTCTAACATAAAATTTCCACCATAAGAAAAGCCTTATACTTCCACGTTAAGCCATTAAAACTTATATAGCAACCATTAGACAATAATAAAAGAAACAAATGTGATTAAAATGACCAATAGAGACCTAAGCACAAATCGATCATAAGCAAATGAGGACTTCCCCTGAATTAATCATGAATAGTAAGACAGAAAGATTAAGAACAATCAATAACCAAATATCAAAAGTGTTCCTCTTCAAGTTTTGTGAAGTTTAAAAGCTTACTTGTTTCACTTTGATATTGTACTTTTTCAACCCAAGTGGTAATGAACCAAATTGTGTTAACTTGAACCACAAGAGATCCATAAAAGATTACAAGTATCTGTAATTGATCGTATTAAAAAAATTAATTTGATTTTAGGAACTCCATAGTTGGTTTACAATATCTAAAAAGTAATCTACCAAATCAATAGGATGCAATGTTTTTCATTCTGCAACTTTAACCAACATTTCTGTAATATGTAAAGAACCTGTAATAAAATTAAGGAATTAAATAGGATATCATAGATCAAGAAATAGGCAAAGACTATCTAGAGATAAGAACGCCATATTAGAGTAGTCCCTCTTTACTCTGTAACACATAAGAAGAAAAGAACTAAAAACTTGCAAAACATACTATTGGCATCTATGGGAACAATAACCAATTTAAAAAATTCTAATGATAGTTAAGAATTTCAATTCCACACATTTTACCAAGTTACAATGAAATAAAATCATAAGTAGCATAACACTTGGTAGTTTCAAAATTTAGAAAAATAAAATTAAGAAAAGCTAGTCTTAACACTTAGTAGTTTCAAGTGCATGCAAAATTGGGTTATTTCATAAGCCCGATTTGGTTAAATTACATGGAAGGTTGTATTTGCATAATATGTCCCAATTGATCTAAATTTGATAAAGATCAATCTATGTCAATTGTCAAGTGGACGTATGCATGTCAATTATGTTAGGAGCTTCTAGTGCTTACACAAATATTATGATTCTCATATGGGGCCACTTCATCTATGTCAATTGTCACATGGCCATATGCATGTCAATTATCTTAGGATTTTCTAGTGCTTAGACAGATGCTATGATTCTCGTATGAGGCTACTTCATAAAAATTTTGACATAAATAGCTACATATTAATTGCAACTAGACAACTTGTTAAACAATGAAGCTTGGAACATCTATACTTTAATAAACTATAACCAAAATAAGATTCACATAATTGCTTTTACAATTCTATGCTATCTATGGAGTAGGGGCGCCAACATTAATCATGGTTTCAAAATGTTAGTTGTTCATGGCAATGGAGGATTTTAAATATCATATAAATATATTTTCTTAAGAAGTCTTGCTTTGTAGGTTATTATTATTATTATTTCTTTGACATAGTTGTTGAAATTGAAATATAATTTAAATCACCATTAAACATGCACTGCAAAGTACAAAATCTTTATCTTCATATAAGGGATGTCCTAACTAGGGGAAATGACCATAGAAAATATAATATCATGTGAACATATAATAGAAAGATCAATCTATGTCAATTGGAAATATACATATCAATTGGTCTAGATTTGGGTTATTTTAGAGGTATGCATGGTTATTAATAATTTTTGAATAAATGTAATATCTCAACATTTGTAAAGTAGAATGAATAGGGGATCATAAAGAATCTAGCGATATGCGAAAAAAATAGGGAACCATGACATATAATAAACATAAACTACAAACTAGACAAAAGAAGAGACCTACCACGTCCTTGTGTAAGAAACGAATGGTTGTTGTTGCTGCTGTTACGATTGAATCAATCCGGAGAAACTACACGAGGAGTATAGAGAATTAGGAATTTGGACAAAGAGGAAACTGTGAGTTTAGGAAATTAGGGATGTAGAACTTAAAGAGGATCAATGAATCACATATATTACGTTGTGGCTTACAAATATTTATACACAGAATACAAGTATGGGATATAGACAAATCAGCTGAAGATACCTAAGATCAAGGACAATCATAACTATCATATCTGTTTATATACGTTACATTTGACTTATTCCTATTACGCCCCCGCAAGATGAAATCGCGAGAAGCAATGTTCAT
>JANZLX010000001.1:14968832-14981348 GCA_025531955.1 Erythroxylum orinocense
CATCAGAAAATATTATTTCCAACGGTTTATTACTTTGCAAAGAAAGGTTTGAAAATGGAAGACGATGACTTTTGGCACATTGACACGACGTATATGAACGTAAACCTACTGAATCTAAAGCTAACTGATGACGCAACTGTAAATGAGTGAAGGTTTTATTCGAAGGATGACCCAAGATATGATGTAGGACTGGTGGACTGGGAACTCTGGCATGAAAGACAGTTGGTTTGGTCGACAAAAA
Source organism: Erythroxylum orinocense (assembly GCA_025531955.1). Taxonomy (NCBI): domain Eukaryota; kingdom Viridiplantae; phylum Streptophyta; class Magnoliopsida; order Malpighiales; family Erythroxylaceae; genus Erythroxylum; species Erythroxylum orinocense. The sequence continues at coordinate 14,969,074 of JANZLX010000001.1, forward strand.
ACAGAGGTCGTAAAGATCATTGTGGCATGAACCCGTGAGCAGCACCGCTCGTGTCCGAAGATCCTTCACCTGAAAATGGTTGGGAAAAAATTCAATGGAGATGTGATTGTTGGTGCATAAACGTTTAACAAAAATTAAATTTTTATTAACGGTAGGCACATGTAAAGTGTTGTCAAAAACAAGTGGTTTAGAGTTGGTTGCCAGAGAGAAACTACCGGTGTTGGCAATGGGAAGAGCATATCCATCACCGACTTGCAAAGAATCACGGCCGCCATATGGGGAGTGCAAAGACAAGTTCTGAAGATCGTGGGTCACATGGTGAGTGGCGCCCGAGTCAAGGATCCACTGTCCTGGAGTGCCAGCCGCAGAGGAAGCTAGAGAGGTGCCGGAAGCCTGTATAGTGTGCGCACCTGGCCGGTTAGAAGTGTGGTGTCGTGCAGGTCAGCCATGGAGATCCCAGCAAGTCTTCGCAGTGTGGCCAGGCCGGTCGCAGTACTGGCAGATGTGAGAACTCTGCCCTGGGGATGAAGAGGAGACATAGTGAGGCGCTGAAGCTTGCCTGGGAGCCGACGACTTGCGCTGAGAATAGCGAGAAGAACGAGTAGGTTGATTCGAACGGTGGCGGGTAACAGCATGAGCAGTCGGGGTGGGAATAGCATCATCAAGCTTGGCCTGCCTTGCAAGAAATCGCTCAAAGTCTAGCAGTTTCTCATGAAGATCAGGAAAGGCAATCGGTGTCTCTCGGGCACGTATAGCAGCGCTAACCTCCTTAAAGTCGATGGAGAGACCATTGAGTGTATGGATGACGAGATCGGTGTCATCAATCGGTGTGCTCACAAGTGCAATTTCATCTGCAATACCTTTTATTTCCTTCAAATAATCAGACATAGAAACGTTACCTTTTCGAATAGAGATCAGTTGTTCCTTGAGAGACATGAGTCTCGAACGAGATTTGCCAGCAAAGGTTTTTTCAAGGAGGTCCCAAGCCTCCTTGGATGAAGTGACGGAAGCAAGTGGTGTTGTATTTGTTTCCGCAACAGTAGTCATGAGGGCATGAAGGACAAACTGGTCCTGTCGAATCCACAGAGGAAGATCGGGGCTGTCATGTGCTGGACGTGGAATGGAACCATCCACATAGCCTTTTACATTGTATCCAATAAGAAGAGCATTCACCTGAACCCTCCAAGCTGGATAGTTTGCACCTGTCAGTTTCGACCCAGAGGCGAAACATGTGTTGAAGACAACAAGATTTGGTGGCAATGTTGCATCTAAAATGGTTGTTGCCGTAGAGGATGCATTGTCAAGGGCCATCAGAATCGAAAATACAGAGACAAACAAACATAAGTGCTAACTAAGCACAAAACGACGGACAACTATGAACGGAAAAAATATTGCTTTGCTGTTAGGCTACAGCTCTAATACCATAAAGAGGATCAATGAATCACATATATTACGTTACAGCTTACAAATATTTATACACAGAATATAAGTATGGGATATAGACAAATCAGCTGAAGATACCTAAGATCAAGGACAATCATAACTATCGTATATATTTATATACGTTACATTTGACTTATTCCTATTAGAACTGATAGGGAATCAACTTCGTTAGATTCTTATCCTTACAAGGTTTGTTCTGAACATTTTGTAAACATTAAGTTCAATTTGAACGCTTCAAAATATTAGCTTTTAAATTATTAGTTGAGGTAAACATTATGGTCAATTTTGCCGATTATGTCGCATTTTGTTACATAAACGTTATGGTAATTGAGCTGGAACACAATCTTGCGAGGAACTTCAGAAAGGACAAAAGAAAAGAAGCTGTACATCTCTATCGCGCAATCAATATGAGTTGCTTTTGGAGTCTTCCTACGTCATGAAAGCTAACAGCAAGTGGAAAGACTTTGACTTACGCATTGGGGGCCATAGGCTTCTCTTTCTCACTTAATTTTGCTAATTTTGGAACAAGTTCACAGCCACGCAAACATGCCCAATTCATTTTTACTGCATCTTCTTTTCCAAAGTATGGGTATTCTGGCCGCCTCTATCAACCATGGGAATGGTCTTGGCAATTTCCTTTCTGTTTCCCCCCACTGAAACTTTAGCAAGAATAATTTTGTTTTGCTTTTTCAGTAAAATTTAACATCTAATTGGGCATATTATGGAATGGGCCATGACCAGCTTTAATTGTCCACGGGTTGTCAATGTAGGGTAAAGGCCATCAGGTCAAGGTCGGTCCATAATCTAATGCATATTATAAATTAATATTTTTTTTAAAGTCATGATTTGATGATTATTTAAAAGCATAAGGTCAACCCTTTCTTTCCTACGAAAGAAGACCAAAATTACATGCTCTCTCTCATTTCAACTGCAAAAGCCATCCTGGATAGCACAAGTGTCATACACCTCAAAGTGCTAGCAATTGTCGATGCATGTTCATTGGACTGATTTTAATTAAGTGGGTTGTTAGGCAAGATTAACGTACTAAACTGAGAATCTTAAAGCTAACCCATTTAATATATTTTTATATCAACCTAGTCTTCACACTCAATGATGTTGTCCTCCACTCTTGACTCTTACGATTGAGTGTCTCCTGAGCTTATTTTATTGCTTAAAAGATATTCTATACTATACATAAGCACTGCATTTGGTCTTACATGGTGCTTTTAACAAAGACAATAAAAGGAGACTTTGTACAGTTTCTCTCGAGTAGGGCAGGACTGAACTATTTCTTTTTTATTTTCACTTTTAGTCATTATATTTTTAGTGTATTAAATAAATTTTTAGAACTAATTCACTAATCATATACTTCACTTCAGATGAAAAAAATCATAATTAATCTCTATCCTTCTGGCATGAGTTTTTCGGGGGACCATCCAATTATTGATCTAATGGACGCAAATAAGCCACATCTTTGGTTGACTTATTAAATGAGTTCAGCTTTCAATTGGACTTCTTTGAGACAATATTAACGTGTCGATGGGGGCCGGTTTCATTTTAATAGAAAAAGACGAGGTCATGACCTACTTCAGGCATGCTTAAACCGAGGGCAGCGATAACCTGTGCCTTTTTTCTGGGAATGTTCTTTGCAGATAGCTTGATACTATATTTATTAATCATATTTATAAATTATTTATTTTCACCGTTACAAGAAAATTACAAATTATTGACAAAAAAAAATCCCATAATAAATTAATGACGGGAAATGATTTTCCACCGGTAAAATTGTAAGAAAATTGATATTTTGTAACGAACAAAATATTCATCGGTAAAGGTTAAGGAAAATTACCCCCGTAATTTTGCTAATAGAATATACCAACGGAGTAGTGAAGGTCATAGTAAAAATAGGTGACAATGGTTAGCGGTAAAAATAAGCGTTGGAAGAATATTTCACAGGCAATAAAAGATTTTTATTATCAGGACTTTGAGCACACAAATTATATTCTTTAATTTTTTTTATTATATCTTATTTTATACATTAATTAGATAAATATTGTCATTTATAAGTATTTATAATATGTTTTTCTTTTTTCATAAATATTTGTTTTAGAATTCAAACTTTGATACTTTAATTTATAATGTATAGGAGAGGCGAGCTCATACAAGTTGTAGAGACTTTATCTTGATTCAATACATAAGAATGGTGTACGACCACCATATATATCTGAAGAAATATGGAGTCATAGTAACAGTATTGGATATCGCCTAAGGCAATGTCCATTTCAAAACACAATTTTGCTAACAAATGTAGAGAGAGAGAGTTTACCCGTATACACTGAAAGATCTATGACCTACTAGGATCATGTAGAAAAACTTATATCAAAACTTTACACTTATATTCTGATTTTTGTATTTTGATGTATGAAAATTTTGATTTCAATGTAATTTGATGTATGAAATTTAAATGAAAATATATGTGTATTATAGAGAATAATAATGTTATAAATGTTTGGTGCCATTTAATAATTGTGTTGTTGAGCTAATTTTTTTATCTAACAGGGGGTAAATATCATAAAAATAGAGAAAATTTTGCCGAAATTTTTGTAAAATGTAATTCACTCATAACAATTTATTTTGATGCAGGAAAAATTATATGAGCAAGAAGCCTACACCACGCTAGCTCTTTTTGTATAATCTCACTAAGAAGTATGATGGTGAGAACTTTGTCAACACCCGATGCAGACAACTTCATGTATGTAAAATTTATACTTTAATATTAATTCTTAAAATTGATCACTTATTAACATAAACAATTATAATGATAGAACCAAATATAAGAAAGCATTGAATAACAGTTTCAGAACTCTAAAACTGTTGATGAGAGTCAGGCATATCTTGATGCAGTGGGTGGTAAGGACCGCGGTGGAAGGATTTTTAGCTTAGGTTCATTTGCAAACACATGTTATTCACAATCCTCCATATTCACTACAGTTGAATCTAGTAGGTGGTTCCAATCAAATGAGAGTCCTTCAGCTTGAGAGCATAATAGAGAGGTTGATGGAATGCATAACTCAGCTCTATAATGAGGTGGAAAAGTTGAAGGGGAGGGACAAGACCTCATCGCAATAGTCAAAACATCCACCTTCACCACCTGCATAGCTTAAATGGATAAGTGAATGTATTTGATGTTTTGCTACTCTTAAGTTTTTGTATAAATTCTTACTTTACAGTTATTTTTAAGATATTTATTCTTGTACATTATAATTTTTTACTATATTACTATTCAGGATAATGTTTATAACCAATGTTATATTATTTACAGAAATTAAATGTACAAAAAAATCATAAGATTATCAACAGAAAACTACGACAGGAAGTGAGAAATGGTGGTTGAAATTTATCATAGTTAAATTTCTCAATGGAACTATAATATTTCGTCGCTAATTAGCAACGAAGTGATATATTATGTCGGTCATTCTATCGGTAACTTACCGATGGAATATATCACTCCGTAAGTGAAAATTCAACGACTGATAATGTTTTTCGTCGGTAAATTTAGCAACAAAATTTGTATATCCATCGGTAAATTTAGTGATAGACCTATAATTTACTGTCTATAAATTCACCAACAGAATATTGTGATTTTGTCGGCAACAGAATATTGTAAATCTGTCAGTAAATTTACTGATATAAATACAAAATTTCATCACTAAAGTTACCAACAAATTTAAAATATTTTGTCGCTAAAGTTACCGATGGATATATAAAATTTCGTCGCTAAATTTGTAACGGATTCCTTATATCCGCCGCTAAAATTTACCTACAGTCGCTTCTCCAACGACTCTTTTCGTCAGTAATCTCCATCACTAAAACCTATTTTTCTTGTAGTGCATTGTGTCATTTATGATTCATATATAAACGTGTAGTTTTGGAGTGTTTAAGAAAAACATTATTGTTTTATTAGATGTTTTCAGTTGAATACTACCCTGGACAAAAGTGTGGCTCAAGACATATGTAGTTTACAAAATCATAGGTAAAAACACGAGTTAAAGACAATCATTTTGGTATAGCGAAGATGTTTATGTGAAAGATACAATATGACACACAATCATATTATATATCATGTCTAAATGCGCAAAAGAAGTAGAGAAGTAGAAGGATCCATAGTTTGGAGACACTAGCATCATTGAACCTATGTTCATATACAAGAAAACATAGTGAGATCTATGACTTGGGAGATAAGCATATCTGTAATAAACAATCTTATTTGGAAATATGTATTTGGTGGACTTTAAAATTTAGGAGAATTCTAAGACTTATTAGAATCATGATTATATTGGGTTTAATTGAGTAGTTTTATTTAAACAATCTTATATAAATAGAACTATAACAGTTGGACTTTATAATTAACTATAATTATGTAAACTAGCCTATGCAAAAGAAAATTATAATTTTCAATTGAGTATTTAATTAATCAATACTTAATCAATTATTGTTGGTTCTTGAGAATGTAGGCATATCTAATTGAATAAACATGATAAAAATCTTCTTGTTTGTTTGTTTCTTTTTTATACACATATCCTTATGGCATACATATTATTTCTTAATAAGTGGTACTATTTCGTTGTCAAGTCAATAATGATTTTGGATGTAGAGTTCAAAATGGGGAAGTTCAATGAAATTAGGGAATTTCAAACTGTGACGATGGAGAATAAAGGATTTATTAGCACAATAAGGCTCACTGAGTTGGTTGCAGGAGAATAATTCAGAAGAAATGGATGTACACAATTGGGATAAGTTGCAGGCATAAGCCAATAAAACCATTTGGTTATATCTAATAGATGAAGTTTTGTACTACACTGTAGATGTTGCATCCCTTGTAGAGATATGAAAATTAGCTAGAAAGACAATACATGTTAAGCCTTTTGCAAATAAATTGTGTCAAAAGTAGAGACTATACAAGTCAAAGATGTAGGAGGAAATATATTTAAAACAATATGTGACATGCAAATAGTCAATGAGTTGCTAAGTCTCAAGGTAACTATTGCGGACAAGGATAAAGCAATGATTTTGTTTTATGTTTTCCTCTTTCTTATGAATATGCATTGACCATCCTCAAATTGGAAGAGGAAACTAGGAATAACAATTTTATCCCAATTAGAGTTTAAATTGGATGAGGAAACTAGGAATAACAATTTTATCCCAATTAGAGTTTATATTTAATTGTACCTATGTAAACCTAGCCTATATATAAAGGAATTTTATAATTTTCAAGTGAGTTTTTAATTAATCAATACATAATCAATCATTATTAGTTCTCGAGAATGTAGGCATATCTAATTGACTGAACATGATAAAAAGTCTTTTTATTTTTTTGCTTCCCTTTTATAACTTATATCCTTATTGCATACACATTATTTCATAATAAATGGTATTATATCATAGTTAAGGCAACAATGATTTTGGTTGCAGAGTTTAAAATAAGGAAGTTTAATGAAATTAGGTAACTTCAGATCGTGACGATGGAGAATGAAGGATTTATTAGCATAATAAGGCTTACAGAACGAGTTATAGGAGAATAAGTCCTAAGAAATGGATGAACACAATTAGGGTAAGTTGTAGGCAAAAGCAACTAAAGCCATTTGATTATATCTAGTAGATGATGTTTCATACTACATAGTAGATGTTGAATCCTTTGTGGAGATATGAAAAAGATAGAGAGCCAATTTATGTTATATCTAAAGCAAAGCCTATACAAGTCAAAGATGTAGGAGGAAATAAATTTGAACAATATATCAATATGTTCAACCAATTAGTCAGTGACTTACTAAGACTCGAGGTCACTATTATGGACAAGGATAAAGCAATGCTTTTGCTTTATTTTTTTACCTCTTTCTTATGAATATGCATTAACCATGCTCAAATTGGATGAGGAAATTAGGAATAACAATTCTATCCCAAATAAAGTTTATAATTAACTATCCTTGTATAAACTTGGCCTATATATAAAATAAATTTATAATTTTTTGTGAGTTTTTTATTAATCAATAGACAATCGATCATTATTAGTTCTCAAGAATGTAGGCATATCTAATTGACTGAACATGATAAAAAAAATCTTCTTGTTTATTTGTTTCTCTTTTACAACTTATATCCTTATTGCATACACCTTATTTCTTAATAAGTGGTATTAGATTGTAGTTAAGCCAACACTGAGTTTAATTGCGGAGTTTAAAATAGGAGATTTAATAGAATTGGAGAATTTCATAATGGGACGACAGAGAATGAAGGATTTATTAGCATAATAAGGCTTACTAAATGGTTTATAAGAGAATAACTCAAAAGATATGGACGAAATCAGTTAGACAAGTTATGAGCACAAGTAGCTAAAACCATTTGATTATTTCTAGTATATGACATTATATACTACATCATAGATGTTGTATCCCCTGGAAAGATATAAAACAAGCTAAAGAGTCAATGTATGTTGAGTCTCTTACAAACAAGCTCTAGCTAAAGTAGAAACTATACAAGCTAAAGATGCTAGAGGAAATATATTTAAAATAATATGTCAATATGTTTAACCAAATTGTCAATGACCTACTGAGACTCAAGATGACTATGGCAAATAAGGATAAATCAATGATTTTGCTTTGTTTATTACCTCTTTCTTATAAATATACGGTGACCTTACTCAATTTAGATGAGAAAACTAGGAATAGCAATTTTATCCTAGTCCACCTTAAGGTCAATAGGACAAAACTGGGTTGATAGGCTTAGGCTTGGAGTTAGCCTAAAAGACCTAATCAGCCTGAACCCCTCAACTAAGAACCTATAGATCAAAATGACGTTACTTCAGTCAATTGTATTAAAATGATTATATTTTAATAGCGGCTTAAATGAGCTCGACTTGAGCCTAAACCTTGTGTAATAGGTGTCAAGCTAGGCTTGTCCTAGCTGGGCCTATTATTATACCTAAAGGAAATAATTGGTGTAGAGGATACCATTACTACGTTATCGGCTTACAGAGACCTAATATTAAGGAAAGCTCTTAAGGTGAAGAGTTATATATAAGAAAAATCAAGATTATGGAGGTAAGTAAGGAAAAGATAGCTCTTCTAATTGGAGTTATAAATCTAAATTCAAGGGTAAAAGGACATTTTTGCACTACAAGTGAAAGCGAACCAGACATGTTAAGGAAGGATTATCCAAACAAGAAGGAGCATATGGATAAAAGGAAAATTAATTATTCATTAAGGTTGTTAATGTAGTGTAGAGTGGAGATTCAGATTGTAGCAATAAAGAAATGCTTTACATTTTAACTAATCATCTTTAGAATTCGTAGATATTGTATACATGGTTATCACTTAACATCTAGCAATACACATCAACCAACTTTGAGCTTGTTCAGTTGAGGGATGATAAAGCTTAAAAAAATCATCAAAACAAAAAAAAATTGATTCAGATGTTTGATGGTATTATTGGGATGTTGAATAATGTCTGACATGTACTAGATTTAAGGAATAACTTAATCTTTTTGATAACCTTACAAGAAAATGATTTTGAAAATAGAACTGATGGGAACAATATTAAGGTGGTAAATAGTGTGATAATTGTCATGCAAGTCTCAAGTTTAGTAGAAAATATCTATAGACTTAATAGAGAGCACATATGTAGATGGAGAAGTTGCGTTAAATGAATTAAAGGAAGATTGTACTATGGTATGACAAATGTAATTGGATCATCTAGATAAGCGAGATATAATGGAACTTCATAAGGAGAACTTATTGATGGCTGACAAATGCTAAAAGTTCTTTTGTAAGTTTATAAATGTGATAAAATGACTAGGAGAACCTTTAAAGATGTAGTGTTTAAGGAGTGTTATATGTTGAGATAAATTTGAAAAGGACATACCAAAGTCAATAGTAAGCAATACTAGTTCAAAGGTGATATAAGTGAAATCAAAATAGTCCGAAACAGATGCCTAAACGGTTGAAAATTTTAGTTCTAGAAATAAAACAATATTAGGAAGCAAGCATAAGATGTTTATAGTAATAGATAGAGCAACACAAATCATCAAGACGTAAAGGAGATATAATTGGGAAGACTTGGTCACATATGCTCTTACTATCAATGATGAGAAATCAACCACCTTTTAAGAGATTGAAGAAAGTCAAGAGAAAGATAAATGGATTAATGTTACAGTGAATAATGAGAAGTTTCATAAAATCAAAAAATTGATTGCATCTAGTTAAAACTTATTGGAAAAGGTTCATATTTTAGACAATGCAGTTGACATATTGACTAAAATAGTTAACAAAGAGAACTTCAAACATAAGACTTGGTTAATGTCTCAAGGTATTGACATAATAATAACCTAGTCTATGAAGAATATATTCACCAAGTTAGAGAATATTGAGTATGACTCATATAAATTCACAATTTGGGGACATAAATATGGCTAAGCCTATGTCCATATATAAAGAGAAACAATAAGATCCATGAACTAGTGTATAGTCTATTTACAACTAACAAATTTATCAGAAAATACAATTTTGATTGATTTAAACTCTAAAAAGATTCTAAGACCTATTAAATCATAGTTATGTTAGGTTGAATTTAGGAATGAACTATTTAAGTAGAATTATATCAGTTAGAGTTTACAATTAATTATACTTGTACAAACTTAGTTTATATATGGAACATATATGTAACCTTTAAGCTGTTTTTTAATTAATAATAGACAATCAATTACTTTGGACTTTTGAAGATGTAGATGCACCTAAGTAATCAAAGCTCATTAAAAGTATTTTATTGATTGTTTGTTTCTCATGAAAATGTAGATGCACTTAATTAATTGAAGATTGTTAAAAAAATTTGTTGCTGTTTTTTTTTCTCTTAAGGATGTCAACACACTTAATTAACCAGAGCTCATTAAAAAAAATTTGTTGGTTATTTGTTTCTTTGTTTCTTTTATACAACTTATATCCTTATTACATATATCTTATTTTTTGTTTATATATATAATTGGGATAAACACTTTCAATTAAATAAAGTGGTGATAGATAGATATTTGACTATATTTTGCCACCAATATTGAATGTATTTTGCTCGATATTTTATACTTTTATCGTATATTTGGTACTTTAATATGTTGTAAGTGTATTTACAGGTAATGGTTGCCTTCATAGACTTCAAGGAGAAGAATTCAAAGGAAAACACAACATACAACAGAAAATCAACAATCTACTTTTGCACACCCGTGCACTTTTGCAATATCCGGTGATTTCCAATTATGCACGTTCCTTTGCATAGTTGTGCAAATGATCGTGCATAACTCAAAAACCTAGATTTTCATATAAAAGTGACGTTTCGAAGGCAAATCAAAAGAGGAAGTGGTTGGCATTGTTCTCAAAGGTTAAGAGGCGTTTGAGCTAGAAGATATAAGATTAGACATCTACATCATCAAAATACTCAATAGAGAACAATCAGGAAGATTTAGAATTATGATTTCGTGGTTTTCAATTCAAGTTTCTATATATGTGTATCTGATTTCGTATTCGACAATGTGTAACTGATTGTTTCATTAGTATCTAGGTCAGAGGAACCCTATTTGGATACTTTAACATGTGTTGATTATTTTGTTAATGCAATTGATTGATTGATTGTTGTGATTCAATTATCTATTTATATTTATATTCTAGTAATCCAAAATATTATACCATAATATGATTTCATACGTAGAGATTGAGTAATCCTAGTGTGCATAGATTCACGATAATTGGAAAGAGTTGATTGCAACCCTAGAGATAATATGACATAAATCTTCCAAATTATAGTCAAACCTAATAGAGGGATTCATAAAATGGTAATGCAATCCTATAAATTTTTTATCTGAGTAATTTAGTTAGAGACTTTAAGATTAATTGTTAGTAAACTCAAGGTGTACTACTAGCACACCTTAGGAATCTTCACGGTCCAACTAATCAACAACATAATTGCATTACAAATAATCAATCGGTTAAGGGCTAGGGGGATTCGAAATCTAGGTATTAATTATTTGATATCGATAATTTCCTAGTACTTCCTAAATTCTCAGTTCAATTCTGTTTCCTATTTTTATTTTACTTGCCTTAGTTTTAGTTTCTTTTCATTAAAAATCCAAAATTAATCCTTAGGCTAGATAATAGAGGAAGGGTAATTACTAATATTCATAGTCTTCATGGGATTGATCTATACTTGACGATACTAGCTAAAGCTACGCCGTGCACTTATTTGAAGCAAATTTCTATTATCATTGGGTCCAAATATAGAAAAATGTGACTTAATATTTTAGCTTATCATTAACTCTTGAATGGACTGAAAATAGAAGATGAATCCATTTATGATATAATTGAAAGCAAAAGATAAAGACAAATAAAGTAAATGAAGCACAACAAGAATGAACAATGACATAAGCGTATACAAATGTCCAAAAGCACCAATAAGCAAATCATTGCAACAAATCAATTATGAGAAGGGAGGAAAATTACAACAACTTAATAAAAATTTCATTGATATGTAAAATCTGGGAAGGTCTAGTAATATACAGAAGAATATATAACTAGTGAAAAAATTCACATGAAAAAAGAAAATAAATAAACAAATATCTAATAAATAAAATATGAAATAGTAGCGGTTAGTAGTAATAAGAAGGAGCGGAAGAAGAAGAAGGCTAGGAAAAAACTTAGCAAAATCCCTAAGAAATTACTATATGTTTAAAAGTTAGGCCAAATAAAAGAAGAAAAGTACTGGAACGAAACCACCAAGAATTGAGTGTGAAGGTGAGGACA
>JANZLX010000001.1:14999354-15022833 GCA_025531955.1 Erythroxylum orinocense
ATCGATGATGGTTCCTCATTGTGTTCATAAACTCACCCAAAATTACAACCTATTTTTCAGGATCGAGAGTAGACCCTAGCTCCTGAGAGACTATAGAGTCGTGTAGATCAGATTGGCGGGAGAGACTATGGCTCACAGGTCGGTCAGCTGGGATTCTTTTTGGATGACCTAGTTAGGAATGTTATTTTTGTCTTGATTGTATATAGTAGTTGCTTTAATCTTTCAGAGGAATGTACAGACAGATAAGACTAACAGTTGTGTAAATTACTGAGTTTGATGTAATGAAATAGAAAAATTTTGGTTTTAAAAAGTCGTAATTTAATATTAATGTTTTAGTATTGTGATGCCATCTGGAGTATAGTGATGTTTGTCTGTAGTTCTCTCTTATCGTAGGATATGTATCGGAATGACCTACGGGCGTTCCGGTGGGTTCTCTACGGTAAGGGGGTGCTACATGTAGAGTTCTCTCAACTTATTTGTGTAGACACTATTAAATTCCTAATACTTATACAACAATGGTTATTAGACAAACTTGTGGATTAGAAGGAGTTGTAGAAAAAGGAATCAAACTTTATAATAAGATAAGAACTCAAATTTATGTTTTATTAAATTTATAAATTAACCAAGTTGTAGATTAATGTAATCCTGTCATTCAAAAAATCATAAGAATTTTATTTTTCCTCTACTGTGTGTGGGATTAAATATCTTCCTGATTTTCAATAATGGTATCAAAATCATCTCGGGTTGATCCTATGAAGACATCAAGTTTTAATAATTACCCTTCTCCTATTATTTAGACTACAAATTATTTAGAAAAATAAATATCAAATATTAGTGTTTAGGTGATGAATCCCCCTAAAAATCATTAAATAATTAACCTTTTATCATGCAATTATTTCATTGATTATTGGAGCGTGAAAATTTCTATCTTATGATAATAACTCTCTCAAGACTACTAACAACTAATCCATCAGTTGATTAACAGAAATATTTCTAGTTAAAACCTTTATGATTGCATTATCAATTTATGAATTCCACTATTAGGTTTGACCATAATCTAGAGATTTTATGTCGACTTATCTCTAGGTTTGGAATTAACTCCTTTCAATTATAGTAAATTTATTCATACAAAGGATTTTTCAATCTCAATTATATGAAATCAAATTATGTACTAATATTCCGGATATATTAGAACAAGCATAAAACACATAATGGAATCATAATAAATCCATCAAAATATTTGCATTGGATAAAAGATTAAGAAATATTGTATCATAATTAGGGTTCATCACACCTAGACACTAAAAAACGTTTAGTTATTCATAATAGACAACGAAATCAAATATAAACATGCAGAAAAACTAATAGAAAACAAAGAGTTGATAATTCTAAATCTCCCTTTCTATTATATTGAATCTTCTTGCAAGTTTAGATTTGATGTAGCCTTCTATCAAATATCTTTTGATATTAACTTTATGTTTTCCTCATCTCTAGATTCATCACCTCTCTGGATGTTTCACGTTTCAATTCTGCTGCAAAATTTGGCTCTCCCCATTTTGCCAGCTTTCACGTCCTTTTATAGTAAAAACTAGGATTACTGGGACATAGACGGTCACTTACAAAGCCATGTAGGTGACATTGTAGCTCCAAAAACTCTTAAAATTTTACACATTTGCATAAACTTATGCAGCCACATACATGGTTGTGTGTCTCCATTTTACTTCAAATCTTCATTTTATGTCACGACTTCATCTGAATTTGTATTCTTTTAATCCATGAAGGCAATTATCACTTATAAATGAGAGGGTGACGGTGATTGTAAGAGAGGGAAGAGAGTAAATAAGGAAAATGAAGGGTTTAGGGAATTTTAAAGGCATATCACAAACTTACATGGATTGATACACGGTCGTGTATTTGACCGTATAAGTCACTAAATTTTGTCTTTTCACGGGCTTACACAATTTGTTACATATTTGTGTATCTAACTATATAAGTCTACAACAACGTATCCAGAAGGTGTGTAGCTCTCTGTAAACATGTACGACTTTAAAATTAGATGATCAAACATAAAAATTTTGTACCAACCATTATAAGACATTAACACGTACACCGTAATACCTTAATTATGCAGAATCTTGTTAAGATGCTCAATTATGTATCTTCAAACACATTAAAATCATATAAACATATTCTAATCATGAAAACAAAAGTAAAATAATATGGAATTTAAAATAAAACCTAAACTAATTTATGAGTTGGCTACCATGTAGCTCTTGTTTAACGTCATTAGCTTGACGTACCTTACACTTTACCATCATCCAGGATCTATGATCACTGGCTTACTTCCACCCATTTCTCTGTATAGCAGTTTTGTAGCTTGTAGGTAAGTCACCTATTGTAGGATAATAATAAGAGCCTAATTTATTAAATTAATAAATCCAATCACATACATTAATGCCCTTTTTAATGACAAAATGTTAATAAAATAAGGGATAACAAAACTCCCAAAATCTTCAGTTGACATAATCAATTTGTCTTTGAGGAAGTGGGACCCTCTATACTTAATGTGGTTACCAATGAATCATTAGTAGTTTCCTTATTTCTTTCCTCTATCAGTTCTTCCCCAACCACCTTTGTCCACACTTCTTCTTCTTCTTCTTCCTAGACAACTTTTTTTGGCTCGTCTTCTTCTCCCGCCACTCCTCTACTTCTTTTTGGACAAAGTCTTCCTCTTCTTCTTCCTATACTTTTTCCTTCATCTCTTTTTGGAATGTGACTTCATTCATGAAGTCAACCTTTATTTTTTCTTCACTTTGTTCCATTAATAAGCCTAAATAATATTCTGTGTTATGCTCAAGATATTCAGGTGAAGAAAATATTTATTCAATTTGGGTTCGGTTAGCTTTACTTTTGGCAAGTAGTTTCATTATTTTATCAGTAATACTTTTTCCTTCATCTTCTTCTTCTGGAAGCTCTTTTCCCTAAAGGTGATTACCATTCTATGATCATTAGGATTTGTTTCAGTTGTACTAGGCAAACTCCTATGCAGTTTATCAGATAATATCTTCACTAGTTGATTAACCCGATTTACCATATTATATATACGAGCCTTAGTTCTTTGAAATCTCTTCTTGAATGTACACCAATTAGGTACACACTTGGTAAGATATTCCATTAGTTTATCTATAATGCTTTTGTATTGCTGCTCTTATTATATATATTCAGTTGGAGCATAGTCATTCCATCCATATGCATAAGATTTGCTCCACTTTGAATTATACATATTCTTGTATGATGCACCTTGAGGTTGGTTGTACATGCTTGGTTGTTCCCGCATATAGTATGGTGCCCGACATTAATTGTAATAATTACTCCTACAAATGTCGAAACACGACTTAGAAATTGATGGAGCTTTTGAAAACAGATAAAGAAATGACTCTTTCCAATATGGTGATGTTACATGTTGTGATGACATATCATAGCTCCTATAAGAGTATTGTCTACTCCATCCATCAATTTTGAGTTGTGGCTATTACGTTAAATCTCAAGATCCTAATAATAAGTCATAACTCAAAGTCAGAGTAGTGAAGTTCAAAAGATAATTAAATAAATAAGCCAAGAATACAATAAAGTACAATAAAATAAATACATAAATAATGGTTAGATTAGTAAAATATAAGCTTTCCTAATATTACAATCCCTAGAAATGGTGCCAAAAACTTGATTGATATTTTTCTTTATATCAATATTAAATTAACCAGAAGTGCACAGTGTAGGTGTAGCTAGCACATGCAAGTACGGGTCAATCCCATGAAGACAGTAAATATTAGTAATTATCGTTATCCTATTATCCAGCCTACAAATTGGATGTTTGGTTTCTAATTAAAAGCAAAACTTAACAATTAAACTAAAATTGGAAACAATAATGAACTCAAAAGACCAAGGAAATTACGTAGAAAAATCAATATCAAAGATTACTGTCTAGGTGATGAATCTCCCTAAAACTCATTAAATAGTTAACCTTTTATCATGTAATTATTTCACCAATTATTGCACCGTAGAAATTCCTATCTTATGTTAATAAATCTCTTGAGACTACTATCAACTAATCCATCGATTGATTACTAGAAATCTTAGTAGTTAAAACCCCTAGGATTGTATTATCGATTTAGGAATTTCGCTATTAGGTTTGGCCCTAATCCAGAAATTTTATGTTGACCATCTCTAGGTTTGCAATCAACTCCTTTTAGTTATAGTAAATCTATTCATACAAAAGATTTCTCAATCTCAAGTATATGAAATCAAATCATGCACTAATATTCTGAATGTATTAGAATAAGCATAAAACACATAATTGAATTACAATAAATCCACCAAAATAATTGCATTAAATAAAATACTAAGACATATTGTATCACAAACTAGGGTTCATCACATATAGACACTAAAAAGTGTTTAGATACTTATAATAAAAAATGAAATCAAATATACACATACAAAAAACTAAAAGAAAATAAAGAATTCAAAATTATAAATCTCTCTTTCTATTCTATTGAATCTTCTTGCAAGTTTAGATTTAATGTAGCTTTCTATCAAATCTCTTATGATGTTAACTTGGTGTTTTCCTTAACTCTGGATCAAATGGTTACCTCTCTGGATGATTAACATCTAAAGTCTGTTGCAAGATTTTGTTCTCCTTATTTTGCCTCTGTTGACCTCTTTTTATAGTGAAAACTAGAGTTATTGGGATATACATGGTCACTTACATGGTCATGTAGGTGACCTTGTAGCTCCAAAAACTCCTAAAATCGTGACTTTACACATTCACAGAGACTTGCACGGCCACATACACAACCGTATATCTCCAATTTGCTTCAAATCTTTGTTTTATGCCACAATTTCATCTTAATTTGTCTCCTTTTAGTCCATAAAGGCAATTATCGCTTACAAATGCACTTTGAGCAAATTAAGTACTAAATATATAACAAAAATATAAAATATCAAGCAAAATACATCAAATATAGGTGTATAGTTATAGTCAAATATGCATCTATTAGTGAAAAGGTCGAAGCTAGTGTCATTCACTTCATGCCTGTTACTTTTTATCATTAATTTACGAGCTCCAATTTTCAATAAAATGTTTTCCATGTTTTTTTTAACATTTTTACCCATTAGCTTGAGGGGGGCTAATGAAAAATTAAGGACATTATTAAGCTAGCTTTCTCATTTATTTTTTATGCTTTCTCATTTATTTTTATAACTAATTTTCTTGTTAGTTTGGCTATTAGTGAGTTTCTTAGAAACATGTTAAGTTTATAAAAATGTCAGTAAAAGTGGTACTGAACTTGATGTATATAAAGTAGCTTACTGCTTTTTCTATGAATGACAAAGCTCATTTTGCACTTAACGAAATCAAGAACCTACGCCCATTTAAGACATGTACAGAGCTGAAATGTTGACCATACCACCTGAAGTACAACCTGAAATATAGAGTGAACATAATTAAGTTATAATTTTTGGGTATATGATTAGCTAAATCGTACAAGTTAAGTTATAATCTTTTGTATATGATAAGTTCTATTTAAGTTGTAAGTGTTAATTTAACATGAATTTTATTGATCTATTTAGAATCAATCATAAATTTATAGAAACAAAAGTATATGAAAATTTATATGTTTTTCTTTCCATTTTTGTTTTAGTAAATTGATGAAAGTTCGTAAACTTCCGACCAAGATGTACAAAATTTGTTAGAAACAATATATTCCTTTCTTAATGCTTATAATTATTAATAGTTTATAAAATCTAAATATTTGTGAAATTTTATTTTAAGTAGATATATGAATCATATCAATTGTTTATATTAATTTTATTGGCTCTATTTATCACATCTCCAATAAATATATAATCTATATTGGTAATTTTAACATTATCCTTCTTAGACAAATATTGATTATCATGTTTGTGACATAAAAAAAAGGCTAAGAGAACAAAATAAACTATATTAGTTGAACTTTTAAAAATCATTTAGTTTAAAGATAAAAAGAAGTCCATCATTTGGCCTTATAAACTTTCAATACCAAAAGGAATTATAAACATATGTCATATGCAACATAAATTCTACATAATTACAAATATCTAATAAATTTACTAATAGGAATAGGAAAATAATGTATGACAAAAAACAATAGTATATAGATGATCTAAAAAGCATCATATAATGATTGTTCGTCTCAATTTCTGCAAATTTTATGTTAAAATACGATAAAGAAATTTAATTGATCTCATTGTATACTAAACTAAACTGCATGAGAGAAATTCTTTATGTGATTAAAAAAATCATATCTTTCTATGTCTTATAAAACTATTGTATCTCAAGATACTTGAATTTGATAACAAACATATAATAAAAGTTAAACTACAAATATACTCATTGATACACATGTTAAGAATTTCACTTATATTATGACAATAAAATATATGAATGAGAAAAAATGAATGATCATCAATATATACAATTCAATCATAATACAAAGAGAATAAATTTGTATATAAAGCAAATATATAGTGATCTCTAACCAACAAACACTCGTATTACAAAGATATCTATTAAAACAACATGCAAAGTCATTTAGTTAAAGGATTGACTAACATATATTTTCTTAAAACATGATATATTATGATGTCACCCTTTTGTACAAGTACTTTTATGATCAAATATTTAACTTCTAAATGCTTAGATCGTGTAATATTCTTATTGTTATTACCGAACAGCACTATAAAAAGATAATCACAATATAATAAGATATGTGTAACAACTTAATCAAACACAAACAAGTTAAAATCTAAATTTCTCAACAAAATTACTTGTGAAGCAATCACATAACATGGAACAAATTCAATGTGCATAGTAGAAGGGGTCACAAGTATCTATTTGACACTTTTTCATGAAATAACACCATTTATTGATGTAAAAATATAACTTGATTTTTTATATGCAATCAAATTTAATTCAATGTGCATAGTAGAAGAGGTCACAAGTATCTAAAGCCAGAGTTTGTAAATGCAATCAAATTTAATTCAACTTCCTTATATATCAATATATAACTATTAATTTTTTAAAGGTATTTCAAAACTAGTTTAATTGCGTTTTATAAATTTATATCTAGATTAAATAAACATTGAATTCAATAATCTAATATCGAATATAAAATCAGATTTAATACACCACGTGAACAATATTAAAATCTTGAAGGACCAAGTGAAGCTATAAGTTAAGTTATAACTTTATGGCATAAGATTAGTTCAATCCAAGTTGTAAGGTCACAAACATTTGGAACAATAGTCTGAAAAAGCAATCGGTTAGTCCACCAGCTCCAAACTGTAGCGGACATAACCAAAATGGATGCATTCCATCATCGTTTCCAGTGTCATATCGGCTCTGTTCACTTGCACGTATGGGAAATGCTAACTGCTTCTTTTTAAAAAGCTTCACATTTTAATTGATTACGTCTTTGTCTGTGGAATTCATTTAGTTAAATGATTCGTTCGGGATGGATCTGTAATTTTAAGTGGTCTATGTCGTTATATCACAGGCCATGAGGCCCCGTTTAGCTGTAGTTTCGGGGAGGAAAGGCTTTGTTCTAAACATAATACGTCCCATGCCAGGCACCACCACCACAACTAATGACTTCCTTAAGCAGTAATACCATAATATAAAGAACGGGAATCAGCTACGCGCAACTAGAGTAAAAGCTTTTTGGTTTTCCAGATAGGATAACGGGGCAAGGAGACAAGTTTTCGTGTATATTAATAATAATTATCAAATGTAAGAACTCTCCAATCTTCTACGAGGCTGAGATATTGGGTTCCACTCGAAATAGCTCATGAGAAGGCTAAAGATAATAATAACAGGGAGACAAGCCATGAAAAGTAGAGATTCCATAAAATTGGCAATGAGCCTTTTATTGTTTCAATAAAATTTGTAAAACCACATTTTGTACACAGATATAATCAGAACATACCAAGTTGGATGCTTCTGATAAATTTCTACACTGCTTAAATAATTAAACTTCCCTTCCTATCTTGGCCTAATATGTCAAAGAGGATAAGGCTGTTTCATTAAAACCAGATAGAAAGGCAGCACCTGTCCTGTTGATTTCTTCTTCAGCTAACAGAAGTACAAATTGACTGCTGATTGTACAACCCAGGTACTCCATTTGGGAAATGCTGCCTATTTCTTTTCCGCTTTGTCACAACTATGAATCCATCAGCATCACCGTTCTTTCTATTTACACTTGGTTTCAGCTGGTCATGATCATTGGACTGGCTGGCAAAGTTTGTCTTCCCTTCATTCCCATGGATTTTTTTAATTATTGCACTATCATTTGCAATCTCATCAGAAGCATTCTCTAAAGGATCAAACTTCTTCTCACATGATAAGGACTCATCTCCAGAATCAACTTTATTCTGGACTGATTTCACAATGAAGCTGAGCAGAATCTGCCTTGCAAGTTCGTCCTTGTCAGACTGCATACTGCTTTTCTCTGAAGAACTACAGTTCACGTCATTGCTGGATTCCTTATAAACTTTTCCTTCTTCAACCTTGCTTGTCTCAAGCAAAGGGTTTGCCTCTGGTGGAACAACAGTATCTTCACTAACAGAATGCATTTGACTAGCTCTCCTCGGAACATATTCAGATGCATTTGGGTTCATGCTTCTGGGAGGTACTGTCACAGAGGATTGTTGTTTCAAGAAACTCTGTTTCATTCGGTAAGCTTGATTGGCTCTATAGTACAGAGGTGATCTAGGTCCACAGGGAACTCTAGCAGCAATAGTAGGTGCCACTGATGCTGCAAGCATACCTTGACTAACATTTACATCATAAATATTTGGCACAACAACCAAGTTTGGTGGGTGAACAATGGGAAGAACTCCTGGTTTAAATGGTTTGGCAGCAGCTGAAAGCTTGCGTCCATTAGTTTCCAACGGCTTTTCCTGGTCAGAAGGGGTCTCTTCAAGCTTAAATCCAGATATTTCTGATTCAGGTCCATTCTTCACTTTATCATCCCCTGATATATTGCCAACAACATAATTAGCAGTTTCCTCCTTTGATGTTTCAGCTGGAATGCTAGATAACTGGGTCTCGAGTTTATTCACACTTGACTCTTCTACTGTCTCTGCAGATGGCTTTAAAACTGAACCTGGCAGAGCAACGGCTACTTCTTTGTAAGACAGAGATTTAGATGCAACAGCAGCGAGATTTCCTAGAGTAGATGAAACTTTAGAATCACAAACTTTTTTTGGCAGTTTTGTTGAACCTTCCAAAACATTCTTAGTTTGTTTTGGTTTCATCAACTCAGTTTTGGAGATTCCACTAGGTGTTTTCTTGGGAGGAGAAATCACATCGTGCCTGCAACTGCTTCCTTTGATACCACTTGTTTTTAGCTTCGTCAAAGCTGGTCTCCTGAGACCAGATTTCCTTCCAGTAGTATTACTCGATCTTCCTCTTGGATTGGCCTCTTGCCAGCCTTCATCTGAAGTTGTCTCTTCAACTTCTTCACTTGAAACTGTTGATCTGTATATAGTAACATCATCACTTTCTTCTTCTACATCAGGACCATCACCATGAACCAAGCCCCCATTTACATTGCCAGCATAATCATCTACTATGGTCGTTACACTCCGTATGTCATTATGGGTCGTCAGATCTTCAGTTATTACCGGTTGATTGGCTTGACTAGTTTTATCATTAACCTGCAGTATCTGGCAATTTTTAATCAAGAAAGATTAGAATCACATTTGGTAGTCCCTGAGTTGTGGAATGCAAACCAAGGTTGGGGTGCTGTGAAATTGTAATTGCTTCTTTGAATACATTCTTAGTAAATCCATTAATCTTTTTAAGAAGAACAACGACAAACACAAAAAAAATAAACATGTTTTCCAATTGCATAACCTGGATAAGTTCTATCTTCCAATTTTCGATATCTAGTAAATTCTCTACTATAATAAACAATTCTATTTAGTAAATTACTTTGAAAAGTTCTCCAACTTTAGACTCCACTAAGCAAAGTTTTAGGCTGATTCCATATTGATGCCAAAAAGTTCAGTTTTTCTTTTCTCTATTTTGTTTTGATCTTGTATAAAGGGCAAGGAAAAGTCAAATTATCAAGATTCTGTTGCTTATCACATGGTGTATTAGTCATATCCAGTTACAAAGCTGAGTTTAACTTGCCCATAGTGACTAGTAAAATCATATTAATGTAACAAGCAAGTTGAACAGTTGATACCTTTGGGCGGCGTTGTTTCCTATGTGCATCACCTCCTCTACAATCTTGACCTGGACTAATATAATCCAGTAGATCTGATACACTGCAATAGAGATCACAAGCTTTGGTACTCCCAGATATATTTGCACATCCAAATACAAGAGATTTGAAGAATACCATATCAGTACCTAAGATGACCTTTGCTTGCAATGGATGCATCTGGTTTAGGAGTTCCGTTTCTTGCAGCTTCTTGCTGTTCAAGAACTTTGGATTCAAAATATTCAAGCCATGCAGCAGCATCCTGCTCAAAGAATGCAGCCCCGCACCCACATTATGCATAAAGAATCCAAAGGAAAACCAAATATTATGTAGAGCATTAACTACATTATCCATGGCCTACAGGATGGGGAATATATATGCTCCCAGGCTTTGCACCCTAGCATTCTGACATATCTCCAATTTATGGTAACAAGCAAGCAACGTAACATGGTCCAAGAGTGTACTTTCTGATTACCTGAGTACGCAGGTCCTCTGATCCAAGTTTTGCTTGAAGTATTTTGAGTGTAGTTTGCTCGTGTTGAACACTCAAGGAATATGCTTCCATTAGTGAAAGAGCTATGGCTATGGCATGGTAGCTTGCTGCTGTCTGCAAGTGAAAAAAAAAAAAGAGAAGAAATTTGCATCAAGATTTTCTCAATCCCTTATGTTTTTTCATATGATCAAAAATATGTCAAATATTTGCTTAAAATGCTAAGCTTGTGTATCGAATGCGAGGGAGATAGAGAGACCTGTATGTGATCAGCCCCTAACAATCTCTGGTTGCATTTAAGTGCTTCATGAAGATATCTGAGAGCAATATGAACATTCCCTATACCCTCCTCCATCATTGCCACATTGATGTATGTAGCAGCAGTATTGGGGTGGGACAATCCACAAGTAAAATGGAGAAGGAACAAGGCACGATTTACATATCTGCCAATATTTATTTATCATTGATTAGAGAGCCAATATAGCACAAAGAACCAAAAAAACTTAAATTGAAAAGGACGTGATAAAGGAAACGATTGAATCAGACACAAGTATAATTGCATCAAAAAGATACAACAAATAACTACAGAAGGTGGGAAACAATTCAAACTTAGAGATTGAATTGCTAGAAATCCAGCTTCCATGAAAATAGCTGGCAGATTGTATAAATAAATTAAGATAATAGGTCAAATTTCCATGACTTCCTACATGATCCCTCTTAATCCAGCCAAAAGAGAGATTGAAAAGCACATAGACGGTTGGCAAATATATGATAAGCTCAACAAAGGACTGGCTTAGTGACTTACTTCAGAGCTAGCTCAATGTGTTGGAGACGGTAGTAAAACACAGATAGATCCCCATAGGCTTTCATTGTATCAGGATGATCAAGCCCAAGTTCCCTCTCATTGATACCCAAAGCCTTCTGCTGATATATAGTTGCCTGAAATGGAGACTAATATTTAGTGAATTCACCGACATATCTGCATTCAATTAGTCAGCACAACCTTTCTTGTATCAAGTAATCCTATAGTTTTATACATGTCAAGGTACTGAACTCATGTTGTTTGTTTGTTCCGAATAGCTTCTATGCTTGAATATCCAAATCTGATATATCTCTAAGCATCTTTTTCACAATCCACTAACCTCTGAGTTTCCTACTCTTGAATAACCATTTAAAGTAATAATGTCCTTGTTTAATTTAAATTACACATTCTACAGATCCAATTCCGTATGTATCTTTGTCTGAAGACGGATGTTATTTTTACACACAAATGCGAGCAAAACATATCAAATACATAAATCAATCTTTTATATACCAGATAAATCGGTTTACCTGATTAAAATCTCCAGTGTGGTAAAGAACTACAGCTAGAAGACTATAAGCACCTGCTGTAGTTCGGTGATAGGGGCCACAAACAGCTATCATTTTTGCTAGTGCCTTCAGTACAATCAGACGACAATATAAGACAAGAAGAAACTCTATTTGGATATAGATAACTCATGTAGCATTTGAATGATTTTGAAAGGGTTAACACCTTGGTTCCATAGTTAACAGCGTCCTCTAGTTTTCCTTTATCAAGAGCAATCTTGGACGACTCTAATAAAGCTCGACCATCTGCTGATGAGCATACTACATGCTGTGGAGAAAAGAGAAAATATGCAATTCACATTGACTTACTATTGGCTACCTACCTATAGTAGAAGAGGTTGATGTGAAAGAATTCACACCTTGCACACTGGAACAATGCTGATGATATCAGACTTCTTAAAAGGATTAGGACAGTCCATGTCATAATCTCTAGGTACCAACTCCAGCCCAACCTGCACAGTATTGTTTATTGATAATTATTCTTAGGATACATTAAACAGCCATAAATAATGAAAGTAAATTAAACAAAACAAGAAAGTACTTTATGGCAAAGTCCACGGAGAACTGAGAACTTTCTTAAACACTGCAACTCATCATTAAATGTCCATCCAAACCTTCTAGTAAGAAAAGTTTGCAACCACTTCAACTTCAGACTATCATCTTTTACATACTCGTTATCTTCCACGTGTGGACATCCAAATAAGAAATTCAAGGATGACGCAATGGTGGATGCTAAATCTGCTACATTGGGAACTGATGCAATAACTGCCTTGAGTATGTGCTTAAAAGCTCGTGTAACCATCTCATGGATACAAAGTGATCTTATATGAGGAAGCTTCTCTGAAAGTTCAACCTGCAACAAGGAGAAAGAAAAAGTGATGCACTTGCACTTAACAACTTTCAGAGACAGAAGTCCACACACACACATGCATATTCAGAGCAACAGATAGAGAGGAGATGGATGATACGGGGAGAAATTACTTACCACGCGACCCAAAGAACGCATCTGTAGTCCCCGTAAATGCATGAAGTCAGTCAGTGTGCGGCCATCAACTGGGGAGAGCTCGAGTGAGCCAAAGTCTGTTACCTAATGTAAGAGAGATAGCATAAACTGTAAATCTGATAGCACATGATGTTATTGCCAGAAGTACTCAACATAGATATTAGTTACCAGTTTTGGCAAAGCAACTTCGTCATAATACTTATGTGCCATATGGATAAGTTCATCAATTGACTGCTCCAAGAGGTAAAACAACACAGTTAGAGAAAAAGGTGACACAAAGTATGCTACCAAAAGAAAAACAAAATCAACAATTGTAGAATCAAATGAATAAAAAACGTTCCTTTCAGAAACCTTTATGTGAAGATCAGTTCCTGTTTCTTTCAGCCGCAGGAATGCGTCTTCAGAAATTAGATTCTTCAATTCGTCCCCACAGCTGGTTTCTTCAGAGCCAATATGTCCTCCATCAGTTCCCAAGCTTTCATTGCCAAGAATAGTTTCATTGTCCTTGTCATCATGTGAATAACTTCCTTTAGGTTTCTTGCCTCGCTTCTTCAAATATTTAAATTCCTTTCCCAGACCTTTTACAGCATGTTCAGTATCATTTTCACCTTCAAAGCTTTTAGAGCTTGAATCTGTTTGAGTTTCTCCTTTTTGCAGATGTTGCAACCAACATGAACCAAGTTCCCACCTAACTGACCTTTCTGAAGAAGAGGGACTCTCCTCTAACTTTGTCAAACTATCTTGAGTAACTTGTCGAACAAGAAGCCTAGATTCTTCAAGATCATCCAAATTGGAGATAGATGACTGAACCCCAGATGATTCAGTATCATAAGAATTATGAAGCAGAACCCTCAAGCTGCATTGAGATTTGAACCTTCTAAGTCAATAGCAAATATGGAAAGCATTGAATTTAACCATAATGTTTTCTTGAAATTTTCATTTTATAAAGGATTTAAAGCTTTTACCCATCATTGTAAACCATTTTAAAGTTTTCCCCTTGAAAAATTATCTTAAAACTAGGTATGAGACAGAATATGTAGAGCTAGTCTCAAAAAACTCTCCCTTCCAGTTATAAGCTCATTAGTCGTAACACCATAAGAAGGATCCAATTGACGGAAGCAGACATCCAGTGCTCTTACCATTTAACCGAGACAAAATGATGAAATAAACTCTGACACAGAATGCAACGGATAAAACAAGCCAGATCTATCTTACAAATTACAGCAGCATCTTTCTTTATGATTTGCATCTCCATATCAATTAAAACACAATTGGCAGTCAGATCTTCCTTTTAATTGCTAGTCATAGTCTCCTAGTATGCTAGTGCTGTCTTCTGTGGCCCAATACAATCTTTCTGACAGGGAGAGAGTGAGATTATAGATTAGACCTGTTAATGTTAAGAGCATTAGCTCCTCCATCCGGTTGATCATCAATTTTAATATCTTCTGTATCACCCTTTATCTTCTTCAAGTTGCCAACAACTTTCACTGTCCCAGTATATCCACAGTGTCTTACAATGACAACACCCAATGATGCAGTATCCTATGAAAAGTTTGCAGTACTGTTCAGCACTTTGTTTGAAAGAACTATGCAAATAATGTGCAACTAGCTACATGTTCAATAAAGTCAAGAGAAAAGCTATTACATTGGGCAATCTTCATGCTGTCATGCAATTTACTGAAATTAGGGTTCAGAGAACCATACAATCTAGATAGCATTTGTGATGCAAATATGAACGACTCTATCAGAGCTTCTCTAACCTTTATTCCCTTGTCAACAAAAGAACTGCACTTGAGTTAAACAGGTTACATATTGAAATTATATGTGTTCATCATCTCCAGAAGTACATAATTTTCAGCTGCAAAACAGTCCTCAATGCATATTAGAAGAGAGGTTGAGGAGGAAAGGGAAACGTAGGATTGCTTATGGTTTGGACAACCTAGGGTATAAAGGAAAATTATCCATAAAAGGAAACTATCTAACATCGATGAATGTAATGTATCCAAGTACTGTTATTTACTACTAATAGACACACAACCTTAGCCCGTACTGAAGAGCTTTCTGTCCTATATGCATCTGAAACTGACTAGGTACTTGAATATTGGACAAAGAGAGATAAAAACGCACTTACGTGAACAATAACACTTTCATCTGCTGTTATTCCTTTAAGCAAGTTCCGTTTAACAACTTCCTTATCAGAGGCACCAGATAACACATGGCCGTCAACTTTTACCTCAGACTTTGAATTGATGTTAGTATCATCACGTTTGACAACAATGGACAGGTCACCTACATGTTCCTCAAATAAAATTGAATCCGAAGAACAGTTTACTGCATGTGTGGGAGAATTAATGAGGCGCTGGATAATTCCTACAGCTTTAAAAATTGAGACATCAACAAATTGACTATGAAGCAAAAAGGCCTTCCGGTCACGAATCACTCTGTCTTCCTCTGTCTTGCATGGTAGGCTAGCCAATATTTCAAAATAAGTAGCCCATGGTCGAAGATCATATTCACCATCTCTTCCTTGCCCTCCACCATTACCACCCCAACTTTCATCTTCTGACGGTAGTGATGGGAATTTGGATGGAGAATGGCCAACAGATGGAGGAACGAGCCATGTATTTGTACGAAATCCATAGGGAAGATTACCAAACTGGAAACAGAAATAAATGTGAGCTCACATAATTCACCTCAAAAGAAAATCTATAAATTTGAGGTTTTGTTTTTGGCAACATTTGGTACAATAATAAAATATATTTATCACCTTGTTGTGCTCCACAAAAGCTTTCATAAGTAAATCATATGCCTGCATCAACACAACACCCATGTCAATGACTCCAAACTCCATTACAACAATGCAAAATGGCCGGAGCACAAAGTACCCACATTAGCAAAAGCCCGGCTAAGATTTTGCAGAAGATCCACCAACGAATGGCTCTGCGAAAACTGTTTTCCCACTGCATAAAAGCCCTTTACTGATGCAGCCACATTTATTTGCTTCCCGTTGCAGATTTTGATCTGTAACATCAAGTACATTGCAGCTTCATTGAACTCCATTCACAGTGAGTGAGAACTCAATGAAAAAAGACAACCTTACATCATATATAAGCTCAAAACTTACATACATGAAAAAGCAAAAGACAAACAATTACGAACCTGAATCTCAAAGTACTCGCCTTCACGCCTCGGCAGCCCATCCTTAGGATCACATCTCCTCAAATCTACATCACGAAATTTGCCTTTAAAATGTTAGGTAAATATTAAAAAAATAATGCAAGTAATTCACATAAGCCACGACATACAAATTACTAAAGTGAAAAGAGGCGCTAATCGATCACATAACTGTTTTTTTTAACTCCAAAAACCAAAATGTACATTTTCCAACGCATTCTCAGCAGCCAAACAACAAAGACAAAAAATTTTGAAGACAAGATAGGAAGATACTTACAGACGATTGGAGGAGTAAGGTGAGAGAAGGAGAAGAAGTCGTAGAATTCGGAGAGCTTTGGAGTTTGATGAATCGCCACCATGTCTAAACCCTCCGATGAACCCGAAGCCGTCGGAAGCGGCGCCACTCCGTCATTCGTCGTTGTGGGAGATGATGGAGTGCGGGCCACATTGCTGACTGAAGTTGCCGGTAAGTTCGGTTGAGGCTTACCGTTGGGATTACTCTTTCTGACGGAAGGCGACGTAGACTGTCGGTTGGAGAACCTGGTGGTGCAGGCGACGATGTCGAGTAGCCTCCGCACGTGAGCGATGGCGTGGGACTCGTCGGCGTAGTCCTCTGCGCAAGGGGGAGTGGCAGAGATGTGAATAACTAGGAAATATTGGGTATTTTTGAAAACGTAAACACTATATTTATCAAAAACGAGTTGGTGGAATTATTTTATTTGAAATTATAAGGTTTTATAGTTATTTAGCAGTTTACATAATAATTAAATTATAAGGTTTATAGTTAAAATGGAATAATTAAATTAGTTCTGCGGGACTTTTTTTTTTCAGTTTTTCACAAAGTGTTCGAGCAAGGTCTCAATTATAGAAAGATATTTTTAAGTCATTCATTTTCAGAATAATCTCCGAGTCGAGTAGGTCCCTTGTAGAAGGTAAAATTTTGACCCCAAATTTTAAACAGCTGCATACATGAGGGCGATTTAAACTCACGACCTCACTTAAGCCAGAAGAGCCCCTCATTAATTCACCTACACCTTTTCTTTGTTTTTTTTTTTGTTGTCTACAAGGTATTCTAAGCGGATCTCTTAGGCACCTTTAAATTCACACTCAAACTAATTCTCTATACAACTGAGTAAACCCTTTGAAGAAGACAAAACTCTAACTCCATCTTTTAAACAGCTGGATACATAAAGGATTCAAACCCGTTGCCTCATTTAAGTCAAGAGAATACCTTCAAGTAAATAGTAAATCACCAACTTACAAAAGGTATCATGTCTTGTAATATGTCCCACAAACGAGTTCGAATCTAAACACACGGTCGGACTGGGACTAGTTATGTATGGGAAGTTTAGTTGCAACGGCGGTGCACCGCTAGACTTATTATTCAAGACGGCTACGAAAGCAGACAGACATATATTGTTTGTACCAGTCACAACCAACGTTATTTTGAATGAAATAGCTGCTAAGCTTCACGTGTCATACACGTTCCTATGCTCCCCACAACTAATGCATTTCATAGGTTGGTAGTTAGCCTTCATCAACTTGGAATGAAGAGCCAACTTCTACTTCAAACCAAACTCTGAAGCTAAGCCCATTGAATTACTATGGCATACTCAGCAGCTTCAACGTCTTACGTTTTTTATTATCTCCATTCTCATTTTTATAATTATAATTCCCTAGACAAAACCAGAAAGGGAAGTATCGTTTTGACAAAAATAATATATGATATTTAAACATGGTGGCTGGCTGAGGCTTCACCAATCACCTACCTTCAACCATTCTGAGCAAACAAGGCTTCAGAGTAACGATCTCCACTTTATCACCCAATCTCTTGCCTTTTACCTGATAACCCAAAGTATGTATATTCTCAATCAATTTCTCAAACTCGTGCAATATTCGGTATCAAACAGCCAAAAAGGAACATGCTGCTAAAAATAATTTAAAACAAAAGGCGGATAAATAAATGGAAGAATCACAGAATATTTACTTCATGCGATAAAGAATAGCTTGTGAGATGGCACGTCTCTACATTCACAGCCAAGAGCTTCTTCACATCAAGTATCCTGTCCGTGGATATACCCTTCAAAAACATTCCATTTTAACAAGTGAGCCAAATTTCTTCTATTCTATTTACTACTGCTTAAGGGTCTCACAAGGTTTGTATATCCTACCTTCAGTACAACTTGAGATTCATAAGGTGTGATGATAGTGATGTCAAGAACAGTGGGGACTACTGCACAGACAAGAAAATCAATGAGGGCATTGATACAAAACTTGATGAGAAAGATAATTTAAAGAGATATATACTTGAAAAAAGGATTTACCTTTCTCCTCTTTCTTTTTCTTCTCTGCCTTGGTTTTATTTGACTTGCCTTTGCTAGACCTTGGGGCCATTTCTTCTCTTGATTTACTAAAGAATCACAAGCACGAAAAAGGTTATATATTTTTTGAAAACGGTAAGTTTCAGATACCCATTTCAGAAACCGATGATAAGAAAAGGTTATACAATAACGAAGAGTATTAGAAGCAGGAATGAGGAGTGAAGGGAGAATAAGAGCAAAAGAAAACAGAAAGGAGTGACTTCATAAGAGAGAGAGAAGAAGAAGAAAATCTTATGAAAGTTTTGAATGGAAAAGAAAGATAAGATGAGGAGATATAGTTGGGTTTACCCTCTGTGGATTTGTAAGCAATCCTAGCCTCTCCTTGACGCTAAAAGCTCGATTCCCTTTCCAATCTTTACCTTCTCCTCCTAAGATAGCTGGGGCCTTATTATATGACCACGCACTCCGACAAGACCAAGAACTTGTAGGGACCAGAAGGGGTGGTGACACTTGGCAAATTGTTATTGGATGTGTAGGTGGAGATTAGCAGTACATTGTTGTTTCTCGCCGAGCAACTTTGTTTTATCACTTGTATGTTGGGGGGTCTTTGGTTTTCCCTACTAGTTGGTAATTGAGTGGTTTTTTAGTGTTAATATAGGGTAGGGTCTAATCAGAATCTGCTCTTTCGTCACATTTTAAACGGTGATTGGTGCTTCTACTTTTGTAATTTTAGCCAACAACTCTTCCTTTCTTTCTTTTTTTTTTCAATTAACTGTTTAAATCGTATATTAATATATAAGATATACTTGAAAATTGATTCCTTCCTTTGGAAAATACTGTACCAACGAAGATGTTTTAAGTCCGTCGATGATTACATGACCAAAATGTCGCAGAAAACAAATAGCTAGGAATGAAAGATTGCAATTATTTGTATTCTTTGCCTTCTCTTTATCTAGATTTGCCTCCATTCACTACGGGCATGCATGCGATTTCTATTCATTCCTCCACAGTAGCATCTCTTATAATCTCAAATCTGAATGCTCTACCAGAACAAGTAGCTTCAAGAACTAAAAATTACATGGTTTGAGTATTTACGTTGGTCTAATTAATTTTCGTTAGTATTTAATAAATATATGTTATCCTATGATAAAGTTAACGTATCATAAGTTTATAGTTAATTAATGCAATTTAATGTATAAAATAACGGGATCAAATTCTCTGTACCTATAATTCTGTACTAATTCTGTTCCATACGATCTCATCCACGTAAATATATAGAGCCTAAAAAAATGTGTGAATAGATCGTACAAAACAGAGTTAATATAAAATTATGAGTACAGATAGTCTCGTCTCGCAATATTCTAACTAGTTAATTCTCTCATTCTGTATTTGAAATTGTGACAAGTGTAAAATTTGTTGGCAATCTAATCATTGACACGAGAGCAGAGTTTATTGAATGATTTTACATGGTAAGAGTTGTCAACTGAATCGAAGTCAAAACGGCAAAAACATACTTTTTCCATACCATTTTTTTCATGGCGGCCCTTGACTACTAACTTATTTTACATACTCTAGCCATGGAATTCAACAAGTGCATGAATCACGAAGGGGGTGCGAGATTTGACTACCTACTACTTAATTATCTGCCATTTTCTACTCTAATCATAAAAGGAATTCGGTCACTGATATTTTATTATAATCAACTAGGGTCGTTTCTAATATTTTATAAGATAGGGATAAAGTAAAAACAAAGGATCCCATAAATGAGCAATATATAAATATGTAAATTTTTAAAGCATATTATTATTATTAAAATTTAATATAAAAAAGAAGTAACTCAAGTTATAAGTTCACGTACTTAACAAAATACTAAATGATTATAACAATAACTAAGAACATCTTACAAATATCAACAGTCATAAAATTACTAAAAATAGTAGGCCAATAGAATAACAATATCATAATGCAAAACATCAAGAGAATTGCTCTAATAAACCCATAAATGATTAAAAAAACAATTTCTCCACCCATTTTTATATGTAAAATCATTAATAATAGTATCAAGATCAACATTGTCTAACATATCATTCTCGATATATAAAATAGCTAAATTATTCAATTTTTTTTATATCATTGATGACTTCAAATAAATTTTCAATAATTTTAACTTTAAAAAACTTCTCTCAACTAATGCGACAGTAATAAGTAAAGCTAATAAAACTTGATAAGCACTTGAAACATTTGAATAACAATATGCAACTTAATAAATTCAAGAATTTTTGTAGATGACATTAATTTATTTGACAAAGTCATTTGTACTACTTTTAATTCATAAAAAATAATTTTAATTCACATTTGATACATTATTATGAAAAAATATGATCATAAAATTAGTGCAAAATTCTCTTAATTTGTTATCACTCAATGACCTAAACTTACCTTAATCAAATAAGAATCTAAAAATATTTTCAGATGTTGTTAATTGTTTAAATTTATTTTTCAACAAAGCAATTGTTATATTCATAATAACTAAAAGTGATAAAAGAAAGGTGAGTCATTATATTATATAGGGCGGATAAAGATATAATATGCAAACAAATGTACATTTTCTTTTAAGAAAAATTCAAATATTACAAAAATGCCACAATAATTATCTATTTTTTCAATTTTTAGTATATACTTTTAGATAAGTGCTCATTTATTCTAATTTAATTACTTGTGAAGCTATTACTATATATTTAATTTATCCTAGATGAGACCTTATCTTACTCATTTAAAAGTTTAAAATTTTTAAAAAATTATGTTCTCTATAAATCATCAACCTCACACGAGGAGTCATCTAAACATTTTTATAGAAAATTTGGAGTTTAACGAATAGTCTAAAATTGAGATTTCAATTATATAAATTAATTAGGATCAAATATTATTATATTAATCAAATATATCGTTGTTAATAAAGATATTGGCAAGCAACTCCTCTTTAGCTCTTTTCAATAAAGCTTGAAATTTAGAATAAGAAATCTAATCACAGGTTTTTTCTTTTCAGTTTCTAAAAAGTAAATTTTCAAAAATTATGGTATACGTAAATATCTTGCAGCATATTGCTTGACTTTTTAATTTCTACCTCCTTTAATGAACATATTTATTAACTTTAAAAATTTTAACTCTTTTAATAAATAACAAACACTTACTTGGGTCCTTCTGTCCTAAGGAAAGATCAAACGGTAAAGAATTCATTTAGATTGAGAATATCTTGCATTCAAATGGTGTGTCTTCTTAATTTCGAGGAGGTTTCCTAAACTTAGGTGTAATGTAGTAATGCTGAGGTTTTAATTAATTGCTAACCATTCAATTATCTAAGTTAAATGTCGGCCTCCATGTTTATTATTTCCCCAGTCAAACGTAAGCACCTTGTTACTGATCTTGGTTCATTTGATTCACATATGTAGCAAAAAGAAAAAGAAAAACCATGTCAGGTGGTCTTCTGTCTTTATTCTTAACGCTGTTTTAACAAATTAGTAGTAACAGTATCGTTCATCATGGTCACAATCAAATTTTTGTTTTGGGGACCAGGTAGAAAATGGAAAGAAGGAAGGAGAAAAAGGCAGTTGATGAAGTTCAAAAGTTATAACCATTGTTACTGTCAAGTAATAAAATATATAGCGAGCGAGAAAGGGAGCGAAGCCGAGGAGCCTCCATATGTCCCACATGTTCTCTTGAAGTCACAGTCAAAGATTGTTACCGGTTTTTTGCATGATTTGCACCAGACACTATGCACCAGTACAGTACTGCTCCCTCTTATTATTCAGCACTAACAATTATTTCAACTGTTGAACTTCAGCAAGCTGTATATATAAATATTTGTAGAATTGAATTGGAAAATATATTGCGTAATCATAACGTCTTTACTACATATATTTCCACTTTCATCCGTATTTTAAACGAATTGAGAAATATTTGTTTATTTGACTTTGTCAAATAATTAATAATTATGTTTAATAATCAGTTGATTGAATGGACGGATTAATTTAAATAATTTGTTTTCGAAAATGATTACATGAAGAGTGTTTTGTTTTAGTGGTTGAGAAGTTAAGGAATAAACAGATGGTTGTGGCCCAAAATTATTATAAATTACTCAAGCTATCGTCTTTTATTATTGTTTTCCTTTTATCAATTACTAGTACCCTAAACTTTAACTTATTTAATAAGCTAATATATTTAAAAATTGAGGAGAAAGAAAATAGTATTAATAGTAGTAGTAGTAGTACCACTACTACTAATAATAATATATTAATAATAAATAAATTATAATTATATATTCTATGTTTTTATTAGATTTATAAACTCAATTTTTGTAAAATTAAATATCTAAAACCTTATAAAAATATTCAAAGCAATACTATCATATAATACTCATGTACTTATAAATCTCTTTTTTTATTCATACTCTCGTAAGTTATTTTACACATAAATAATTAATTTGACCAAACATCTTTAAATAAATAGTTGATATTATCAACTTGTCAAATCAATTGATATAATCAACTATCAGCTAATCGTTATAGAATCAGCTAATAATTAATACAATTCGTTGGTTATTAAACAAGGCCTTAATGTAATCATAACTTATAGAAGTGTAGACGATGAGCTATGAAATTATTAATTTGGGATGAATATAGGAATTTTTACAAATTATTTGGGGTGCGTTTACTTTCTGAAAATTTTCTAGTTTTCTAGAAAAATTTTCATAAAATAGAAAATAATTAGAAAACATGTTTATTAATAAAAAAATAGATCAATTTTTCAAGAAAAGCTTGTT
>JANZLX010000001.1:15097565-15118531 GCA_025531955.1 Erythroxylum orinocense
CAAATTCTTCCATTTCTTGCAAGCTGCATATATGTTACAAAGCAGAACATAAACAGCCCCATTATCTGGCTCTAACTCAAGTATCTGTTCAGCTGCCATTGCTGCTAATTTTGAATCTTTATGAATTCTGCAAGCACCAAGAAGAGCTCCCCAAACAATTGAATTTGGTCTAATAGGCATGTTCTTTATAAGTTCAAGAGCTTCTGTGAGATATCCTGCTCGGCCAAGTAGATCGACCATGCACCCATAATGAGCTACATTTGGCTCAATTCCATAACGGGTGGTCATGCTAGCAAATAATTTTCGTCCTTTATCAACCATTCCAGTGTGAGTGCAAGCACAGAGTACACCAATATAGGTTACTTCGTCTGGAATGATTGAAGCTTTCAGCATTAAGGAAAACATATCAAGAGCTTCTACGCCATATCCATTCACTGCAAGGCCAACAATCATGGTTGTCCATGTAAATTTGTCACGATTAGGCAAAGTGTTAAAAACGACCTGTGCCTTCTCAACATTCCCACATTTGAAGTACATGTCTATCAAGGCATTCCCCACACAGGGGTCAATCTTGACCTTATTCTTGTACATGTATGTCTTGATCCACTCTCCAAGCTCCAGTGCCCCAAGTTGTGCGCACGCTGTAAGCATACTGACCATAGTGAACTCATCGGGTTTTATATTCGAAGCTTGCATCTCACGGAAGAGTATCAAGGCTTCTTTGAAGCAGTTTGCTCTAAGGTACCCATCTATCATAGCGGTCCACGACACATAGTCTCTTTCTGGCATCTGATCAAAATACTTTCTTGCCAAATTAAGTTGCCCAGTGTTCAAGAAACCAGTGACAATTGCAGTCCATGAAACCACATCTCGATTCCTCATATTCTCAAAAATTCCAAGTGCATAATTCATTTGATCACAAGCTGAAAACATATCAATCAAAGCATTTGACACTATCAAATTTTGCTCAACAACTCCATCTGTAATGTAACTGTGAGCATGTTTGCCACATTCAAAATCTCTCAACTCAGAGCACGCTGACAGTACTGAAACCAGAGTAACTGAAGTGGGTGCCACTCCCTTCTTCTCCATCTCATAAAACAGCTTCCTAGTTTCACGATACCGCTTTATTCTATTGTACCCAGAAAGCATTACATTCCAAGTAACCACATCACTCTTACAACTCATATCAAACATCACACGAGCCATATCAATCAACCCACATGAAGAATACATGTTAATCAACGCATTTTGAACAAATACATTCGCATGAAACCCGTATTTCACCACATGGCAATGCAACTTCCTCCCAAACTCCAAAGCAACGGCCTTTGTAAAGCCTTTAAACAAGAACGGATACGTGTAGCAATCCGGTGGAACATCTCTCTTCAACATTTCTATGTACATTGAAAGTCCAGTCCCGGGACAATTAATCCTTGAGTACCCTTTGAACATCGTATTCCAACAGAAGACGCTTGGTTGAAGAATTGTGTCAAACAGTCGGCGGGCATAATCCACGTCACCAAACTCACTATTACAACACAAGGAAATGATCTTGTTTTGAACAACAGGACTCGCTATTGTGCCTGTTATGATTGTTTGGGAATGGAATTGCTTGAGTTGGTCCATTGATTTGCAGCTCTCGATGAGGGAGAGATGTGGTTTATCCAGGGAGGAGAGGGGTGTAAGTGAATGTAAGTGGGCCGCCATTGAGATCATTTTCTTGACACATGAAAAACAGTACTTAGTTGAAAGGTTGTTATGAGTTTCGTGAGAGACTAAAAGTTGCATAAAGCAAGAGTTGAGAGATACTAAGCAGATAAAAAGCTGTCCATGACCATGTCCATCTTCTAAGCTGTTAACAAATATAACTTTTTGCCTTCTAGTAAAGTGGCCTACTTGTCCTTCACTACGCGAAGGCCTAAGGGCATATTTTGCAGTATATTCACCCAATAGGCACCAAGACACTCAAAATACAACAAACAAACGCAGATATTTAAAAAAGAAAAAAATGAATCTGTACACGCACGACCTTTCTCTCTTCGACTTCACTGGCTTATCCGATCCAATTATCGACCCTATTTCTCTTTCCCACCATCACCATCCTTCTTATTTAGTCTCAAATTCTTCAACCACGCGCCTCCATGATCATCACAAAGCTGATGGCCCCAGTAGCAATCCCAGCGATGGCAAGGCGGTGATTTCGGAGCCAGAGAGCCCACCAAGGCACCGTCACGATGGCACTTCGCCGCTGCCTTTGGGAATGGACTGGAGCCTCCCTCCTCGTAAATGGGTATATTTTAGTTTTTAATCTTCCTTTGGTTTTCTTCCGGCGTTTGGTGATTTGTTGACTTGAAAGCTTATTTGGTAAGTTTTTGTTGTTCTCTGGTGTGAAGATATAAACTTTGGAGTTATGTTGATGAAAATTGTCATTAATTACGACTTCATTATCATTAATTTGTTCATCCAAATCTTGGAATATCTGAATTTGACTGCTGGAAAACGTATTAAATTTCATTGTGCCTCTATTGATTGCAAATATATTCTTTGCAAACTAATACCTAAAACTGCGCCACTCTGACTCTGTTTTGGCATTTAAGAGATATTCATTCGAGCGTTAGTTTTCCAAAAATATGGGTTCTATTTATCTAATGTTCTTCCCAACTATGTCTCAAGTTACGAAAGGAATCAATCCTTCAAGTGGACTACCAAAAACCACGATCCATAGAGAATGATGAATTAGTTTAAATGGAGATCCACCAGAGAAACCATCGGTTGATGAGTGATATAGAGATACAAATATAACTATTTTGATATGGTTCTATTATATCGGTTAATTGGTGATTAAGAATTTGAGCTGTGATAAAAATGTATGTAGTAATTGGAGGTTTTATCTAATATGTCTTCTCATGTTATAGCCTGACCTTTCACTGCAGGATGGAAGGGATTCTATTTGGCCACATGATCCCCATACAGGATGGAGTTATTGTGTAACAGTTCCTTCTTGGATTCTTCTGCCGAACTCGAGAGGCTCAGATGTTGTCACGGTATAAATTATTTCAGTATATCAATTAGATAATTTATGCTCTTCTCGAGTTTCTTCTCTTCAAGGATTCTCTAATTTTAAAGGCAGCAATTCTAAGTTATGACATTTGAAATTAAAATCTAGTTTGTTATTAATTTGAGCTACGTGCATTATTGCTTTGTGCTATTCTGAAATTTTTTCTTTTTCATCTCAGATTCTTGATATATTTTCTGTAGTTTTATGCTCTAACATTCATTAAGGACAGTTTTACAGAGTTCAAACTGGTATTCAGTCACCAGAAGGGGTTACCATCACAAGAGGAATACTACGGAGGTTCAGTGATTTCTTAAAGCTTCTTTCTGACGTGAGTAAGAAGTTGAGTTCCTTCCTTTGTTAGGGATTTCATTGGCTGATATATATTTTTTTGCTTGTTGTAGCTTAGAAAGGCATTTCCCCTCAAAACTTTGCCTCCACCTCCTCCGAAAAAGGTATTGAGGTTAAAAAGCAGAAGACTACTAGAAGAGGTAATTTGTACTTTTTTTTCCTTGATCTTTGTACTTTTACTTTCTTGGTAATATCACAGCAGGACTTTTACTGGGTGGTTGTTGTTGTTTGATTTTTTCTTGTTCTGTTTTCAGCAAACCTCTCTATTTATAGAATAGGAGAGGGGCTTTTCACAAAAACGTCTTTTTTTTGCTTGAGTAGTTTGTAACCTATCTTTAGATTCTATGGCTTGTATAGTGTTTAAAATAATTATAGAACTATTCTCAAAGTTTTTTGTTTGCTCAGAGGAGATGTGCTCTGGAGGATTGGATGGAGAAGCTATTGTCAGACATTGAAGTATCTAGAAGTGCTTCAATAGGAACATTTCTCGAGTTAGAAGCTGCAGCAAGGTTATGTAGGTGTTTCTTGATGCGCCTTTAAGAAATTGTATAATTTAGTTGGAACTTGGTAATTAGTTGTGGCTACTTTATGAGAGTAGTGAACAAAATAGTTGGTACGGATGTTCTAAATTCATATTCTTTTCAGTTTTTGATGATGTGTATCAGCAACTTTCGGATGCAAAATCTTCTTTTAGTGGCATGGTTACCACACCCCTGTTCCAAGCCAACTCGGACATTTCACTGCTTGCTGGTAGTTCACTGCTTACATCTGATCATGGTAATTATTCTCGTGATGAGGTATCAGAACTCGGGAATCCAGGCTATGAAGAAGATTATAATTTTGACCTTGACGTTAAAGGTTCAACCTGTGAATCAAACATAGATGATCATCTGACAGCAAATGCTAAAGATAGCATATTGAACAGGAGTCTGGAAAACCTGCAAAGATTCTCATGGAGAAAAGTCCTGCATGGAAGAGAAATAGGAAAAAGTAAACCTGTTGAGACCGTGTCTAAGGCTCTGCCTTTCCATAGTGACGGACCACAAACTTTTCCTGAACTGGAGTATCAGGGGTTGGATGGCCATCTCCGAAGACTGTCATCAGATAGCATTGGGAGTGACTTGACCTCAATAAGAGCTAGTGAAGTATCAAATTTGGGGCTGAATGAATTTTTTGGTGATGATTCCCTTGATTTTCCTGAAGGTGCTGAAACTTCTGGAAGTGATGTTCACGAAAGCTCAAACTTACATTTGCCAAGGGATGCACTAGTTCTTCTTCCAGCATATGAGCGCACTAAGCTAAACAGGGTTCTTGATACTGTGCAACGGAGACTAACTACAGCAAAAACAGACATGGAGGATCTTATAGCACGAGTAAATCAAGAAGTTGCTCTGAGGCAATTCTTGACAACTAAGGCATGCATATTTATGCTTACTAGATTGTTATTGTTTGGCTTCTTATTTTGGCATCAAAATGAAATTATCTAATGTTTGCAAAGCTCTAGCTATGAATTTGAAAGAATTATTATATAGCGTGCTTTTTATGAAGCGGTTTCTCTCATATTACATGAATATTCAGTTCTTGTTGTTTACTGCAAATTTATCTCATTTTCATTGCTAACAGCAAGTTGCTTTCAAGATTCTTACGCCCATATCCTCTTCCTTTTTCTTTATTATTTTGTAAGTGCTGCTTAAGTCATTCCCCAAGAATTTATATAGGCAAATCTCATTTATACCATTTAGCATATAGAAATATTTTAGTAGTTAGGTTATATCTCAAATAAGTCAGGGTTTTGCATATTTGGTGTCCTTAGTATGGTAGGTTGTGGTATTAATAGATATAGCAGACTACATCTTACCAAGCTAATCATATGATAATAGACAATGGTATTCCTTTTTTTGGTTTAGTATAGTTATGATTATATATTACATCACCATGATTGGTTTTGTTTATTGCTAGTTCCTCCATAGACAAGCTATTAACCATAACATATTGTCTTTGACAATGTCATATGCTTGCTTGAAAATTATGATTTGAATGGTAGTGTTGAACTCAAAAACTTATGCATGGTTAACTGGTTGTTGCACATCCCAAGATGACAATGGAGGGACTTGTTGGATTCAGGTGTTTATTGCTCATGTTATTCTGAATCTGTGCAATTATGAATTTTTCTAGTACGATTGTTGAAACTAATTAAAAGCACTAGTGTTCCATTGATAGTGATAGGTGTTGTATACAAAAATTGTAGATATTTGGAATTGAGCTTGAGGCTAATAACAGTTAGGGCATGAATGTAAATTAACTTACCTTTTTCCTTTTGAAGGTCAAAGATTTAGAAATGGATCTTGAAACTACCAGGACCAATTGTAAAGACAATATGCAGCAAGCTGTTTTCACAGAAAGGGAAAGATTTAATCAAATGCAATGGGATGTGGAAGAGCTTCGTAGACAGTGTTTGGAGCTGGAGATAAAGTTGAAATATGAACAGGTTTATATTGTAACTTCTGATATTTTTACTGTTTCCCATTTTATATTTATGCAAGTAGGCTTAGTCAATTGCATGCAAGTAAATTTCAGGATGAAAAATCACATGTGGAGTCTACTAAAGCTGCCCTGATTCAAGAGAATGAACTGTTACTGCATGAGTTGGATGTTGCAAGAGAAGAGCTCGAAAACTTGCACAAAAATCATGAAGAATTGGAATTAAAATCAAAAGCTGATATAAAGCTTCTTGTGAAGGAAGTAAAATCTCTTAGAGGTTCTCAGTTGGAACTGAAACAGGAGCTTAGCCGCTTAATGAAAGAAAAGATAGAAATAGAGGTAACTTCTGTTCTCTATGGTTTTGCTTTGTTATGGTAGTTAGACTTGGATGGTACCATGGACTTGTATTGCTTGAAACGAGAGGGCATGAGATAGGTGATTCAATGAGCAGACTGATGTTCCAATTCTGATTGTTAAGACTTTAATTTTTAAATATAAAAAAATCAATTGGATGTAATCAAGTAAGGCAGAAAGTGAGTCTATAGCTGAATTAGGCATACATTCTCTTCTTCCTTTTGCCCCATACATACTAAATATAGCAAACATGTAGTACTTCGAAGTTCCTTCCTTCCTCTGAAGTCGTCGCTGGAACTCCCCAAGATTGGTAGGCATACCTTTCAGTTTCCAAAACGTTTACAAAAATAATTCCACATATTCAAACATCTAAATGCAATGTGCAAAGAAAGATGGGTGGTGTTGTTACCATGGGGTGGAAAACACTGGCCAACCTTGGCCTTTTGGCTCTGATTAATCAAAGGAGATGCATACACATATTTACAAGGCAGAATAAATAAGGGTTTCTAAGTCTTAATTCGATGCCTATCTGAAGTCCATGCACTCTTGTGTCACTACTCAGAGGAGAATTTACAACATGAAGGCTGCATGATATTGAGTTTCTGCAACTATAATTTATTATTCCAATTTGTAAGGGGCTAAAGTATCCATCAAAACATTTTGGTCATGTTTTGTCATGTGAGTTATCCCTTCTGTAGCCGTAACTTCCATTGTGTTGATCTGAATGAATCTTCTTCATCTTCTTAAGAGACATTATTGTGGCGATTTGCATCTTCTATCAATTAATGATGTTTTATGTTCCTGTTTTCAGCGTGTTCTTCAAAAGGAAAAACAAAGAATGGAGTATGTAAATACTTCTAATACAAAGTTGCTGCATGAGTGTGAAATACTACGCAACAGGCTTCAGGAATGTAGTGTTAACTTTCTCATTGAAGAAGAAGATAAATTGGTAATGGAAACCTCATCACCCTCTGATGCTATAGATCTCTTGACAACGTCTGATAACCGAATCGGTCTCCTTCTTGCTGAGGTAACTGTTGCAGCTTGCATCTGATCCACACAAAGCTTATATGTTTATAGATGCACCTCATGCCTATAAATAAAGTTTTGGAGCTTTAATTTCTTGCCTGAAGTTTGTGCTTATTATTATATGCATAAAACATTGATCCCGTCTATTTGAAAGAACAATTGATCTAGCAACTTAATTTCAACCAGCTAGTCTAATTTAAGCCTGATGGTAAGCAATCGTCAGACACTGTGCTATAGTAAAGTGCATGCCTATGCTTCATGTTTGATATGAGATTAAGATACCTAGACTCCTGATATGCCTTGATTTTTATGGAAATATTTTCCCACGT
Organism: Erythroxylum orinocense; assembly: GCA_025531955.1. Lineage (NCBI taxonomy): Eukaryota > Viridiplantae > Streptophyta > Magnoliopsida > Malpighiales > Erythroxylaceae > Erythroxylum > Erythroxylum orinocense. The sequence continues at coordinate 15,105,168 of JANZLX010000001.1, forward strand.
CCCACCGATTCCAATGCATGGGTCCCGTGTATGGGAGAATGGCTGTATTTGGGCAATGTAGTGATACAACCATAGGTGAAATAGCCAGTTCTATTTTCGACAGCCTTTCTTTTCGATGAATATTTCTGCATTTTTAACTTCTTTTTTCTCATATTATATTTGGACTAAGCTTTACATAATGTTTAATGAAAACTTGAACAGGCACAACTCTTAGCTCAAGATGTTGAGAACTCTCTGCATAAGTCAGACGAGACTGGGAACAACAATGGCAATGATGGAGCCTATAACGACCCGAGGAAGATGTTGACTGAGATTTTCATCGACAATGCAAGGTTGAGGATGCAGGTCAACTCCGTAATCCGTTATACTCTGAGCACAAATGCAAAATCTGATAAAGACGAGGAGGAAGAGGAAAGTCCTTTCAGAAACACAGTCTTGAGCAAGTTCCTGGAGAGATAAAATGTCAAATTATGTTCATACCTTACTGTTAGAAGTTATAACATGTAAATTACCAGACGAAGAGTAAGGCCCTTTTAGGTAGTGCTGAACACCGAGCTCTCATGTGAAGCATTATACAACCATACCAACCTTGACTGTTAAATCATTGTGTTTATAAAAAGATTGTGACATTTTTTTAAAATAATTGTGCATAATGACATTTCTTAGGTAATGATACAGAATATGTCCGATTTCCTTGGCACAAAACAAAACGTAACAGAATTTTCCTAATTGTCGAAAAATTATAAAAGTTCCAGTAACAAAGCTACTTGTGCTATTGACTGTTGTGAATAGTACGCCACTTCTCTGAGAGAGTTTTCCAAATGTTCATATTATCATTCTAGACCTAACAAAACCCAAAATCAGTATGTACTGATAAGTTTTTGAGGAATTGGCCAACATCCAAACTACTATCTCGCTCGCCTGGTGTTTATGATTATACATTCATTATCAAGAAGTGAAGCTTATGAAGCAAATGGGTGAGAAGGGTATCAGGCCAGATAGTTCTTTGAAACGAGGGCTCGCTGCTGCAGGGCAACTCCTGCAAGATATTGTTAATCGAGAAGCCTCTGCAAACATGATTGTGGACATACGTCTGAGAATATATGTTGTGATACTTGGGTGTACGCGCAAACTACTTGTCCCCTCCAAACATTCCCATCATATCCTTGTTAGCACCCATTTGCTTCATCAAGTTTTGCAAGCCACCAATTCCACCAATCTGCTTCAGCATTGATGCAGGAAGAGCTTTGCTCATTTGCTGCGCATTCATATTCCTAGATAATGCACTCATTTCACCCTTTTTAGGAATCTTCAGTCCTTTCATTTTGCTCCAAACCTTAGCAAGCCGTTTATACTCTTCCAACATTTCCTCTACATCCCTCACTTGACGCCCAGAACCTCGTGCGATCCTCATAATACGAGATGCATTCATAAGCTTTGGGTTTGTACTATCTAACTCTGTAACATACAAAGAAATAATCGTTGGAAGGAAGCCCAGGATTTTAAGAGTCAAGTAAATTTCACATAATTACTTGCCTTCAGCGGTCATTGAATCCATTATAGTCATGTAGCGCTTCAGCTTTGCCTGGCTTTCCTTTTCATGACCTTTCGGCATTAATTCAGCACTAAATCCTGGAAGCATTTGAAACATCTACAAAGATAAGACAACAAGCGTCATCAAATGATATAAGAAGCTAAACAAAGAAATGACTACATTAACACTGTCACAAATTCGTAATAGCATTACAAGTACACCACACCACACTTTTTAAGACGCATTAATCTGTAGAAAAGTAAAAGTCTTCAACCTTCCTTGTAATTTGTTAAGTGACTATTTCGCCTGAGGCCAACTTAATTGGTTTTATATATTCATTAACACACTCCCTCGAGTAAAATCCCTTTGGGCTTAAAGCTTGCACAAGTTTACTCTACCTTGTGCTAATAGATGGGTGGTAAGATTGAAACTCATGACCATTTGGTCACAAAGGCTCTGATACCATATTAAGTGACCGTTTCAATGTATGAGGCCAACTTAATTAGTTTTATATATTCACTAACATAATTTCACCAATTTTATTGACTCTTGAACTTATCAAAATTCTCCCATAAACTTTTTTTGTTAAAAATACTGACAAAGCACCACCTAACGAACTTTTTTCACATGAACAGTCACATCATAGAAGAATGATTGATGATTACCAAATTATAAAAATAATTTGTCAAACAGATTCATTTATTAATTTAATTGATTTATATTTACATATCATTACTTAAAAACAATATTATATATATATATATATTACTATTTTATTTCATTAATATTAAAAATTCATCATATTTCTTAATTATTAATAACATACAATTTAATATGATAAATAACTTGTCCTTTATTAAATTTTTATTTATTATATAATAATATTAAATTTGATTTCTCGTTTTATGTATAATTTATAATTTATAATTTATAATAATTAATTTTATTGACTATTTTACTAATAATTAAAACTGTAACTTTTTATCATTTTATTATATATATATCTCATTATTTATACAAAAACATAAATTATTCAATATATAATTATAATTTGATTTAATTGATAATTAATAATAAATTTATTTATCATGTTTTATCAATAATTATTAATATTTTAATCAGTTTAACAAGATAGTAGATTATGTCTTTCATTGAATTTTCACTTTATTATGCAATAATATTACTAAGTAAACACGTTCAATTTCTTATATTTTACTATAATTAATATTTTTAAATATGTAAAAATTGGCAGGTTGATTTTTATTGTTAACCAATAAATATCAATTAATTTTTCTTGTCGTATAAGGCAAGTCTACTAGACTTAGTACCAATACTAATTATTTTTTCTTATCATATTGACTCGCTAAATTCAATGTAAATACTAAATAATTTTTTTGTTCTATTGGTCTGTTGCACTAAATATTAATTCTAAATAATTATTCCTATAAATAAATTATTTATAAATTTATATTTTTACAAATATATAAAGTAAATAATTTATAAATAAAAATGACTACAAATAAATTATTTTCAAATAAATTAAATATTATTATTACATAATTATATAACAATAGCAATAGATAAATAAAATTATAAAATTATAATAACATATTGATCATCTTATTCTTATTCTTATTCTTATTATTATTATTATATGAGATAAAACTTTGATGAAAAACTATCATTTTAAATTGATTGAGATATCATTAACTATTAATGCAATATGACAGATTAATAATGTTATAATTTTAATATGAATAATGATACTTGCAACAAAAAATCTACCTGTTTGACACATTCTTCCTTGTGGTTTACTGGATGTGAATATCTAGGTATGATAAATTTGCGTATTCTATTGGAGAAAGTTAACAGAAAAAGATTTGCAGGGATTTGGAGTCACTAAGATTTTTGAAACACAAAAAGTTGTAGTAAAATTGGTAAAACCACAAAAGAAGTTAATGCCATTTACCCAACCAAAAAAAGGTTAGGAAGATAAAAACCTGGCCAATAGGTCCCATATTGAGTATGTTCTGAAATTGGTCATACATTATCCTCAGGGTAAAGGTCCCTTCTGTAAGTTTCTGAAGAAGTTCAGGCTGCTGATCCATTGGAACAACATCGTGAATTTTGTCCATGAATCCAGACCAGTCACCCATGCCTAGTCGAAAATAATATTTACAGATTTGAGGTCACAAGAACATCCTCAGGAAAAAGAGAAAAAGAAAACAAGGAAAGTGAGATACCTAAAAGACGACTAATAAAAGGTTTAACATCAAAGACCTCAAATTCATCCATATGCTCTCCAGTGCCAATAAATATGACGGGACTTTTTGTAGCTGCAACACTGTAAATGGAAAATAAATGGCATATCAGTTTCAACGCTCAAATAAGAGCAGGAAAAAATTTAATGCTTAAAATCATATTGCAGCAAAAGGGAATGTTCCCTTCCCCAGTGGATAAATAGATTAGAAACAAAGGAAAAGAGCAAGGAAATATGCTCAAAAGGATAAAGGGCAGAAAGTTTAGGTCCATCCCAACTTAACGATAGTTAGAAAGAAAGTCAAACAAAAACGTATTTCAGAATTTAAATTGAGAAATCCATTAAGAGTAGAGTTGGAAAATTAGACAGTAAATCTAAACCAAGAAAGCTACAATCACCGCAATACTTACGCACTAAGAGCACCACCACCCTTTGCATGGCCATCCATTTTGGTAACAATCACGGCTCCAACTGAAACACTTTGCTTAAACGCTTGAGCTTGATCAAATGCTGCTTGACCAATGCTACTATCCATGACGAAGATAACAAGATCTGGTTTCTAGAGAAATATATAGGGGAAAAAGAACGAGAGAAGGGAAGGTGGATAAATTTATGGAACTTAAATCCAACAGATTAGAATGTCATGAGAAGATATAATACAAGATGATACCGTTGCTTCAGAAACTTGACGCATCTCCTCAAAAAGAGCAGCTTCCTGTTTATGACGCCCACTGGTATCAACAATTATTAGATCACAGTTTTCCTGCTTGAATCTTTCCACACCTTCAACAGCAATTTTAACAGGATCTGACTCCATGTAACTGTAGGACAAAAAGATGCAAAAAAAACTCTGTGATCCAACGAACTGCACAATAACACTTATGCATTGTTCTACTAAACTAATCTTCAGTTATTATGCATTTATACCTCAACTGTACCGATAAAAGCCCTATCTTTTTCAAGTTACCTTCCATAGAAAGGAATTTTAGCTTTAGTGGCATTCTGTTTCAGCTGATCGAAAGCACCTGCTCTGAATGTATCTGCACACACTAAAGCAGGTTTCCAACCTTTTCTCTGATGATAATGTGCATATTTTGTGCATGTTGTGGTCTTCCCAGACCCTGGAATTTTCAACAGCAGAGAAGCATGTCCATATCAATTATAGTAGCGTAGAGCAAATAAAGTAGCCAATACAAACCATATTCATTGTAAAAACCTCTCCACCTTGTAGACCAACAAACATGACAACACTCGTCTTTCCCTTCTTCGGAGTGAATGAAGGCTTTCCAGGATCCAGCATTCTGCATAGCTCGTTAAATATTGCCTGAAAAACACAAACTAACATCAAATTAAGCCCAAATATGATGAAGACCATTTCTTTTTCTTTAAGAAAATAAAACAACAAAATAAGGAATCAATTTCCTAAATCCGACAAAACAAAACTAAAATTTTGTACTTGTTGGATGATCTTGCGTTTGTTGTGGCCCGCGGCGAGGTCGTCGAGATTGACGATCTTCTTGATGTTAGACTGCATGTCGCGGACGAGCTTGAACTGAACGTCAGCTTGGAGAAGAGCGCGGGTGATCTCGTTGAGGCAGTCGTTGAGGACTTTCTCGTCGATGATGGTGGCATTGCTCATCTGTTGAATTGCTCGGGAGATACTCCCGCCTAACTGTGCCAACACCATCTTCTTCGATTTGCTCTTTCCTCAGTCTGTCGATTTCTAGGGTTTTTGATTGATTCTGAGACTGTGGACGACACTTTGGCTTCTGGCTCAAAACGAAATTAAACGTATTTTTGGGAAGTCGCCTTTCCATTTTGCCTTTTACTGTTATTCTGGTATAGTTCACCAGTATTAATAAATATTTTATACAGATAATTTTTTTAATTTATTAAATAGTGCTTAATTTTTTAAAATTGTAAATAATATTTTAGTATTGTAAGCTATAATTTTACATTAACAATGTCTTTAAAAATCATAATAATAGATATTTAAAATAAAAATAATTTATTTATTTTTATTAATATTATTTTTACATATTTCATATATAAATAATAACCATAATTAATATAAAAGATCATTTAATCACCATACATACATAAAATTAAGAATAATAAAATTAATAATTACATTAAAACATCACATAAAAGTAATAATAAATATTCATAACTCTCTAATAATTATAATTTATAATATGAGTTCGTATCGAAGAACAAACTAAAAGTAAAACCTGAAATAAAAATATTTTCAATTATATTGCATATATAAAATTTAACATCTTTAAGTGAAATTAAAAGAAGAGTAAGTAAAAACCTAGAACTTCATTAAATCAAATTGTTACTAAAATTGCATTAACCTCAATTCTTATTTGATACAAAATCTTCTAAAGGAACTTCATTATCACCATCATTTTAATTCATTGCACTAAATAATATATCAATACTTTCTCATCCAAGATTATCTTCAAAGTTACTCTTATTTATCAAATTGAATCTACTAAACTACTTATTCTATTAAGAATCTTGGTAAACAATAAAATTAAATTATTAAAAAAAATTATAAGAATTTATACCTAACTTAATAATGATAATAACATACATTTCCTAAGGTTTTAAATTGTATCAAACAAAGACCAAGTCATTCAATCTTTTGTGCTCCAATCTATTCCTTTTCTTAGAATGGATGAATTCAAATATGCTTCAATTCTTTTCACATCTTGTTGCATTCACACATTAACTTAGAATTCAAATTATAAACTTTTACAATTCTGCAGCACCACTTCCAAATTGGTCCTTGATAGGTGTAGATTATACTATGTTTCACTAGATGTTTAAGTGTATTTTTAAGTATTTCTTAGATAATTATTTGTGTATAGACTTAGAATTATGTTATTGTTAGATTTTTGTATGTATTCTAAGTGTCTGTTTTGTTTAGATCAATAATTGGATCTTAATTTTATGTTTATGAGGTGTTTGATGTGTTTGAGTATTTGGAATCAGCACACTAAAGAATGAAGAAGATGGAGGAAGCTTGAAGGTGACATGATTGTGTCAGAACGGAAAAACACGTTTGTGCTAGAGGATTTCAACGTGTAAATTTTTTCATTTATTTTAGGGGTTATTTTTGGAACCGAACAGAGTGGAAAAACCCTAGACACGATCCCAAGACCCTAAAGCACTATATAAGAATATGAAATACAATTAAAAAAACATAGCAGTTATTGCATTAAAGTGAATCAAAAGTGGAGAGATCAAGAAGAACATCAAAAAAATCCAACTTTCCAAATCTAGAAGCAATTAGAGTTTTATTCTTTTTCCCTTATTTCTTTCATTATCCTTAATGTGTAATATGACTTTCTTAATGTTAAACATGTTTATGGAGTTCTAAACTCAAATTAGGAAAGGAATTATTCTAGACTTATTTTGTGACTTTATTCATTGTTGAATTCAATATATTTTTTAATGTTTGTGATAATTGTTCATACATAAACTAGACAACAAATCGAGAGAGTGAGTCAAAAGTCATTAGTTCTAGATTGTAAAATAAGAGTTTGCAGTTTAATAAACCTATAATTATGGAATTAACAATCAATAGAAGAGAAATCTTGCTTGTGAAATTAATTATCTATTAGATAGCTTCAAATCTAATTGAAGACATTAGGAATAGTTTTGTGAATTGAGAGAATGTAAATATGAAAATTTTAAATTCAATTAGGATTAGTTGATTAGATCCTGAGAGAGAGTAATCAATACTTTAGGAAATCTAGTATCAAACACATAAATTGAATCAATAATAGTAAAGGAAACAAAATAAAGAAAGAATAGTTCCTAAGTATTCAATCTTGATCAAACCTTAATTTTAATTGGCAGCCCACTTATCATTTGATTACTTGTTTTGTTTTATTTATTTGTTTCAATTTTTATTCTTTAAATTTAATTCAAATCAAAGAATACTTTAGATAAAGTTAGGTTCAAATTGTTAGCTATTGCATAATCCTTATGGGAATTATAACCTCTTATACTATAAGATATGATCCGTATATTTGTTGGTATTAAGAGTTTTATTATTAGATATAAAACTTGCGTAACAGTCCCACCTAAGTGATGATTAATTTTCAATAAGTAAAAAGGTGAAAAAATATATTCTTGAATTAAGTTTGTCTCTTTAACGAATAGTAATTGGCATCCCAAAATCACTAAAATTGTCCTTATAAATTTTCATCTGTGAGCTTAGAAGATCTTGCATCATCTCATGGGCAACAATTGTTGTAATAATTAATAGCATTCCCTTATTAACTTCATATTTTGTTGTAAAACTTGGTCTGAAATAGATACTAGGATTCAAAAATGCCCTACCTGCAATTAACAAAGAGTAAACTTGGCTTTCTTATCTCTCATTGATGACTGTAGGATAAGATGTGTACAAATTTTTATATTAGCCTTGATTGCTTCCTTTGCCCTCTCTATAGAATCATAAAAATAATACATTGTTTCCTTTTCATTACTATCAACTACATGAAATAACCGTACTAAAGGCTCCCAAACTCGGATGACAAATTGACATCGGGAAAAAAATTTAATATCTTTAAGTATAATTTTAGAAATCTCCAATCTAGCATTAGACCTAGCATACTAAGATGTAACCTACTTGTTACTTGTAAACATTTGTCTCAACTCTCTCTTCATTATAATAAAACACTTAAGTGATAAGAATTTTTTTTCCAATCTTGTAATAACAAGACAACACATGCATGATTGTAGATGAACTTGGTCACCTTTTTTGCTTTATATATAGTCTCATTAATAATAGAAAAATAACTATCATCTTTTATATTTTCCAACATCAAGTTAATGTAATATGCAGTACAAGGAGGCCAATAAAAAGAATTACACTTGCTTTGTAATCTTCTTCTAGCCGCTTTATAAATAGAATCATTGTCACTAATAAACCGAATACTATTTTCTAGCTCAACTTCTTCTTTTTTTTGGTAAATGTTTCTGGCTCAACTTCATCGAATATTTCAAATAGAGTATCAGCATTCCTAACAAGGCTAAGTGCATTAATATACTTCAAAAACATTAAGCCCTTTGCACAATAAACCAAAAAATTAAAAATAGGCTCATGTCTTCTATTTATCCAACCATTACACATGATTGAACACTCAAAAGTAGCCTAAGTCATTCTTCTTTCATCCTAATAACTTTTAATTTTATAAACAGAGCTACTTAAAAGGTTACCTTTGTAGTCATCAATTGAAGGAGCTTTGTATTATGGACCGTAGGAGGCAATAGCATCTACCATAGGCTAATAATAATAAGACTAGGAAGCATTGAATGATATATCTGAATCATACCACCATCTAGCCATTGCCATGTCCACATTATGAGCTGCTTTTCTTCATTGTAAGGCACTACCAATTGAAGGTTGATCTTCAAGAGTTGTTCATGGCGCTAAAAAAAGTATACACTTGTTTCTTCTTTTTCTAACATCAGGTGCAATTTTCACTTCTTATTGGGTAGGAATACTACCACCTTCAACATTTTCGCTATCATCATGAACACCATCAAACGAACTTCCACTACCAATTTCGTAATTCAATCTTTGCCTTTTATTTTTCTTGTGTTGATACTCTTCAAGCAAAGTGTTTATTTATCATTTTACATCATAACTCACTTTTTTACAAAGTTCCACATCACCTTTGACCCTAGCTAAATGCTTCTTTAATCTGAAGATTCCTCCACCTTTCAAATGCTTGTTACAAAACAATCAAATGGTATGGTTCTTCATTTCAAGGACCAATCTAGCATGAGTCTAAGCTGAATCATTGTACCTTCCTGAAGTGGTTGAATTTTTAGGAGTATTTGAACTTTTTTCCATTTGTCTGTAAAAATAAATGAAGATGTTGGGACTCGATCTCGGGACCGGACCCCAATCGAAAAACAAAACGAAGGAACAGACAAATTGCGGAAGTGAAACAAAAACAAAATTGACGAATCGAATCGGAGGGCATAAAGTGAAAAAATCCGAAGCGAAAACAAACACGAAAGTGAAAATCGAAGAAGCGGATTTCGAATTGAAGCGAATCAAATTCCGATATCCGAGGCATATAACTTCGAAAACTAAAATCGCGTTGGAAACTCTAAGCCTAAATCTGAAATTCGGTATAAATTTTTTTTCTCATATTATTCATTCCTTTTCATCTTTAATCAATCTTATTCAAAACAAAACCAATCTATATTATTTCCCTTTTGGAAAATTCATCCTCATGCAAAACTCAATTCATAAAAAATTTCTTATACATGCAATATCTTCATATCAACTTAAACAAATCTTATTCTTATTCTTTCTTTGCCATAAAAATTTCGGCAGCATAACGGTTGCATTTTATACAACCCAAAAATCTGCAAATGATTTTAAACGCACTTCTAAATTTCACAACAATCCACACACTTTATCGAACCTCCCATCCGGAAATCCAAACACAATCAAACGCAAATCTATACCTAACACTTCAATAATTTTCATTCATCAATATCTTCAATCCCAATCATAATTTAATTTCCATTCATATCCAAACCCATTCATATACATCTCAATTCACTACACAAGTCCATAATTTACATACATAATCCAATTTCATAATCATACACAACTCAATTCCATACATGAATACATCAATCATCTACATATCCATACTTCATACACAAACTCAATTCCAAACATAAATTCATAATTTCTTTACATTCTGAAATTTCACAAAATACAAAACAAACAAAATCGAAGGACATCTTGACTTTCCTTCATCCAATCTCCTACTCGAAACTTGGAGATGGGGATGAAAGGGGGTGAGCTAGACAGCTCGTGGATAACATATTTATCAATTGAAAATAAGCAAAAATCATTTCTCAAAACAATTGCCATTTAGCAAATTTTTCAAAAACTCTTCTTTCTTAAACCTTTCCACTTTTCAAAACATTTATACTGAAATTTCCAAAAATTTCTCGATTTCAAAACTTAATTTCTCATTTCTCAAAATTCTCAAATTTTTTTTCACAAATCATGCACAATTTCCAAAAACATGAATGCTTCACATAATAAATGCATCACAGTTTAAACAAATCAAAAATTACATAACACTACAGAATGGTTTGGTTTCGGTCCAAACGAAACGTACTGCACAGTCCCGCATAGCGATCCTATGCAGCCGTGAACTTAAGGGAGTCCAAAATAGGAGCTCTAGTGCCACTTGCGGGCAGGCGGGAGAAGCCTATAAAAATGAGTCAGTGCACTGACTCTAACTTATGGGACCTAACCAAACCCACATAGCACATATCATACTCGAAAATCAAATTTGCCCGAAGGCACATTTCGAAAATTCAATTTTTCAGTCATGTCATATTTAAACATAAAGTCACAATTTCACATAGTTCAATGTACAATCATTCACAACAAAGAATGCAACAATTTTCATAATTTATCCATATTGATAAATTATGAATTTCAGAACTAATTAACACAATTAAACACAATAAATGTAACAATTATTTCAATTTTATCAAATCATTCAAAATCAATACCAAATCATTCATAAATAATAAATTTTAGAAATTTTCTCAATTTATCAAAAATCATTTAATCCTTCGGAAATCGTAATTCGCAATTGCTTAAATTATTACAAAATCAACGAAATAATCATTCAAAAAATAATAATAATTCAATTTTTGCTCTCTTTATTTTTTGAAAATTCATATTTAGCTTATAAATCAAAAAATAAATATGCTACCCACCTCAAACCCATGTTAGTACTTTTTCCAAAGCATCAAATCTCCAAAATCCTTCATCTTTCCTCAACTTTAAAATTCCCTAAGCCATAATCATCCAAAATCAATATCATAAAAATCATAATTACTCAAATTAACTATTGGAACTCCAAATTCATCATATTCTCAAGCCATCTAAATCAAGACATTTCCAAAAATTCCAAAATTTCAAAAATCATAAAAATGGCATAACCCTAATTAACCTCCAATCTAACCAACCTATAGTTCCTATAGGTTAGAAACTCCAATACTTAGCTTAGAATCCAAAAACCCCTTGAAAAACCAACATCTTCTTCTTCCTCCAACCATTTCTCTCTCTAGGTTTTTTTTCACCATAACAAACCCATCATCATAGCATAATCACTTAAATTAAACTTAGAAAATCTTAATCCCATAACATTTGCAAACTATATCAACCAAATCTCACAAAAAAAAAATCAAAGATCAAGAACATATCATACCTTAAACTCTTAATCAATTTTTGAATTTATTGGCTCATGTTGGAGCTCTTGAGCTCCCCCATCTTTTCCCTCTTGAAACAAGTTAAAAACCCCTATAGAAATGCATCAAAACCGTGACCTAGCTTTCTCCTTCTTCTTCTTCTTCTTCTTCTTCTTCGACATCCATCGAACTCACTTCTCTTTTCTCTCCTTTCTTTCTTATTTTCGTTTCTTTCCTCTCCAATTTTCATATTCTGCTTCTCTCACACTACAGCGACCTCATCTTCTTTCATTAATGAAGCAAAATGACTATTATGCCCCTTTCTTATAGCCTTCTAACATAAAAACTTATGTAAACTTCCAAAATTGCCCCTGAAACATTCTTGAAAAATTGACATCTTCCTTCCTTAATTTGAGCAGGTAAATGAAATAATCTGGTAACACTTCCTTCTAGAAAAGTTTTCCTCTATGTCTAACATTTCCAACGACACCAAAAACGCTCAAATCGGTTCAGAAATGAAGGAGTTATGGCTAAAATACTTTCAGACCTGAAATTAACCACGACTGAACCTTATGCCAAATTTCACTCCAGAAATTGAACATCTTAGGGGCTAAATTAAATTTTTCAGGCAAAATGTAGCCTTATCTTTCTAGTTTAATTCAAAACAAGAATCACCTCATTTGGATAACTAGAACAACAATTATGGCCAAAATACTGATAGCACTTATCAGTCCAAGACTGAACACTAAACCTGACTTTAATTCATAAATTGAAAATCTTAGGGGCTAAATTAAAATTCACTTCCTTCATATGATTTGTATCCCCATGTCTCTTTTTTATTTTGCCTCAAGAATCAGATCAATCGGATCTCCACAGACTAAGAATTTCTCAAAATACTGAACCATGATCAGAAATTTCCCAACTCACTTTGATTAAATCAATCTCTTTCAATTAACTCTAAAAAATTATAAAATTCCCATCATAATGTAGATAATTGTCTTAGGAATCCATCGCTTCAAAAATCAAGTCAATCGGATGTCGGATGGAGAATTTAGAAGCAAACGATTGAACAAGGGTCGGATTAGGGAAGGAGAATAGCAAAAACAAAAGGATTTTTCACACATATCTATAATCGAAATTCAAAAAATCATAACTTTTGATCCCGAACTCCAAATTTGACAAATTTAATGCCGATGGAAAGATAAAAGGAAGCTCTACAACTTCCATGAAAAACTCAAAAATCAATTCCATCTCTAAAGGGGTCAAAAACCTAGTCAAAGTTACTGCCCTAATCAACTTTTCCTAAAC
>JANZLX010000001.1:15151925-15164271 GCA_025531955.1 Erythroxylum orinocense
TCAAGCAAATCTAACTACAAAGCAATAAACCCTAACTCAGAAGTTCACAACAATGTAGTTAAATGTGACAATGTAAATTACTAATCCAAACCACACATTAAATGTCCAACATTTGATTAAACTATAACCAAGTAGCTTCACTACAAGTTACAAATCCTAGACTTAGGTCTTTATAAATCATAACTAAACTACAGATTAAGCTACTCCCCTTTGAAGCTCAGTAAACTCTAGCCATCGCTACATCTTCAAGAGCTAAGAAATGCCTAGCCATGCATAGCAACCGAAAACTTCACAACTCATGACGAATCCAAGCCACCCATGGTGGAAGTCGGTAGTGAAAATGGAAGATAAAAACTATATGAAAATTGTCACTAGGGAACCCCGAAGGGAACCCTGGGTGGTAAGGTTGAGTGCTTTCCTTTTCTTTCCTCTCTTCCCAACCGAATGTCGATCTATCCCTCTGAATGTCGATGAAGTTCAATCGATCCCCCGTAACCTAATTTGGCAAGGTTTATATAGGATGGATCAGGTCGGGTCAGTATAGTGAGTAAAATTTCTATTTAAAGTCTGGATATCCATCTGCACGTCACGATGAGTTAATTAATGGACGTCATGATGTGTTGTTCTTGCTCACTCGTCGTGGCGGGTTAATTAATGGATGTCACGACGTGCTGTTGCGTGTTGATGCACCGCGACGTGGGAATTAGTATACGCCACGACGTGTCTTCTTCTTGATGCGCCGCAATGTGATAATTAAGTTTCGCTGCGGCGAGGTGATTAGTTCATGCCGCGACATATCTTCTTCTTGATGCGCCGTGACATCCGTGGAGGAGCTCACGTACTGTTGACTTTCTGATCCTTTTGACTCTTTTTTTCTCCTATATTATAAAATAACAATTTGTAGTATCAATTTTCGTTAGAAAAATTATAATGCAATTAATGTCAATTTGCACAATTTTACTAACAATTTGCATAAAACATAGGCTCACTGTAAGGGACTAATTTAAACCCAAAATCATGAATTAAGAGTCAAAAAGTACATTAATAGCCAAGAAAGTGTAGCCAATTTATATGATAAACTTGAGCCCAATCACTTATCCAATAAGTCACTGCTTACTTCCTATATCATCCCCACGCATATTATTCGCATAAGCTTAATAATTCCACCTGTTCTGGTGATCCCACTACCAGATGTGTACTCACAATGATGATTCAACCTAAAATCAACAACTTTTTCATAAATCGCTATCATTGTCTCATCTTCCACTTGTCATTTATTTCATCCCACACACATTTATTTTCAATCAATTTATAATGGTAAGGGCATATCCCATATGAAGCTTAAATCACCACTCCATAGATATATTCCCATACTAAATCATAAACTCTTATATCGATAATTACATAACCATCCTATGTCCAAATGCAACCTTTCAAGGTCATATCAACTTGGCTTATACACTTTAATCTCATCATTTCTAAAATTTTATGATTTCATTTCATTCTGCCTAAACACTTTAGTTTCCTTTTTACTCATATTCTCATTTTTCTCAATTAATTCACAACAATATAACTATTCACACATATATCACCCTCAAGGGTACATATCTCCATTGTGGTAAATCGTTATTTATCGTATAAAGCCATATAATCAATTTTGCTCTAATGCTTCTAACCGCTTAGACTCTTAAGGAAATACTCATGCATGTGACTCCTACTGGGGATCAGTTGCCGCAATTTGCTATAACATGACTACTATGCATATGCTTATAACTTGACACATATTTCAGAAAGCCCGTATAAGATAGTACTTCTGGCTTTGATACCACATAAATGTAGCACCCTACTCCTGCGTGACCTGAACCCGACATCGATCGTGATATTCGAGTCTGTGCCCCGAGGTTAGCGTGCTAACACACTCATACATAAAATCAGTATAATATTTTTTCTTCTTTTATTTCTTCATACCACAACCAAACATATTATGCGGAATTCAATCAACACATAGGGCCCATATTCATTCATAAACTTTTTCACTTAACACAATCTTCAACATATAGGGCCCTTTCATAATTAAAAAACTATTGAGTCATTTCAAAAGACAAATTTATACTAAAGTTATGAAATAACAATTCAATACAAAATAGAGAAATGAAATGCAGATGTGAACTGATCCCAGCCTCTATGCTTCACTTGAAAGCTGTAGGTATACTCCCGTTGGATTAACAGGGCATTCTTTTGATCCTGAAAAATATTTGCAAATTTGGGTGAGTTTTGTGAACTCGGTGAGTGACCATCATCAATGGTTCACCCAGTCATATAACACATATATCACACATCCTACAGAATTCCAATTTCATATTCAGTGCACTTAAACATTTATATTATGTATATTCCATTTAGATGGGACTCACATTTTTTCTTATTGTTGTGACTATGTGCCTCTCACATATACAGAGTACTTGCCCGTAGGCTCAGTCAGAACATAATACTGGCCTGTAAGGCTTAGTCAAAACAGAGTTCACGGAGCATAGGTCTACGTGCAAAATTAGAGTTCATGGAGCAAAGCTCTGCGTGGAAGCGCTTCAAATAGGCGACTTAACTCACAACGTCTTTATATTTCAAACATTCACGAGATGAAATGCATCACTTATATTGCTTGCACTTATTTTATCACATTCACTTATCATTGGACCATAGTCCGACATTCAACATATAGTTGAGCAATCACTTATCATCTTGTATGTAATGCACATTCTAAAAACACTTAATTCATCTTATTCACATACAATGAACACTTCAATAATTCAAATCAATTGTCACAATCATCGGACATTCTGTCCAGAATCCAAATACAATCAATCACATTCATCATTCAGAGATCAATGTATACAAGATTCATATAAAGAAAACAAATAAGTGAGACCATCTAGGCCTACTCACAGTATGCTCCAAAAATAGCATTTGCTTCTAATTTAGAATGCCTGTATGCGAACATTTGACCTGCACAACCCATTTATGCAAAACACCCATTTCACACAGAAAATAAGTGGACTATGTACAATGCATGCTTAATGACAATCCCGAGTATCTGTTCTAGAACATATTTTATGCTCATTCCCATTTCAAAATTCATGTGTGTCTAGTTGAACTTATACTTACACTTCATTTGTACGTGGTCAATCTAGATGCTCCTTTCAATCGTTATCCTTTGTACATGTCTAGCTTATTCATAAGCTTACACGTTAAGAACACTTGGTTACTCTATATCATGACTCAATTTCTTGTCATCTCTTTTCTAACCTCACAAGATCTCATAATATCAAATTCCCATTCATAGCTTAGCAATTTAACCATATGTAAACACGTAGGCACATTGCCCATTTACACAATAACTATAATTATTTTACCCACCTGGTTTGCTTGCAAAACTCCAAGTCAAAATTGTCTTTCCCCTTATTCTTGGGTAGGATTCTCTTAGTTTCCTAAAACAAACCAAATTTCAATCAATAGGAATCCACTTACAAATATTACAATGTAAAATCATTAAAATTGATTCTAGAACAATTAAACACAAGAATTTTCTAAACTCCATAAACTAGAATCCTTCCAAAAATCCAAATGAGCCAAAAAATCTTACCTTGATTCTTCTCCAAATGAAGAGATCGTTAGCTCAAATGGAAGCTCTTTTCTTCCTCTTACTTTTTCTCTTCTTGAACAACTTCAAAATCTCTCTTAAAGGCTAAGGAAATTAAAACCCTAGCTTGTTTTCTCTTCTTTCTCTCTCTTTCATTCTTTCTCATGTTTTCTCTCTCTTATCTCTTTTCTCATCCACTCATTTACTTCTCTAGAATCTTCTCATCCACGTTTCCTCCTTTATTTAAAAGCAAGACAACACTTTTTCTTCCACTTATGCCCTTAATGATTAAGAATTGTCTCATTTTCCCATCTATTTATACCTTAAGTCTTTTATACTTAAGTTTTTTGTCAACTGTACCATTGAACAATTTAACCTAACACTTTCTTCCAGAAACATGTCCCCCATTGTCTTAAGTTTCTAATGCCACTGAAATCATTTGATTTGGTTCAATGATTCAAAAGATATACTTCAAACATTTTTGGATTGCTCATGTCCAAAACAGTATACTATACACAATTTCCATCTAAATTCTAAACATTTTAGAGATTGAATTAGATTTCAAGTTCTTCATACGATTTATAGGTCTATGTCTCTATTTTACCTCAAAACAAAAATAATCTCATTTAGACCTCTACGGATCCAGAAAACATGAAAATAATGAAGTATGTTTAGTGAGATAACACTAGTTTATATTGTTTAAGAGCACACTCACTAAACCTGTCCCATGATTTTCTCTCAATGTTTCTCACTTCAGTTAAAATGGCTACGATTCTAAGCAAAGATGTAGAGTATTGTCTTATGAAGCCACTGCTTCAATAATCAAGTCATTTGGAGGTCTAGAGAAGAAGTCATGGCCAAAAGAATCCAACATGTTCATATCATTACTCGTATTGTACATACCTTAGTGCAATCGAATAACTCTCACTACATATGTCGGATTGACTTCATTTTTGGACTATTGGAAAGAGGACGTCTAGATCTACAACTTTCAAGAAGACCTCGAAGGCCAGTTCTATCGTCTGACTTCTACATCATCTAACTTTTGCGTCATCTCACTTTCTATCGTCTCACTTCTTCCGTCTCACTTTTGCATCTCACTTCTTCCGTCTCACTTTTGCGTCTCACTTCTTTCCTCTCACTTTTGCTCACTTTTGCGTTTCACTTCTTCCATCTCACTTTTTCGTCTCACTTTTGCGTCTCACTTCTTCCGTCTCACTTTTCCTCCAGAACGTCTCCACTTATAAGAATCATAACTTTTGGCTCCGATGTCCAAAATTTTCAAACTATATACCGTTGGAAAGATACAAGAAAGATATACATCTTTCTAGAAGGCACATTGACTAAAATCTATTTATATCAATCCCAAATTTTCCCCTAAAGTCTGAAGAGGAATTTTCCAGTCATACACCAACGTACTGCACCCAGTTCTCAACTTCATGACAAATTTTGGGACTCTTAGAGACAGAATTGAAATTTGATGTGTTCATACGAAATGTATCCATATATCTCTACTGTAATCTAAATCAAGAATCATCTCATTTAGATAACTAGAGAAAACGTTGTGGCTAAAAGACTGAAGCATACTCAGTCAACGTTTTCCAGAGCACTACCAATCTTGTTTCTAAATCTTTCCTTATCACAACTCATACCAAGATTACTCTTTTCAATAAAATCACATTTAATATCATTTATACCCAGAATTTTTCAATGAATGCTTGTACCATTTTTTATCCAAAAACATTCTGTATTTATGTGCTTATATGCTAATATGATGCATGCGCAAGAATATGCATTGTCTTAATTTCTCTTTAAGCTCACATGTGCTGAAATTTCAGATCCCAGCCGTTAATAAGGGGACGGGATGTTACATGATCACACCGAAAGATCAGGAGAAGATCACATTTATATGCCGATTTGGTACGTTTGCCTATCAAAAGATGTCATTCATATTGTGTAACGCAACTGCCACACTCCAAAGGTGTATGGTAAGCATTTTTTTTGAATTTGTTGAGAAGATTATTGAGGTATTCATGGATGATTTTCGTGTGTATGGATCTTCTTTGATGAATGTCTAGAGAATCTTGTCATTATCTTGGAACGATGTATAGAAACTAACCTTGTGTTGAATTGGGAAAAAAGTCATTTTATGGTTGATCAAGATATAGTTTTAGGCCATGTGATATTTGCTAAGGGTATTAAAGTCGACAAGTCCAAAGTTGATATCATTTCTTCTCTACCTTACCCCTTTACTGTGAGGGAAGTGCGTGCTTTCCTTTGAGTTCGACGAGAGGTGCAAAAAAGCATTCAACAAGCTTAAGGAGAGCTTTTAATATCCTCACCGGTGATTCAATCACAAAATTGGAACCTCCTATTTGAGATCATGTGTGATGCGAGCGATTATACGATGGGGGTGGTTCTAAGACAAAGTGTGGGAAAAGCTTTGCATGCCATTTACTATGCTTCAAAGACTTTAAATCCAGCTCAATTGAATTGTTCCTCTACAAAAAACGAATCGTTATCTGTCATTTTTGCTTTGGAAAAATTTCGATCTTATTTGCTTGGTGCTAAAGTGATTGTTTATTTTTACCATGTAGCTTTATTTTTACCATGTAGCTTTACTATACTTGCTTACAAAGAAACAAGAAAAAATGAGGTTGATCAGATGGATTCTTCTTTTGTAGGAATTCGACTTTGAGATCAGAGATAAGAAGGGGGCAGAAAACATGGTGGTAAACCATCTCAGCCATTTGATAAAGGAAAAAGAGGATATCCCTCTACGAGAAAGCTTTTTGGATGAGCAATTATTTTCTATCGATGCGACCATGGTATGAAGACATTGCCAATTTTTTAGTAACTAACGAATTACCTGTTTATTTGTCAAAGGCTTAGAGGGATAAGCTACTAAGTGAAGTGAAGTACTATGTATGGGATGATCTATATCTTTGGAGGCATTGTGTAGATCAACTTATCAGGAGGTGCGTACTGAAAAATGAATCATCATCAATTTTAGCCTTCTTCCATTTGTAAACTTGTGGAGGACATTTTGTAGTAAAACAGACAACTTAGAAAGTTTTGGAGAGTGACTTCTACTGGCCATCATTGTTCAAAGACGCAAATACATTTTGTAAATCCTGTGATAGATGTCAATGGTTAGGTAACCTATCTCGTAAGGATCATATGCCGCAAATCCCTTTGCTTTTTTGTGAAATTTTTGACGTTTTGGGCATTAATTTTTTGGGACCTTTCCCTCCATCTTTTGGTTTTACTTATATATTGCTTGTGATTGATTATGTTTCTAAATGGGTGGAAGCAAAAGAAACTAGGACTAGCGATGCCAACTTTATTGCATAATTTGTTAAGGTTAACATTGTTTCTAGGTTCGGGATACCGAAAGCCATCATTAGGGACAAAGGAACCCACTTCTGCAATAGGGTGATGGAACCAATGTTCAAAAAATATCACATCACACATGAAGTTTCTACTACTTAGTATCCTCAATCTAACAGGCAAGTTGAAGTCTTGAATCGAGAAATCAAGTTAATGTTGGAAAAAACTATGCAACCTAATAAGAAGGATTGGAGTGTAAGACTAGAAGATGCATTGTGGGCCTACCGGACGGCTTGCAAAAGACCAATTAAAATGTTGCCGTACAGGCTAGTGTTTGGAAAGCCATATCATCTTCTAGTGGAATTACAACATAAGGCATATTAGGCTATCAAAAGATTCAACATGCACTTGGATGATGCGGGAGTGCATAGGAAGTTGCGGCTTCAAGAGTTGGAAGAGATGAGGAATGAGTCATATCAAAATGTAGTGATATATATAGAGAGGACGAAAGTTTTTCATAATAATATGATTTCGAGGAAAAGCATTACGTTATCATTCCAAACTCAGACTCTTTCCTAGCTCGTTGCGTTCCCGTTGGATTAGTCCGTTTGTTATCACTCATGTCTTTCCTTTTGAGGAAGTGGAGATACAGAGCCTTAAAAATGACAAGACATTCCGAGTGAATGGTCATTGCTTGAAGCTGTATTATGGGGGCTTCCAAACGGAGGACTTAGGGGTGTGGATGTTGGGAGGATGTGACTGGTGTCAGTTAAAGCATGCAATTGGAGGTTGAGCCAATGACGTTAAACAAAGGCGCTACTTGGGAAGCCACCTAAAAGAAGTTAATTTTTATCTTTTACATTTTCGCATTTGCTATTTTTGTTAACTACTCTAGTTCTTGCATTTGATTTTACATTGAGGACAATGCAGGTTTTAAGTATGGGGGTAGGGTTCATTATTTTAATGTATGTTTTTCAGCTTAATTGTAGCTTATGTGACTTCTTAGATGGTTTTCAAAATTAAACGAACTAAATAAAATAATTTCTTATTTTTTATTGCATTTAAGATTATTTAATCATAATTAGAGTGTGAATTGATTAGTAAAATCCATAGCAAAATTTGGCATGTACATTTGCTCTTGTGGATTGTTAATGTTAATTATATTTAAAAGAACAGTGACTAATGGTAGCCAAAGCCGGTGAGATTTTGAGGCTTTCTTGACTAACAAATCTATATCAGTCTCATTGCCTTTTGATAATGTGTGAGCTTCATGACATAAACGTCCTGATTTTGTATTGAATTTCTATTTGAGGCCACATTTTTATTAGATGCATTAACATGGACACGATTAGGCATTTTTTGATTTTCATAAACTACATTAGCCAAATAACCTATCCTTTGGAGATGATTATTCCCTTGATAAACCCCTTTCAGCTTTAGCCTTTCTTTTCTTATCAACCATATTACATGCTTTATACTTCATCAAATGTCCTACCCAAGCCATAAAGCTAGTGGAACGTTTGTGATTGGTGAGTTTGTGTATGTACAAAAGTGTGAGTGTGGGTGTGTAAATATGTGTGGGTTGGTTAATGTTGGGATGTTTTGTTATGTTTTTTCATTGAAATTCCCATTTTAATGCAGTTTATTTTAATTTTTATAAGGAAAAGAAAGAAACAAAGATAAAAGAAAAAAAACAAAAGAAAGAAAGAAAAAATGGAAAAATTTTTGTTTAAAATAAATGTATCAAGGAAGAATTGCATATGTGTTGAAAAATTGTTTATAGTTAATGCATCCTCCTAGAGTTGTAATGAATGTGTTATTTAAATACGTTAAATGTGAGGTAGATGTTGGTTTGGAAGGTTCACTCTTATAGTTTCAATGTATTATTTGTGAGAGCTGAATGAGGTTGTGGAATATGAATGTTGCATTTGTCATAGCTAACGATACCTAGTTTTTGATTGATTGTGACTTTTGTTTCATTAGCTTTGATGGCTTGCATGCTACTTGACCTAATCACATCTTACCTTACATTTGCCCACATTACAACCTTAAAAATTCCTTTTAATTCATAATTATGCATGTGACTTTTTGTTGGACCCTGAACATTTCTTTGAAGACTAGAACTATTAAATGAGAAATTATGACGATTAGTCATGAGTAAAGAATGAATGATGAAAATTCTTGAATTAGAAATGATAGACAAGATTAAAGTAGTAAATGAGAAGTGTGGATAGATTCATTTTTTACTTTGGTGCTTTTGGTAGATGAGAGGTTATGAAATGGGAAAGATTAAGGTGAAAGTTAGAAGTAAAAAGAAAGCAAAAATGAATTCGAATTTGTGTAGTAAGTTGATGAAAGATATGTATATATGTGTATGTTCTGTTATTGGTGTTCATGATTAATCATGGATTATAATTTTTTTATGGATGATATTGAGTTGAGAATAAGGAGTAAATGAAGAGAAAAGGTGATCTTGGTACGAGTTATGTTAAGGAAAGATTTGGAAACAAAATTGGTAGTTGATATGAAAAATGTTCACTGAGTATGCTTCAGTCTTTTACCACAATTGTTTCTCTAGTTATCCAAATGAGATGATTATCAATTTGCATTAAACAAGAGACATATGGATACATTTCTTATACAGACATCAAAGTTAAACTCTATCTTTAAGAATTTCAAAATTTGTTATGAAATTGAGAACTGGGTGCAGTACATTGGTGGATGAATGTAAAATTTGTGTTCTAAATTCGAGGGAAATTCTGGATTGATCAAGGCAGAATTAGAGAAAGGTGTCTTCTAGAAATTTGTAGGTCTTTCTTTTAGCTTTGCAATAGTAAATCATATGTAATTTTTGGATATTCGAGTTGAAAGTTATGGTCCATAGTAAGGGGATATGCTCAGGAGCATAGATGCATCGTCTGTAAAGATCTATTGTTGATCGGCTCCGTCGTTCGATCTTAAGATCAGACCCTTGGAAGCCGAGTCAAAAATTGAATTCCAAGGATTGAAATATAGGATGCAACCTCGGGTCATATCACTTAATTATAACCTAGTGAAAAAGGTTTAAGCTAGCCTAATTGTCAAAAATGCAAATTAAATTGATAAAAGGGAGGGGGGTTTGGATCATTGGTATGAATTAAGGAAATCTAACTAAATTAGAAAGGAATGCATGAAAAGTATTTTTTGGATTTTTGGGAAGTTGGAAGTTTAAAATTCAAACAATAATCGAATATGATAAAGTCCTCTTGAAAACGAACTTAGGCTATCATGGTTCAAGACAAATTTTCAGGGAGTGAAATTCACTAAGTTTTCGATTAACAAACCTTAAAGCACTCTTTAAGTCCAAGGTTTTAATTAATGAACTCCATTTCTTAAAACCTTATTAAATGCATCTTAGTATGCAAAATGGACAACTTAATGCAAGTGGTCAATTGGATCAAGCATAATCTCAATATCAAACACAACTAGGCAGATAAAGAGGCCCAACACAATCACCAAAAGACATATATGAAACTTCATATATTAAGCATCAAAGTTCTACAAATAACCAAATACATAACACAAGACATTGTTCAAAACTTGATTAAACTCTAATCAAGCTAATTTAACTACACTGTCGTAAATCCTAACTCAGAAATTTACACATATGTACTTAAACTTGACAATGTAAGATTAACTTCCCTTTGAAGCCCCGGTGAACTTAAGTCACTGCTACATTTTCAAGAGGGATGAAGACCTAGCCGTGCATGACTCTGGAACCTTGCATAAATGCAGAAGCTACGATGTTATCCATGGTAGGAATAGTGATCGGCAGTGTAGGAATCAAATGGGGAGTGGCTGAATGATGGTCGCGAATGAAAGATAGAATGGTTATCGAGTGTCGGTCCTCCAGATCGGCTTCTACTCTTGCCGAATGTTCTATCTCCCCCTTTAACCTAATTTGGCAAGGTATTTATAGGATGGATCTTGGTCGAGTTGAAATAGTGAGAGAATTTTTCAAATTAAGTCCGGATACCTGACCGTTTGTTGCGGCGATGAAGGAGTTACGCCATGGTGTGCACTTTCTAGATTACTCGCCACGACGGAGAATTTAATCTACGCCACAGTGAGATGTTTCGTGATGATGCGGTGCAACAAGATGATTAGTATATGCAGTGGCGTGCTTTCTTCTTGATGTGCCACGGCGTGGGTCATGGAAGTCACGTCCTGTTGACTTGTTGACTCCTGTGTGTCCTACAATATAAAATAACAATTTGAAGTATCAATTGTCCTTATAAAAATTATAATGCAATTAATGTCAATTTGTAACAATTTTTACTAACAAATTGCATAAAATATAACTAATTAATGCATTCAATCAAAACAAACTTTATGGGTTATTTGAGTTGAAATTGGGAGTTTAATGCATTCAAATTGGTAATTGAATGTCTGAGGAGTGTTTATTACACTTGACGGGTGATTGAGCCCAAGTTTACAATATTAATTGGCTGCATTTTTATAATTGTTAAAGTACTTTTTTGACTCCTAATTGTTGATTTTTTTGTTTAAATTGATTCCCTATGATTAGCTTATATGAATTGCAAATTGTTAGTCAAATTGTTACAAATTGATATCACTTGCATTATAATTTATCCAAAGAAAATTGATGCTGCAAATTCTGATTTAATTATAGGAACACAAGGAGTCAACCATGCCAAGAAGTCAACACGTCGTGAGCCTTCTAGCACGTCGCGACGAATCAAACAGAACAGATCAAGCACGTCGCGATGTAAGCCAATTTCTAAGTCGCGGCATGTCAAGGAACAACCGCACGTCGCGACGTTAACAATTCATCACGTTGCAGCGAGCGAGCCAGAACACATGTTGAAACGTCGATTAATTTGCTCGTCGCGACGTGCAGACGAATACTAGGACCATAAATGGAAATTATCTCACTGTTCTGACCCGACCCAACCTCCATTCTTTAAATACTTACCGAATTAGGTCATGAGGAGCCTGAATACATACAAAAGGTCAGCTACAACACACAATACAGGGAGGATATTCATATCGACACTTACATTCGGCAGCCAACAAAGACACATTCATCCATTATTTTCGCATCCGATCACCATCCACCATCGTCAGCTACTTCACCGTCACTCTACCGTCAGTCTCTGGAGCCATGTTGATGGGAGACCCAATAGGAACTTGTCCTATAGAACCTTCAACAAGATGGAGCTATGCTTAGGAATGGCCAGAATCAAACACACACATCGAATCACAAGAAACAAAATTGAAAAGATGGAAACAGAACACAAAGACAAAATGGGAGGTTAGAAGAATGTTGGTCGATGAAAAGAACCCTAAGAGAACCTGTCTCTTAGAACCCTAGTAAGA
>JANZLX010000001.1:15172352-15182379 GCA_025531955.1 Erythroxylum orinocense
ACCTATTTTCTCTTATGTTTAGTTAACCAAAACATGTATTTGAATTAACCCTTATTAATTAATAACCTGGATACGATATAAGATTTAATTAATTAATAGCTTTATGAATTAAGAAAATCGACGAACTAGATAATATACATACGATGTATATTTAGCCTATACAATTATTTTTTTAGAATCATATCCCTAACGAAGTAGACAAAAATTCTAGTAACTACTTTTGATTAAAAGAATTGAACGCTAACCTATTTAATTTAGCGATTGATTAAATAAAATCACAAACTAGTTATGCACCTAGCTGTAAAATCAAACAATCAAATAATGACCCAGAAAAAAATTAATGCTTGGCTAATAAATTGATTGAAATAAAGAACAAAATTCTCACAACATCCAAAGTTCAATAACTAGAATTCCGTAAATCAAGAAATTTATGTTTAGTTACCCAACATCATGATTTTCCTAACTATTTCGACTATCATTGACGTTGGAACAATTGCTGGTGTTGGGACTATCGCGAGCATCCTTCTCTAGCATAGAGACAATGGGCTATATTAGAGGCATACTTATCAAGAAACTTAACTGGTTTAAGAAATTGACAAAAAAATTGTTTATCCTTTTTTGACATAGTGTAACATACAGGTGGAATCATAAATTCTCACAAATATTTTTTAAATATCTATATGATACTAAGATTATGCCTCAATAGCAAATCCTTCCAATATGGAAAATTGAAAATTATGTATTTTTATTCCAATTAAGATCAAGAAGAGTTCGCATTCGTTTTGTATCATGTGGGTGTTTTCTAGGTATAAACTCTTACAATTGTGATAATTGATGAAGCACAACAACACCTGACAAGTGCAAAGGAGTTTCACTATATTATACTTTGTCATTAAAAAATTTGCTTCTCCACCATCTATGCCCATATTCCAAGTATTGATGATGTCCCATATTACATATTTTACTTCGTAGCCTCATTAAATGAGTTGATTTTTACACATAGTGTTGGACCCCATTTCTGAAACCCAACATCTGGAGTCATAAACTATGAGCATGGATTACCCTAAAAGGTTATTTTAATGAATTCTTATTAGCCATCATCAATTCATCTTCATTCTCATAACATCCCAAAAGTTTCCTATCTAATCAATGGCTATATGACAATCCACTCTTGTGTTTATGTCCTCAAATATCACCCTAACATAACACTCATTTGTGTTTTCTCTACTAAGTACATTTCAAGTTCCATTAAAGCCTAAAATGTATTATAGACAAGCATCAATGAGCCCACAATTTATAACTGGACCTATTTTAGGACAAAAGGCATAACTTTCACTAGAGTTATCGAATTGAGGTCATTTTAGGATGGTTTCGAAAAGGACTTTTAGATCTACAACTTTTATAAGACTTTAAAGAGAGAATTTGCCATTTAGAGGGTCAAAAATGTAAATTACTGAAAGTACATAGTGTATGTCTTCTAAACGGACATACACCTCCACTTAACGGACATACGCGTGGCTAGGGGTCTTTCTAAACTTGAGAACGTCCGTTTAATGGACTTAATGTCCATTTAACGGATATGGACAAGGCTAGGGGTCTTTCAAGACCCAAGAAGGTCCCTTTAATGGACCTATTGTCCGTCTAACGGACATAGGTAAAACCTAAGCCCCTTCAAAGCCTTTCCAATAGTCTCTACATCTATCTTAACTTTACTTTCACTCTAAATTGACCCAAATTCACTTCCTCTAATGCAGCATCATTTCATAACAATTCAACTATCAACTTTATTTCATTAAACTCTCTAATCTCTACTCATTTGATTCATCACTACAACTAATTCTCATCATTTACAAATTCCTATCTTTCTTTTCCATAATATATCTCACTTACATCAACTCAAGTTGATAACTTCTTCAAGTATACCTAATTTCAACTCAACATCATCCATGCACAATTCATATTCAAAATCGCTATTTACTATAGCTATCCCATATACATCCCATGCAGCATCACTAATATATAAAGAACATATCTCTCAATTTCAATATCCAAAATTTTCATACTTATATCGTTGGAAAGATAGAAAGATAAGCTACAACTTCCAAAAAGACAACTTTATGTAATTCAACCTAGATTAATACAGTTTTTCCCCTGAAGTTAGAACACAAATTTTACCCTTATGAAAGACTTGAAAATGTAATGTACGACTTGGAAGGTCATGAGCAAAACGTAATCATATTTCATTAACGTCAAAAGATAAGAGTTTACAAAGCTTTAATGGGCATTTCTAGCCAAAATACATCATTTTGAAAAATCCCAAAATACAAAAGATACTTGAACCAATAATACTTGAAATGCGACTAAGGCCTTGTGTGTACAAAATCTAGCTTAAAAATACAAAAATATGCATAATCAAAGTGATGCCTTGACTCTCTTTGACTCGATCTCTTGCTCATCACCCGGAGATAGGAAGGAATAGAGGTGAGCTTAAAAGCTCGTAGGTAACAAGTTTATAATCGATAACAAGCAAAAATATTGTAATTGTTCAAAGTCATGGAAATTTTGCATCAAATCCATAAAACACATATTTTCCAAATTCTTAACTTGTCAACACATATCATAAACACATAAGTCACATATGCATCAAATTGTCATCCAATCATAAACACATAAGCAATTCAGAATGGTTTAGGTAGGTCTATAAATAGAATATACTAACACAATCCCACTTAATGATCTTGTGTAGTTGTAAACAAAACGTACTATCGCAATCCCGCATAATGATTTTGTGTAGTCATAAACATGAGGGAGTCCATGAAGGAGTTCTATGCCATTAGTGGGTAGGCGGGAGAAGCATTTAATAGAGTCAAAGTGCACTTAACATAACAGAATGGATCGCCACAAACCCACCTAACATGTATTTCATGACTTGAAAATAGATTGCCCAAATGGTACATTTCGAAAACATGTTTTTCATGAGCATGAAATATTTCAAAAACTATTTCCATTTCCATTTCAAAATTCATCAACAAAAAGTCATATACTAAACATATAGCAATTTCTCAATCATTCAAACAACAATAATTTAACGTTCACTAAGCAATTGAAATCATTTAATGCTCTTAAATTTGAAAAGATAGTCATGGCTCATTACTCAATTATAAACATGAAACCAACCTTGAATTCCTTTCTTAATACTTGCTCAAAGATGCCTCGCCTCTTGCTCCTCTTGCTTTTCTTGATTTTCTTCATCAATGGGAAAATTCCCATTCAATAGGAATATCAATTGAGAATCCAAAGAAACATATTCATTAAAATTGATCCTAGAAAGCTTAAACCCAAGCCTTTCCTAAGCTTCTTGAACTAAAACCCTTCCAAAAATCCAAAAGATTAAGTAAGACCTAACCTTAAATCTTCACCAAATGAAGAGTTTCTTGGCTCTAATGAAAGCTCTTATCTTTCTCTACCTTTTTCTCTTCTTGAACAACCTTAAAATTCTCTCTTGAAGGCTAAGAAAAATTGAAACCTAGCTTGTTTTCTTTTCTTTCTCCCCTTCTCTTTTTCTCTTCGTATTTTTCTCCCTTCTTCTCCTCACTTACGTTTTCTCTCTTCTTCAAATGCAATACAACAATTCTTTTTCCCTTTTTACTCTCAATGATTATAAAATGTTCATTTTACCGTTCCTTATATGCCTTATGGTCTTTATCTTTAAGTGTCTTGCCAAAACTACCCTCGAACATTCTTATTACCTTAACACTTTAACTCCATTAACCCATGCAATAAATCCTACTAACTTTGATATAATAAATAACTCTAAAAATAATTAATCTATTAAGACCTCATAATTAATTTAAATCATGCTTAATAAATTGAAAAAATTCGAGGGCCAACACACAGGACATGTCATATACCTTTTAGTACTCTATCTAGACAAATTGTGATAAGATAGAAAATCATTTATAGTCCATAAAACAGTCATATGCTTTCTAAATTTTTCACCTTCAGTAACATCATAAGTTTCTAATCCAACCTCCTTGAGATGTTTTAATCATTAACTAGTGGTCACATGTATTTGTTAATATCCTTACCAAAAGTAATAGGTCATAGAATATGTGAAGATAATAAGAAAAAAAGGCTCCTTCATACACTTCCATGGGGTAAATTATATAGAATAAGAATTATCAGCCACATGCTATAAGTACTCATATTACCAAATGGATTAAACCCATCAAAGGCTAACCCAAGTTGAACATTATAACAATCCTTTACAAATTATGAAAACTTCCCATCATAGTCTTTCTATGCCTTTGAGTATGTTGGATGACATATAACGTTATCATCAATGTGTTTCCTTTTGTGCCAACTCATTTTTATGGTTGTTTTTGTTAACATAAAAAACTTTGTAGTTGTGATTTAATAAGGAAGTATCTTTAGATTTTATGAGGTATCTTTTTTCCTTTTCCACCATCCACTTGTCACCTTGATGTAGCATAAATTGGACATTCTTGAAGATCTATAATGTCCTTCCAAAAGATAGCACAATTATACTTACCATCTTATATTGATATATATCCTAATCTAAGGTCCTTTAACAATTTTTTTGCTTCATTGTAAGATGTGGGCAATTTGTAGTCAATCGATAACACATCATTGAGCAGCTTAATCAACATGTGAAAAGAGTTTTGTTACTCCACCTATTGTATGCCTTTACATGGAACTACTTCATAACAAAAGATAGTTATGAGAAATTTAAGCACCCTATATATAATACTTCTTGAGCCAATTTCAATAATTTCTCAAAATTATCTTCTGTAATTCTACTAAATGTATTAAGAAAAGACTTATCATTTATAGTCTCTGTATAATTCTCATATCCTCTAACATTTTTATAATCTCTTCATTTACATCGTCATTAATATCATTATCTTCTACATCATTATTGTTATCACCTTCATCTCCTGTGTTAAGACTTCTGGCATTACTTGTTTTAAAATGTTTACTATGATAAATCCATCGAGTGTAAAATTTATCTATGGCTCAAATTAGCCAGTGATTATACCGCTTCACTTTGATTGTAGAAATTTAAACAATTTATTCATGGACAACAAATTTCACATTTTAAACCCATTTGATCTCTTACAAATTTCATGAAAGTCTTCACTCTATCTAAGTATTGATTGGACATTTCCGATAAGTCATCCAACTTTTGTTTATGTAGCTATATAATTATAAGTTACTAAATTACTAAATGCAATTTTAATTTCTAAATAACATAATGGTAAATCAGAATTGACATACCAAGTTTGAATTATACCAAAGAATGAAATTGGTTGCCAGACTAAGACAAACCCTAAAATAAGATATATGACAACATAATATTACAATAATCATATCATGAGAAACTCTATTCAATGAAAAACATACATAGTATGGTGTATGAGAATAAGAGTATGATTGTGCTCACAACAAATAATTCTAAGCTGCCAATCACTCACATCGACCATACTATAATAGTGCCCCAATACAATCCTCACAAGGTGGAATAGAGTAATGTCTACCATATGCCAGGTATGAAGAAAGATTTTCACTTAATTTTACAACTCACATGTTTAGGAAATTATGTAGTGTTTAATCCAAAAGATGTTAAGGTGTACTAACATTTGAAGCCAACAAGTACATCCATCATAGAAGGGTAATGCATAGAGTCTGGCTATGTTATATCTGCACAAATGACATATGTAAATAAGACAAGGAAAAATGAAAAACCTGATCTATGACATGTAAGGCATAGGCATGTGAATTATCATAAGCTAAAGGCAATAATGAAGAAGTCCTTGCTTAAAGGTCTTCCTCAATTAGATGTTTGTGATGATACAATATGTGTTGGATGCCAATATGGAAAAGCACATCAACTCCCTTACGATTAATCTACATACAAAGCTAAGATGCTGCTTGAGTTGATCCATTCTGATGTTTTTGGATGAGTGAAACAACTATCCATTAGTGGATTTCAATACATGATTACTTTTATAATGATTATTCAAGGTATGTATGGGCTAACTTTATAAAAGAAAAGTATGAGGCATTAATCAAATTTATGGAGTCAAAGAAAAAGTGGAAAAAAGTAAGGTGAGGAATATTATGCCTCCATATAGACAATGGGGGAGAGTATACATCTAAATTTTTTTAGCTACCTATAAGAAAATAAAATTTTTAGGCAATTCAGTTGTCCGAGCACTCCACAACATAATGAGATTGTTGAAAGGAAGAATCGTCACTTGGCAGAAATATGCAGAAGCATACTACATGCCAAAAGTGTACCACTTAGATTTTGGGTCGAGTGTATGAAGATTGCAGTACATGTTATAAACAGATGGCCTCAAGCTCCATTGCAGTTTATCTCACGATTTGAAAAAATGTGGAAGATCAAACCCACGGTTAGTCATTTTTGAGTCTTTGGTTATGTTTGCTATGTGTTTATACCAGACCACCTGTAGAGTAAGTTTAATAAAAAGGCAATTCGATGCATATTCGTGGGATATGACAGCCAATGAAAAGGTTGGAGATGTTGTGATCCACTAACAAATTAATGTTATCTATCTAGAAATGTGGTATTCGATGAGGCATCATTATGGTGGTTGCCACAAGCAATTTTGTTACCTAATTATGAAGTAATAGAGGAAAAGCTACAAGAAAGAATTAAGAGCTGTCTAAGATTGACAAAGCATAAGTGTCAGTTGAAGAAGTAAGATCAGTAGAAGAGTTGGTAGAGATTAGTGACATGTCATCAAGGAGAAGTCCATGGCAAACTGGAGTGCATTGTACAACTTTTGAAGAAGAAAGATCATATCAATTAAAAGAGCTAGAAGAACAAGAAGTTCTTCAACAGTCTTTACGCAGGTTAATTAGAAAAAGAAGGTCGAATCACAAGTATGCAAATGCATGAACAAAAGAAAATGAAATATTTAAGCCAACAAGCTATGAAGAAGCATCTCAAAGCTTAGACTAGAAGAAAGCAATGGATGAAGAAATTTAAGCATTAAAAGATAATCAAACTTAGGACTTAGTGCCACAACCCAAGAATGCACAACCAATTTCTTGCAAATGGGTTTTCAAGGTAAAGAGACGACTTGATGGAACGATTGAAAGGTACAAGGCTTGATTGATTGCATGATGGTTTTCATAGGAGTATGGACAAGATTATGATGAAATATTTAGTCCAATAGTAAAGATCACAACGGTATGTGTCCTGCTTGCCCTTGCAGCTAATAAATCTTATAAACTTTGGAAAATGGATATAAATAATGTCTTCTTATATGGAGAACTGGATAGAGAAGTATATATGAAGCAACCTTAGGGATTTGAAGACAAAGCTCACATAGGCTATGTATGTAAACTAAAGAAGGCCCTTTATGCATTAAAGCAAGCGTCAAGGGCATGGTATGATAAGATTGCTGAATTCTTAATACAAAACAAAGTGGATACACAATGGCTCTAGCAGACTCAAGCTTGTTTGTGAAAAATAAGAATGGAAAGTTGGCAATAGTGCTTGTCTACGCCGATGATCTTATCATTAGTAGTGATAATGGAAAAGAATTTTAGCAGATTGAAAGTAATCTTTCAGTCTTCTTCCAGATGAAGGAACTTGGTGAATTGGAGCATTTCCTTGGACTTGAAGTAGAACGAGTCAAAGAAGGATTGTTCTTGTATCAACAAAAGTATGTTAAAGAGTTGTTATATAAGTTTGGAGTGTTTGACTACAAATTAGTTTCTACTCCAATGGAGGTGAATATTAAACTTTGTTTAAAAGAAGGTCGCGAATTAGAAGATCCAACAATGTATCGACAACTTGTGGAAGCTTGATTTATCTGACAGTAATAGGACCTGACATAGCATTTGCTGTTGAAGTGGCTAGTTGATTCATGGCAATCTAAGAAAATAGCACTTAGATGTAGTTTGATGCATACTCAGGTATATTAAAAGAACTCTTGACCTATGAATACTATATAAAAAGGGAAGCACATGTAAGATAGTGGGTTACTGTGATGCTGACTATATTGGAGACTATGATACTAGAAGATCAATCATTGGATATGTGTTCAAACTTGAACGTGGAGCAATCTCTTGGTGCAACAAAAGATAACCAACAGTCTCTTTGTCAACTACTGAAGCTGAGTACCATGCAGCAACAATGGCAGCACAAGAAGGTTAATGGATAAAGCAGTTACGATTTATCTTCATCAATCAATGGACTATCCAATTGAGCTACAATGTGATAATCAATCAGCAATACGTTTGGCGAAAAATTCGGTGTTTCATGCAAGAACCAAGCATGTAGAGGTACACTATCACTTTCTTTGAGAAAAAGTGCTACAAGGATATATTGAGATGAAATATGCAAAGATAGGAGACCAAGTTGCAGACTTAATTACCAAAGGAATCAACAAAACAAAATTTGAATAATTTAGAAGGCCACTCGGTATGACTTCAAAAACAAGAGAGTAGTCGAGTTCATAAATAATATTTTATTATACAAACATTTCATAATATTCTAGAATAATATAGAAAAACTAAAAGTTGGTTGATAACTGACTTAGGATATCTATAAAAGGAGCTAAGATCCTTAAGTCACGCGCGCGTGTGAACAGTAATTAATGAGTGAAAGTGAGGTGTGAAAGTGAAGTGTGTATAAGTGGGAATAAGATTCTCTGTCCAGTTTTATAGTATCTTATTGTTTCTAGTAAATCTCAGACATTCATTTATGCGGGTCCTGTATGAGCTCTACATAAATAAACGTGGAGTCTGCATAAATAAATGATTAAAATTTATTGGACACAATAAAACACTATAAAAATTAGACAGAGGATCTGGACTCGTCTAAGTGACCAACAATTAGTTTTGAGTGAGTGCAAAGTGAGTTGTGTGCCGTGAGTGAGTGAAAGTGAGGCGTGTCATGAGTGAGTAGAGAATTTGAGTGAATATTATTTGTAAACTGTTAATACAATTAATATATTATGTTTTGAGTTTCTTTTCAATTCAGTCCTCTCATTCTGACAAATATCAACATAAAGTTGTTCTTGCTTCCTTGAATAGAAGAACTTATTAAATCTTAGAGAGTCACCGTGAGTTATCGTCAATAATATATACTTGTGACGTGAAATAAACTCTTTAAGCTGGCGTTTTTTCTTTCTTTTTATATATTTATTTTCACATAAACACTTTCAGTGGCCTTAGAAATATAATACGCCATCAAATCAAGAACATTACACTTCCATTTTACTTTACTCGTTTTACCAGTTCAACATTTTCATTTTATAATATCTATTTACTATGCTTTGTTTCTCTATTAACTAGCTTTATTTTGTCATCTTCTCCACTCATCAACACCAGCTTCTCATACGTACGTCCATCTTTCACAATTTTATAACACCTTCAACCTCTCGACAACAATTGAAGTTTCAGTTTTATATACCACTCTTCTAGGAGTGCATAGGTGCACATGCAACGGTGTTTTACAACGAGACTTGTACCATTATGAACGTCTTGAAAAATAAAAAGGTTTAGCGTATATCAAATACTATTTGAACGTCTAAAATATCTCTGAAAAAAATAAAAAATTAACCTCTTTTGCAACATAAATTCTGATTCATATAAAAAAGAGAGAGTTCTAAAGATAAGAATTATCCATGAGTTTGAATATGTATCCTTAAATATACACATTAACAACCTTCAACTTCCTTCTATATTAAAGGAAGGGTTTCCTTTTATTATAACAAAAATTTGTTATACCATTATGCTGGAGTAGATTTAGAGCGGAGACCATCTTAAGGAAAACCTTTGCTAGTGTTTCTTACGCTTGATTTTTGCAATTTCAAGTATGAATATGGAAGGACAAGTGATTGAACCCGATTTATACTATAAATTGGCCATGCTTTCTTAAGTATTTATGTATTTGCTGACTCCTAATTCATGATTTTTGTGCTTAATTTGGTCCTTCATATCGAGTTTTCATAAGTTGCAAATTGTC
>JANZLX010000001.1:15240628-15252066 GCA_025531955.1 Erythroxylum orinocense
ATGTTGTTCATTGTCCAAGGACAATCATCAACATTAAATGAGAAGGGATGGCCACTTTTTCATTTTCCAACGAAAATAATTTCATATATATATTTTTTAAGGCTTTGAATCTGATGGAGTTACGAATTGAAGGCTGTAACCTTGACAGCAGCAAGATTGCAGCGTACCAGAAGCATGAACATCAGTGTTTTGAAGCTGTCAGCTTGGTTACTTACTTTGGCACAGACGCATCTCTATCCTTTTTCTTTCCACGTTTTACTAATAATGTATTTCACTTCAAATGTAACTTGTTTAGGTGCTGTTCAGTCCATTATGATCAATATAACAATTGGTTTTTAATTAGCTTATTCATCTTAGTGGACTTAGTTGTAAACTAAATCCTTCTCTTCATCTTGGTTTTCTTCTAGTTTTAGTCCATATTTCCAACTTCAGTCATGGGCAGACGTTGTAATTTTTATGTATATAAACTCCTCCCGCTGGTTAAACTTGCTTGCTTCTAATCTATTTTTCTTTTGTTAGAGTATCTACATTGACTAAATATGAAAATGTTAAAGGATTTATAAATGGTAAGGGTCGACTATAGTTATTTGGACAATAGTTGACTCAAGCCCAATTCTTGTTAATGGACTCTACACTCTATCCATATTAAAAATTCAATATGATATTAGAGCAGGTTTGGTCTGGATTATTAATTTTTTAATTGTCCGTCGAGATGTCCAATCTCAGTTATACTTGAGGGAAAGTGTTAGAGTATCCCGTATTGACAAAACATAAAAATGTTAAAGGGTTATAAACAGTAAGAGTCAATTATTCAAACAACTAGTTCTAATTATTTGGACAATAGTTGATAAATTAGTGGACTCTACACTTTGCGCATGTTCAAAAATTCAATATCTTTTTCTCGGTTTCACTTGTTTCTGTTTTGAGCTTTAGCTTAAAACTCTACATTAGCTACACCTGCATTTTTGACAGACATTATATTTTTATCCTAGAGTACTTCGAATCCTAAGTTTTATTTTTCAACTTCGATATGGCTTAGTCATTCACTTAACATACGGAAAAGTTATGTATACATCAGTTTGTTGAGAGCAAGAAATTAATTAAGACGGATGTGACACTGACACGTCCATAAATGTGATGACCACACTGAAGATTTGTCTTAATATCCATTTATTCTGATCATATAATTCTACTCCCACAATGAAAAGATTGATGTGGATAGCTGAGCTGTTCTATTAGCATTTTGGTTTTCATCTTTGTATATGATGCTCTACTGCACTGGAACCCCTTTAAGTGAATTAATTAATGCTGATTCTAGATTGGTTTCCTTTTGTTTAATTGGAGTGTCGTACATTTAAATGACGAGGAGGGAGAGTTTACTTTGTGTTGAATAATCATAGCGTTAATCATGTCGTATTCAATAACGATACTCTGTACTTGAGCTTCTTCAAAATTTGTTCAAGTTTGTGAAAAACTTTACACAATTTAGTGGAAGTTTGGGAATGCAGCTGAACGGCAGTATCTCAATCACGGTTTTAAACTGTGCCATCCATTCTTGTTCTTGGTTACGAGAACAAATGACTTTGTTAAAGGTTATCATCTTGTGATTCTTCATTTTATCATTATTTCAAATTCCATAATGCCGAATTCCTTTCCATTGTTGCTTTAATTGAACGGTGGACAACTGTAATAATGTTCGATGTCCAATTTAATGGCCTCAAATTTGCTTCAGATGATATACAATGCTGAGTTGGTAGTAAGCGTTTGATGGCCATTATTGCCATCACAATCATGTCATATCCTTTCTTCATAGTAAGATTTTAAATTTTATTAATTTATTTTTATTATTTTAAATTAATAAAATTTTGATTATTACTTATTTAAAAATTTGCTAAATATTTATTAAGTTAATTTAATTCATATGGAGTATTATTGATTTTGTATATATTACTATGTCTATATAAAAATTGTAGGTGCACATGGTAATAATAAAAATTTGGCATAAATTTAATAGATGGTCCTTTCTAGAGTTTTTAATATTATAATTTTTTTAATAACAGTAGAAGTAATATCTAAAATGGTATTGAAAAATCGGGTCTTATATGTTTCTAATTTGGATAAAGGTATACAAAATCTTTACGAATTTATAAGTTTAATCTGATTTAAGTTGATATAAATAAATTCTTTTGGTTTTGTTTTCAAGATGTCCGGAAGGTAAATTGTTTAGAGCCAGTGAGGATTTTGTTTCTTTGACTAGAAGTGGATTAGTAAAGTGTTCCAAGTGAGTCTGAACATCATCAGAAACACTAAATAAAGTAAGTAAATTCATGTGGTTTGGAGGCAATGGAGACCACTGAAAATTAAAGTGAAAAACTAAATGATGGATCATTCGGTACAAAGTTGGTTGGCCGCTGGTATGGAGGGGAGAGTGACTTGTCGGTTCTCACTCATTAAAAGTTGTTGTTCATGTCACTCAATAAACAGTCTTTGAATTTTGGAATTGTATGTGGCATATAGTTTTAACTATGAAGCTGTAGTCCCTAAAGAAAAAGTAATCTGACTTCCTTTCATGACCATCCTGTTTGCCTGATTTTCCAATGTTAGGGAGCTGTTACTGAGAACTACGTACCAAAAGTAAAGCATGAGCGGATGTGGTAATTAAATAGAGTCTCTCTGCAATAGGCAAGTTGGAGATATCAGGAACATGAAAGTGAGTCAGAGAGACCATACCCTATATAAATATCTTTTTTTAATTTAAGGTAAACTGGAAGCCAAACTATATTGTCTGCCTTAGTTAAGGATCTTCTCAGGATGAGGTCGATTCTGGTACATTAGCTTCTATTCATTTATTTTCGTGGTTTGCATCTATATAAGTAAAGATTACTGCAAATACTTTTGGATTTTGGTTGTAGGAAGTTATCATATAGTTGCTGCAGACCTGCACAGGAAAATTTACTATTGGTTGTGATTATTTTTTTCATTAAATGTAGTTCTATACAATTGACTGGGCAAATAATTTAATTAAAATATGTAATTTATTAATTATGATATATTTAATAATTGGACTAACGTGTATTCGAGAAGTGACTGTTGCGAATTTTATTGATATAAAAGAATTTAATGTCAAAGATAATTTATGTGGCAGACAAGCTTCACGAAACTGATAGTAGTTAGAGCTTAACGAGTAAAAAAGATTGACGGGTTGGTACTTGGGACGCTTTAAGAGTCAGACTGAGAGTCTAGCTCTACCAGAAACAGAAAATAGGAATTTAAGAAGACAAAGAGGAATCTAAGGTAAGGCATGGACGTTATGTCACCATCTCAAATTCTTTAATCGTCTTCTTCATCACAGGTCTGCTTAAAAGCATGTGATCCTGGTGGCAATGGCTTGATTTTGTTTCAAGTCCCAAAGCTTTGAAGAGTCTTGAGAATATTAATGTTTCAGTTTTATATAATATCGTAAAAGGAAGGAAATTATATTATTGTTACTTTGTGTTAAGAATGTTCTCCACTTCCCCTTTCAGATGCAATTTCAGCAATAGTCATAAAAAATTTCAGGTTTGCTTCATGGGAATGTAATGCTTTGTGCCTCCTTACATATTTTAGCATAGTATTGAAAGATGGAGGAAATATAACGTTACTTGGCTGTGTATGAAACTTTATGTGAAAAATTAAATTGGCAGTACACTTAAAGAGTCTGCTGCTACATGGTATTGTCTTCATTACACTATGTATGGGGCACTAAGGAAATTAGTGTGACTTTGGAATGAGGCAAGACCTCTGAGGAAAGTTGGAATAAAAAGAAGAGAAAAGGTACCCACTATCCACTAGTTTAAGCTACATGCGTAGGCTGGTCGAATATCGATTGGTTAGCTGGTTGGTTGAAGAGAAAGAAGAGTTCTTGGCTCTTAACACATGACTAAATAAAGTTTGTCTAATTGACTGAGACTGACACACATCAATGTCGCATCTTTTTTAGGTTTTTGTTTATCATTTCCTTTTGAACATTTCATTTATATTACCTGTTTTCTTTAAAGAATGAATCATGGGCTTTCATCAGGATTCCCTAACCGACGTTAGGATCCCTCACTCGTTGGTCAACCTCATAATGAAATGTGTTATCAGCGTCTGCTTGTAGGTGAACTGGAATGGAGAACTCAGCGATACATTCGATATATCCAGGGGTATTTGACAAGGACATCCTATTTTGCCGTATCTATTTGTCCTGTGTATAGAACGATTTGGACATCTGATCCATCGGGCAGTGTCCTAGGGTAACTGGAGGCCTATTACTCTTGGTAAAAATGGATCGCATCTCTCGCACTTATTTTTTACTGATAATCTTATTCTGTTCACTGAATTAGAAATTGACCAAATAACCGCTATTACAGACATTTTGAATACATTTTGTGCTGCCTCCGGACAGCGTATAAACCATGACAAATATAGATGTTACTATTCTAAAAATGTCCCTAGTTGAAGACTCACTGCTTAACCCGGGCATTGGGCTCTCAATAGATGAACGATCTTGGACAGCATCTGGGACTGCCCATGCTGCATGAAAGAGTCAGCAAATGAACCTACCAATTCATTTTTGATAAGGTTCAATAACGCTTATCAGGCTGGACAGCCAACCTTCTGTCTATGGCAAGCCGCATCACGCTAACTCAGTCAGCCATAGCTGCCCTCCTCAGTTATACAATGCAGACGGTTCGTTTGCCCCGCAGTCTTTGTGACGAGTTGGAGAAGCTCATGCGCCAGTTTCTCTGGGGTGCGTCCAACGCCAGTAACAAAATTCCGTTGGTTAAATGAGAGAAAGTTTGCAATACTAAGGAGATGGCAGGATTGGGCATTCGAAACATCCATGCTACCAATGATCCGTTTTTAGCCAAATTAGGCTGGATGATGATTACCAAGCCACAGGCATTATGGGTTAAAATCCTTTAGGCGAAGTATAATTTTGATGGAAATCATTTCCCACCTCCTTGGCAGCTAAAGGGGGTTTAATGATCTAGCGGAGCACAAAGTCAACTTGGCATCTTGTTTGAAAAGGAACACATTGGATTATAGGAGATGATACAAGGACATGCTTTTTGGTTAGACCTATGGGTGGTGGGAACATGCCCCCTAATTTCCCAGGCTCCAACCCAAATCCCTGAGTC
Organism: Erythroxylum orinocense; assembly: GCA_025531955.1. Taxonomy (NCBI): domain Eukaryota; kingdom Viridiplantae; phylum Streptophyta; class Magnoliopsida; order Malpighiales; family Erythroxylaceae; genus Erythroxylum; species Erythroxylum orinocense. The sequence continues at coordinate 15,245,791 of JANZLX010000001.1, forward strand.
CATTTTGTTTTGGAGCATCAATCATTATGTCAACCCCGACGGTAATTGGAAGTGGGATACCTTCCAACAGTACCTCCCGGCCTCGATTTGTAGGAATATTGCAGGTATGTTCTCTTCGAAATCATACTTAGGTCGGGATAATGTGAGCTGGGGATTGACCGGTACAGGACAGTTTACTGTAGCATCCACCTAGTTCATGATCATGGCAGATATCGCTGAGTCACCCCATGGGGTCTGGAAGGTAATCTGGGAATGGCAAGGTCCACTTGGAATTTGTACATTCCTGTGGCTCTTCACTCACGATCGGCTTCTCACCAACTAACTGTGGGTCCATAAACAAATCACCACAGATGAGGGGTGTATACATTGTCGCCTTGAGGAATCCTCGATTCACGTTGTGCGTGATTACTTCAGAGCGCACCAAGTATGGAACACTTTCCCTTTACACCTAGTTGCTCCTTATTTTTTCACTACACCGACCCGAGAGTGGTTGCTTCACAATTGACATCAGCACCACCGAGTGTTTGGCCATGATTGGACATGTGTTTTCGACATCACTTGCTGGTTTCTATAGTAATGGAGAAATCAGACCATATTTGATTAACAGTTTAACTGGCCTTCCTTACTTATTTCTCTCATTGTTTCTTGTGCAGGTCTCATTCACTAGGATGACATGGGGACAAGACGGGTCCATTCAGGATATCGCCAACATGAAGCTCAGAGAACCGGTTGGATCAAATTAAATACAGATAGAGCTTGCAAACGGTCCTCATCCACAGCTTCTGCGGGAGGGCTTCTCCGAGACAGTACCGACACCTGGCTAGGAGGATTCACTCAGAATCTAGGCTGGTGCAATATGCTAACGGCAAAACTTTAGGGCGTCTTCACAGGCCTCTTATACGGGTGGAACCTGGGCTTCCGCAGGATCGAACTGGAAGTATATTCTATTGCAGTGATTGCAATTATTTCTTCGGTAGTCATTAGATCCCAGGCACTCAACCCATTGTCCACGGAATTAACGAGCTCCTTACCTGCAACTGGACTGTTACTCATTGACATGCTTCTAGAAAGAGTAACAGATGTGTAGACTAGCTTGCAAACTGTACTGGTCGATTCGATGTAGACATTACTTATTTTGAGAATATACCCATTGGATACCACCTCCTCCTAGAAGAGGATCTTTTGGGGACAGTCTCCCCTCAACTTACTATGTAATTTGTTGTGTTTCCCTTTACAAAAAAAAAAAAAGAACAGACCCATTAGCCATCATTTTCTTTGTAAGAACATTTTTAATTTAATCTGAGCTTTATCTTCTTATTAACTTGTTTTCTACTTTTGAGAAGAATATATGCTTGTAAGTGGGATCTGGGGAGACTTGTGAGCAGGTCCAAGTAGCAGCACTTTGATGCAATGGAGGAGTCGTTGAATAATTATGTCTTGTTGTCCCACCATATTCCTTGTCATGTCAAGCATAGAAAAGTCTTGAGCATTATAGATTCTAAATACGACTTATTTAAACTAATCAAAGAAGTTAAATATAAAAAAAAGGAAAGATCATATCCATATCAGAGTCCTTTAATCGTTTCTGCGACACTTGCATAGTGTTATTCTGACTCTGTAACTGAAAGCAAATAGATTACCATAAAGGTTTGAAATTAAATAGTAGTCTATTATTAGTAGTAGTCTTATAAGAATAGACATAAGTTCCTTAAAATTATTTATTTAGAAAAGGTAACCCTAAAACTCTATAGTTTTGTTGCTTGTTACGATTTTGTTGTCCATAATTTTGTATTATTGTAATTATATTTGCATGGAACTGCAATTATAATGATAATCTATAATTGTGATTTTGTCATAATCTGATATCTGAATACGATTCATCCCGAAGTTAATTATGGCATGCAGTTCCGCTTGCTTGATAGGCCAGTTTAACAAACAGTTCTTGTGCAACTGGCTTGTATAATAATAATATAGGCATTGATTTCTATATATTATAAAAGAAAAAAGGAAGAGGAACAAAAAAAGAAGAAGCATTGATTACTTTGATGAACTCCTCAACCAACTTCATCACCCCCTTAGTCAACAAACCATTATAAAAGATACCGCCAAAGAAAAAACAAAAGTGGAAGGACAGCGTGAAGAAAAGAGAAGAGAAGATAAAGTAAAAGAGAATTCGCATCAACTCTAACTCTTCCTTTCTTTCTATGTAAGCCCTTTTACTATTTTTACACCCATTTCTTGGTCCTCTATGAAAGTTTCTGTCACTGCAAACTCCTTCTGTTCATTTTCCTTCTAGCTTCTTCATGCATGGGAAGCTTTCCCATGGATTTCTTTAAACATTTTCTTCGTTGCCAAGGTAGAACTGTTTTAGCTTCTATGTTCTTCATGTAGAGTGCTCAATCCTTTTTCAGTCAACTTGTTCTAATTAAGGAAGGGTAACCGAGTCTGGAATGGCATCACTTGATCTTCCCAAAACTTGGATTCCGTACATGAACAGCTCTGACTGTTCAAAAGGATTTTGCAGCTTGTACTGTCCACAATGGTGTTACATTGTCTTCCCACCTCCCCCTCCTCTTGAATTCCCCGATGACAGTTCCAACTCAAATTTATCCCCTCTTGTCATTGCAATTATTGGCATTCTTGCAAGTGCTTTCCTTCTTGTAAGCTATTATGCCTTAATATCCAAATACTGTAGAAACCATGAATCAGGAAGAAGAAGACATAACAATGGAGGAATTGAGGAGCTAGAGGACAATCACGACAACCCTTCTCTTCACGAACCTTGGTATGCTGCAGCAACTGGCTTGGACGAGGCTTTTATCAAGTCCATCACAGTATATAAGTTCAAGAAGGGTGACGGGCTGATTGAAGGCACAGATTGCTCAGTGTGTCTCAGTGAGTTTGCGGAAGATGAGCTCTTGAGGTTGTTGCCCAAGTGTAGCCATGCTTTTCATGTTCCCTGCATTGACACATGGCTCAGGTCTCACTCCAATTGTCCTTTATGTCGCGCTAACATTATCTTTATCAGTGCTTCACAGCCTCTATTGCCTTCTCCAGCTACAGAGGGTGCTGAAGTTAATGAATCTTTGCAAGAAACCCAACAAACTAATGATCAAAACACAGCTCTGACACATGAAGATACAGAAAGATCATCAGGAGCTGGGGGAGAGGAAACATCAGTCCACAATACTGGGGATGTTCAAAAGTCAAACTCCAGCCAAATGAGGTTTTTCAGTGGAATGGAGGCGAAGGACGCCATAATCGAGATAAGAGAAGATGGTCATGAGCATTTTAGACGATCTGTTTCAATGGATCATTCATGTCAAAGCTGCGTTTCAGTCGCAGATATTCTACGAATGAATCAGGAAGATGAAGTCACAAGTTCAGTGGAAGATGATTTTGAAGATGTTGGCACATCATCATCCAAACACGTAATGCATAAATCTAGTTATAAGAGACGAGTCTTGCAGAGTGTACTCAGTCCTGTGACACTGAAAAGATCATGGTCTAGTGGAAGATTTTTTCTCAGTGGCCAAGGAAGAGTTAGTGACTCTGTTAGCCCTGTCTAGTTCACATACTCCTTTCATGTTCAATTTTTTGTTTTTTCCTTTCAATATCCCAAGGATTATAATTAGAAGATTAACATAAATGATACAGTAAGTACAGGGGCTATTTTGAGATGAAGATGTTACCATATAATGACACTAGTGATTGATTTGATGATTATTTTAACGTCTTTCCTTTCTCTTCCGTGTAAAAGCTTTTACAAATTCATGCTCCTAATGGAGTGATTCAACCATGGCTGACAACTGAAAAGGACAAACAGATATGATACAAAGTTTCCGGGGTTGTTAATGAAGAGTAATTCAAATAACTACAGAGGAAGAAAATGATGTCAGAAAGAGATAAGGAGAATGTTAAGGGAGTGAGAAAATTATCAAAAAATTTGAAGCCCATGCTCTGATTGCTTTATTCTTTCTCTGTTACATATGCAGAAATTTCTTCATAATACAACTTTTTTTCTGACCTACTTGTCAGCTCGCACAATCATGCAGTGGATTTTATAATCTGACTTAGAGATGTCAAATATTGGCCCAGGTTAATTGGGCCACGAGTAGACCACTGGCCTAACATAGTTGGCCAGGCCGGGCCACAGGCCAAGGTCAGGCTGACCCGATTGTTACTTTTAAAACGCGTCGTTTTAAAGTTTTTCTTAAAAAAATGGGTCAGCTAACCCAACTCACCTGTGACCCCTCGGGCTATAGATTGGGCCACGGGTTGAGTTAGGTGACATCTCTAATCTGGCTAACAATTTTAACCTTTCCTGCACTCCTAACCGAATTAGATATGGAGATGATTGGGCCTGTGAAGCTTAGGCTCGTAACATTGTTGCCTCTTTTGAAAAGATCTTTGTCCTCAAGGAGAAACGTTGAGAAATGCTTTTAGATTTCATTAATATTAGGTTTTAGAACCATAAATTAACTATAAAAAATATAATAGAAAAGAAGTAATTTAATAGGCAATTTATTGATGGGTACTATTTATACTAACGTTGAAGGCCTAAATATATAAGCAATGAAATAACAAACTTAGCTAATATTTCGGTAAAGATTAACCAAACAAATCAAAAGTTTGAAATTTTAAATACCTAAGATAAAAGCAACAATCTAAACAAACTTGGATAACTAAGACAAAATAAGATCACATTTTAAACAACTTTAATCATTCTCCAACAGTTAATTAGTTATCATGTAGCATTTGAAATGGGTTGGTCCTCCCACTGAATAATAACTTAGTAGACTAGAATTCCTTTCTGTAGTACCTAGCAAGGATTCCAGACTTTTGTTGGTTTAAGCGAAGTCTGGTTGCTAACAAACTATTGAGGCAATAGTTGTTGTTAAGTCATTGGGTCATCGTTACATAGCTTGAACCGTATTATCATGGTTCTTATACCTAAGACCCCGTCCCTCACGTCCATAAAGCAGTTCCGACCAATTGCGTTGTGTTCAGTGATCTACAAAGCGATCACCAAAATCATTGTCAATCAGATTAAACCCTTCCTCAACGATTTGGTAGCTCCTACCCAATGTAGCTTTATCTCTGGGCGTTTGATCACAGACAATACCATTATCATCCAAGAAATTATCAACACTATGCATAAAAAAACTAGGCGATCAGGCATTATGGCCATCAAGGTTGATCTAGAGAAAGCTTATGACTGTTAAGTCAATTAAAATGTATATATTTTGGACTTAATTTTTATTAAGGTGTTGAAATTATTATCCGAAATTGATGGAATTGCTTTATAATTGTTCACAGATGGTCTTCAATACCATAAAGATGAAAAAGGATCAAAAAGAGGAAAAAGATGGAAAGAAATCCGAAATTCCCAATTTGGCCGAAATTCAGAGATTAGGCGTAGGCACGCCTAAGGATGGAATTTGAAGTCTGCAGAAATTTCAGAATTTGTTTCCAATTAAAACACAATCTCTCAAGATCCTCTTGCCCTCTTTTCAAGAAGTCCTCCACCGAAAATAGTGTGCACTTAATCTGGATCAAATCAAGACAAGAAAAAGACGAGATTCACATCAAATAAGAGATAGAGTTGTTGCCGCATATGTATAGATACATGTATTAGGTTTAAGGGGGTCGTGTATTCTTGGGTAGCTATCGCACCTTCCTGTTTTGCTAGTTTTCTGCATTATTCAAGGAGTATCTTCGTAGGTTTCTGGTTAGGTGGCTAACGCATCTTCCTGTTTTGCCGGCTTTTCTGGTTTACGTTTTCTGCACCTCTCAAGTGGTGGTATCGTAGGTTTAAGGGATCTTTGGCTACTACAATTTACTGTTTTCTTGTCTTTATGTTTCTGCACAATTTCACTTGGTATTTTCATTTCTTTCATTAAAGAACTAGGTATGGAAACTTATGGATTTATTGTTTTCTTTGATTTCAAATTAATTATGAGTAGCTAAATTTTCTTATCTTGGTTGAGGGATCTACGTTACATGTTATTATGGTGAGATGATTCGGATATTTTTCATGATTGTTGATGAACATTGGATAATTTCATATATGTCTTTTTAATTAAATTTGTTAGTTTCTAGGTGCGCAACTAGAAAGTAATTGGTTCAATCGCTAAATTAACGGAATCTGACGTTCAATTTCGGTAACCATAAGTAGCAATTAGGATTAACTTCTCTGCGTTAGAGTCGGAAAATTCTAAGAAAATATCCACTTGATTGATTGCATGTCGTACATGTTTATCACTTGTCATTGGT
>JANZLX010000001.1:15266640-15276942 GCA_025531955.1 Erythroxylum orinocense
TAAAATATAATTTTTCGTGACACAATTTAATTTTTAAGTAAAAAATTTTAATTCCAAATTTTGATAATTTATTGCAATTGTTTAATTATTTTATAAATTATAAAAAATTTAATTAAATTTAAAATTTGATTAAATTTTTTTTATTATTATTATATTATACTGTGTTGGAAGCAAAAGAAGATAAGCCATCAAGAATTAAATGTCTCACTGTCGGCGGCTTGGCTCATAAACCTTTACAAATTGGAACACTAACTCACCTGACTATTTTTATAAGTAGAACGACAACGTTTTCCTCCCTCGACAGAGGTAGACAGAGAAAAAATAGACAGGTGATCGGTCTCCAGGTATAGGAGCGGTGTTGTCACAACAAGGGCATCAATAGTCTATTTCAACAAACAATTATCAGCTCCACTCCGTTCTCAGTCAACATAGTCCAGGAAAATGTATGCCATCACCGAGCTGTATAAAAATGGCACCACTGCCTCTTGGGACACGGGTTTATTGTGCATACTGACCACCAGAGTTTGCGCTCACTCCTCCATCAAACAATGCAAACGTCAGAGCAGCAAAAGTTGTTAACCAAGATTCTAGGATTTGATTTTGAAATTGTCTATAAACCTGGAACTGAAAATGGCCCAGCTTATGCGCTCCCTCGCCTCCCTACAGCCTGCTACAATTACTTACAATTGGCTTCCAAACTGGTGCTTGCCTTGTGGGAATCCCTTTGTCAATTCTCTACTACACCAACCCCCCATCTGCTCAGCTACTTTAGGATGTCCAAGACCATCTTGGTGATGATCCAAACTTTTCAGTGCGAGATGGATTACTACTACAAAAGAAGAACATGTTTCCACCCGAATCAGCGTTTCAGCCCTTGATCTTAATGGATTTCCACAACTCTCCAACGGGTGGGCACGCTGGAGGTTATGTGTCGTCAGTTTCATTTGTCATGCAGCTATACCATGCCTACATCTGATTATTTTTTATATATCGTGACCTATTACATTGTATAATTTTACTATACAATCTAGTTAGATGTTTCACTTTTATTTTTCTATCCAACTCGAAACTAAACTTGGTGTTTTAAGAAATCAATGTCTATACGCTGATAAAGGATGTAGAGTTCTCAGAGAACAGAAGAGCTGTGGTGGTCTACGGACTGCATGAACATCAGGAGTGAATAGAAAATTATCACAATATATTTATAAATTATTTATTCTAAGGCTTATAGCAATTGAGATCATGAGATGCCTTTTAAAACCTGATTTTGGAACTGCACAAGGCATCCAACTACCTGATATATGGAAGGTGAGATGCTCTTTTCTCCACTAATTTCTTGGAAAGGATCTACACAATTTGCTTCTGATAAGGTAAAGCTGAACAAATTTCTGTACAAGACCTAACAAATTGACTGAGAAGATAGAAAACCAAACCATCTGCCTAGCAAAAAATGGTACCCGTAAAAAGAGAAGCGAACTCAACTTAATAAACTCTGTTGGTATCTCCACAGAAGTACCCTCATACCTCCACGAGACCGCCATTTTTGTGGGTTGAGAAGTCTCCAAACGCAGTACAACTTCTCACTGCACTATGTCCCCTTATAATCTTTTCCCTCGCATGTTCTTGCAATCTCAATGTATGCCTATCCTCCTCTCCTCTTGCTTCAACAATGGAGTGTCCTGTAGAGTGTGACCTTGAGAAAAACATTCCATCCGTATAATTCCTTTCGTTTTGTTTGTTTGAGGCATCGTCGTGAGGCACTCCTTCCAGGTTACCATCTCCATCTTGTTGAATCGTGATGCTAACAGCATTTTCTAGTGTCCCAACATTGTGAATATCACTGCTGTGGTCAAGTGCTAGGGTCTTTTCCAATGTCTCTTTAGGCAAGTCGAGATCTCCTCGACAAACCGGACAAGTTTTGTGAGATTCAAACCAAAGATCAATGCACTCTTTGTGAAAAACATGGTAGCAAACCGTAATGAGACGCAGCAAATTATCATCTGTAAACTCTGCCAAGCAAATAGCACATTCAACGCCGAACTTGTCACATTGAAATCCTTTGACGCCTGAGTATGTAAACGTAGGAAAAATCTGTACCAAAGCAGGATCAAGTCCCTGATTCACAGGCACATCAGCTGGATTTACAACATTTCCTGAAGGGGTTCTCCGAAAATGCAAAGTGCTGACGATGCTGTGCATGAAATATCTACAAAAGTATATGGAAAAGAAACCTATAAAGAAGCAAACAAGGAGAACTGTCGTAAGAATTACAGTCAATGAAGTGGATGAAAAATTCGACGCTTGTGGAACTAATGAAGAATTCGACGACATTGAACATAAAAACGTAGACAAATTTGGTGGCCGGAGATCAGACTTTTTCCGGCCTCAGATTTCTGCACAGACTTTGCAGCAGGGCTATCCGAAACAAAAAAAAAAAAAAAGGAAGCTAGAAAAGAAAAGAAAATGCGAGTGTTGGACGTTGAAAATTTTGTGCTTAGCAAAGTTGGTGAAGGGTGATCAGGAAGAGAGAAACAAGGAGGAAGTTCAATGTGTGTGAGTAAGAGCATAAGAAGGCTTGCTTAATTTGGAAAGGTGATGTGAAGAGTTTGGTCTGATGTCTTGGATAGGAATAATGCACATTGAGCGAGTCATTATGAGAAGGTTCAGGAGCTTTGTCTGAACCATACAAGTCAGCCTCCAAAACTGCTCTTTGTTACTATGTTTGCTAACCAATGACGTTATTAGTTGAAGCTTCAACATTCTTTCTGAGGTTGTAATATATTTTCGTGGCTTCAGACTCTAGTTATTGTCCAATTGCAATTGTTGCTAGTATTGGTGTCTTCAGTTTCAGTGCATACAACCACTGAATAATGTGCTCGAGGCTAATCTTTGTGCTTTGATTGCTTGTGTGTGATTTTGTCTTCAGAATAAAAGTTTCGACTGGTCCTTTCAAAGCAAACAGAAACAAAAAAAAAACAAATCCTGCTGATTGACCTTGTTTGTTAAACTTTAACAATCAAAAGCAACATATTGGCTGAAGACTAGCATTGGGACTGGCACAGAAAACCACGCCTCATATACAATTATCAACTTATCAATCTAAAACCCCTGGACAGTGAATGATAAACTGCAGATGAATTAGGCAGAATGCACTACCTAAATGCATTTATCTTTTCTTTCTATCAACATTGAAATAAGAAAGAACACCGCTTTTACGTTGCTAAACTAAACACCTCACTGAAATATTGGGGCCATCAGCCCTCTACTCCACAGAAACAAAAGCAGACATATCTCAGCACATGCAAATGCGGCCAAATTAAAATCACAACAGATTCACCTATTCACTCCTTGTGTCCTAAAGAAAGCAGCATAAATTCTGCAATTTCCACCATTGATTTAACCGTTATTTCCATTGAAAGTGGTACAACATAAAGGTAACCGTTTCCTTTCGAGGAAGAGCCATTCAATGACAATGATTGATTACAAGGATTAAGACTACAGATGTAAGGCTTCAGATTTGCCATGCTGAGGACGAAGCCACAAGTTATTACAACATCAACCCATCTAACAGTAACTTGAGTGTCCGTTTATCCACTCCTCTGAAGTGTCCAAGAGCCGAACCCATCTGCATTCTTTAGGTCGTACAAGAGAAGATCAGGTTCCATTAGAACACCAATTTAGTTGAAAAATGATGGAGTTACTTAATCACGGAATCACAGGAAACAAATTCCAATGTTCTATTCAATATCATCAATCCAGTCACCGTATATCCTACTGATTTTGTCAGGACCCTTCCATTTCTGGTGAGTTCTTTGCCCTGGCCTCTGGATCAAAATAGAAGGCCTTTGCGACGGAACACCAAGGTGGTAGACATCTGAATGAGGAACTGAAGAAACTGAAGGAAGAACAGCTTCTGCTGAAGTTTTCAAGGGCAGTCCTCCTTGCTTTAAGTCAATAGGGGCAGAAGAAGGATCTTTAGCTTCAGATTCCACAAGTCCTCCACCGTATCTATGTAATTCTGCAATTCGGGAAGTTGTTTCCCAAAGTTAAAAAGTTAGTCATGTCATCGAGTATCCCTATCCCGTGAAATAAAATAAAGAAGGCAAAAACAATGGTAGACCACACTATCAAATTGAATCGGAACCTAGACATATGCCAGTCAATGGTTGAATTATTGGATAATCAAGGTTTGTTTAAGAGCAAGCATTGTCCAAACCAACAGATGCAGCCTATGAGATTGATAATTGTGACATCACAAAGACAAGTATGGCTAGGACTAGAACTTTATAGGAATTTTAGAAAAGGAATAATTGCTTTATTTCAATGATAAATTTACCTCACCCACCAAAAAGGACAAAAGCATGGATGATAGGAATCATGATATTCTATTCCTGAAATTTTCTCCAATTCATATTATGTTGCGGTTATAGTTGTAGGAAGAATGATGGCATGACAGATATATCTCATTACAATTTCCTAGGAATATATAAAACAAGGAAAGCCAGAAGATGCATAAATAAAGATTTGCAGTTGTGATGCTATTAATCTGAAATGTTTCTATTTAATTCAACTTCAGTTGCAGATGGTAAAGAACTTCAGCAGCATTAACTTCCCCACTAGTTAGTACTTTAATGCCTAGAACAAGCTTTCTGAACAATTAGTTGCTGGAATAACTGCCTAGCGATCGACTATAGAGGATAGGAATTAGTTTAGAGTCAGGTTATTTACTAGTCCATTTTCCAGAGCAGAAGATTCAATAAAATATATCTTTTAGTTATCTTACTTAGCTGAATTAGTAATTGGAAGTTTCATAATAAGGTGAAAAAGAAAGTTTGTTTCCTTAAGAGGCAAAATTCTACATATGTGTAGCTTAAACTTATGAATAAACAACAAATTGAATTTTTAATCCAAATCTCTAAATTTTACATGTAAGAGTGATTCCTTAGACCTAGAATTGATTTCTAAGGACCTGATACTACCAGTTTTGTTTGTTCCAACCATAGGAGTGATTGACAGTTATTGTTTGGAAATGCATATCTGATAAACATTTCGCAATCATGATGGAACTCATATTCTTACAAGGCAGAAGAAAATGTTAGCATATGGCTCCAGCTTCATGCCTAAAATAATTTATCTACAATAGATAACAAATATCAATCAGTTATAGAATAGCACATTCTCTGACTTTAATCAGATGCATATCAATTGTACTGCTTTTCCTTCATAATTTGTGCTCTGGTTTAGAGTGAAAGTACTATTCCTTGATTTGGCAACGCAGTAACCTTTTCTTTTCCATCAAGTCTAGCAGACATAAGATTTATTATCATAAAAATGGTTCACTCATAGAACACCAACCTTGCAAAAAATAGAGAATAAAAATTGTAATTACCAGCATACTTTTGAACAAATACAGTCATCAAAATTCATAAACATTGGCATAAAACAATTTCTTTTCAATGAAGTCCCAAGCTTCAATGTCCAGAGGCTATTCATAAACCTCAAAGCATAGTTGGATGCAGCTTTTATTGTATTAATAAACAATAGCGTAAATGTCTTCCAGGTTCGTCTTACTCATAAATATGAAAAATTATCTAGTAATGTGAAATAAGGAATGCATTCGTACATTTCAGTCAAGGAAGCAGAATTTACAACATCCACTTCCAACCAAAATAAGAAGAAGAAGAACAAGAAGAAGAAAACATGGAACATCAACAGAAATCAAACAGAAATGTAACTTGTTTGGGTTGCAAACATGTGCCTTTTAAGATAGAACCAAACTTTGGGTCTTCTAAGTGCTACTAGTTAAGTGTCATCAAATTCAACGATTTCTTAATAAGGACAATAGCAGCAATGGTAAAACACCAAGTACTTAAACAGTCCAAGCAAACTTATTAACTTTTAAAAACATATCACCCAGAAGGGTAAACCAAGGGGTTAAAGAGGAAGGAATCTTCTTGTCATGCTTATTCTACTAAACTCTAAAACGAACAACTGTATTTTTCTCATTTATCTAGAAAACTCCTAGATATAAGAGGCATGATATTTCTACTTGACAGAAAATAACCACTTTACTTTCAGTCAAGTCAATAGACAGAAGTACAAACATTTGAAGAGAATGGGGTAGAAAAAAATCCCAGATACTTTATAATGTGGGAAGCTAAACAAGCTGAAACCACTGTTTTCTAACAAGTAATATCCTTCACAAATAAGCACCATCTATCGATGGAAATGCTTGTATCTACAATCAAAGATAAGTAAAATGCCAAAGCAATCATCCAATCACCACGAAGCATTTTTTGAACAGACAAGCATACAGCAAAATCCTACTCAAAAGTCTCGTGGATAAGAAATGGGAAGCACAATTATGAAATCCAAAATACATTTTTCTCATCATCTCTCAGTCAAAACCCATTTTGGACATCCATGCATCAATTGAACTATGTCGCTTGACTAGAATGCATCAAGTGACTACATAATTTACCTATGCATTTGTCTTACAGTTCCCTAGCTTAAAAAATAGTATGAGCATGCAGTAAGTGCCCAAAATCAAATCATATTGAAACACATAGATACGAGTCATCAATTGATATGCTATAACATCTGAGGTGTCTTAGACCAATAAATCATAAAACTACAATAATTATTGCATCAATTTACAAGCCAATACAAGGATTGAATTAATCAAAATTCTATTAACATAAACTAGATATGATCTACTTTCTTAAATTAAAAGACATTAAACAAAAATGCCATCAAAATATCTCTCCATACATCCATAATTTTGGAACCATCTAAGTTTACCAATAAGACAATCTGACAGTAATAACTAATAATCCTATCAGAAATACGAATCAATAAAAGAAACAAAATGAATTGAATCTCCAATGAATAAACCATAATACATACCTCCAACTCCATGAGCAAAATGGCACTTATTCCCGAATGGGCAGTACCCAGTTAGTTCCCACTTATTACAGATTCTTGTCTTCCAATTTGAAGGCTTGATGTTGGTTGCATTTCCACCTCCATTTCCCACACCACCACCAGCACCACCACCAACAGTCGGCCCCGCATACCCGCCAGGGCCCAAACTTATAGCCACACTCTCCCTATTCTTTGATTGTTCATCATGCAAAAAGGTACAATTATCACCATAGGGACACCCCTCCTCTGTATAAAACTTCTTGCAATGTCTCCCTTTATAAGACCTCTGAGTGTCGCCCGCAAATCCCCCTATCGATGGGATTTGATATTCCTCCCTAATTTCCACAGAACACCCTTTTTCCTCCTCATGAGCAGCCACTATTTCCTGCCAATTTGGTGGTGGCCGCCGAAGTTCCTCTATGCTGTGTGCAAAGTTGCAGTTGGTGACATAGGGGCATGTGCCGGCGCGGAATTTGCAGCATAGCTTGGTCTTGAAAAACATCTTTCCAATAGACCTTTTGGAATTCAAGTCCTGGGAATTACTCTTCGATTTCTTGTTTGGTGGCTCACTGCCAGACCGAGTTTGCGGAGACTGGTAGTTAGAATTAGAGGGCGTGTTATCTGCAGAGGCATCTAGATTGTTCCACATACGGTAATCATCCTCTGTTGCCCAGACGGCACTGGCATCTGAAGTATTTGGAATCCAATTCTCAGGACCGGTTCCAGGAATCACGTGGACCACATTTCCCCCAGAGTCTCTACCGTAATCCATAGCAGAACCAGTAACCCACTTAGGGAAAGATAATAAAGATTGAGTCTTTGAAGGAAGAAAGAAAAACGCTTAACCAGTAATTAAGCACATGAAACCCACAAACTCTAACTGCTTGAATTTGGAAGAAGATGAAGTGGTGACATGAAAGCTATAAGATCCAAGCAATGGGGGTAAGAGCATGGAACAATTTACTTGATGTAGAGCTTTAAATGAAGGAAATTAAAGGCAAGAAGAAAAGCGATCTCTGAAGGTTGTTGATGAAAGGCCAACTCCAAATCAAGGAAGAAAATAAGAAATGAGCCTTTAATCAACCTATGAAGAAGAGATTGTCAAGGGTTTTACCTCAAATTTTTCAATTAACAACAGAATATTACAACAGCAGCAGCAGCAGCAGCAGCTACAAACTATGTACGAAACAAACCTGAATGATGGCGAATTATCGTAAAGCAGAATCAACGACTAAGATAAGAAGAGAGTGAAAAGTGTGGTACCGAGAGCTTAGAAGTGGAAAGCTAACAAGTAGACCCAAATGAAGGAAGTGAAGATTTAGAGGTAGATTTGGCTGATATAGATAGAGATATTTATTCGTTTAGCGTAAGAACTCGTTGAATTGAATAAGTGATCTTTTGCCAAAACTTACAAATGGACTGTTGATGGTAAAAGAGGCATGACATCTGCCATCACTGATCAATAAATTTAGGAGCAGAACGTCCCCGGTGTCCATCTATCTCTTTTACCTTTACCTTTTTGCTTGGCAAAATTTTGTCTTTTTCCTGGAAAAGCCATTTTCTCTCGTTTTATCTTCACGGGGAAGATTATAATCCGAGAGACCGCGAGATGGGTTTTATTAAATGTGTTAAATTTCGGGCATGAATGGACAGCCCATTAAACCCGGAAGATAAAATGAACACCAAGAGTTTGATTATTCGGCCCCCGAGACGAGTAACTAATCGGATTTACTATCAACAATGTTACGAATAATGTATTGAATTTAGGGGGCGTTTGATTTGAGCACGGGTTTAAAAATAGGTAAGGATATAATAGTAGAAAGGAATAGGAATGAGAATGGGAATACCAATATTAATTAATATCAAGTATTATTTTAAATAATTTTTATAAAATAATTTATAAATTTTATAAAATTACAAAATAATCTTTCAATATATTGTGATATAACTTTACTTCAATTATATCTTTAAAAAATTATGATAATATAAATTTGATATAACAAATAATTCTTTATTTTTATTAATATTTTCTTTACATATTTATTATAAATTAAAATAAATTTCATTTCAAATATTATCTTTGCATATTTCAAAAGTTATTATAATATTTTCATATGTATATGTTAAAAAGTATATATATTATTAATATAAAATATTAAAATATTTAATATAATTGTATTAAACTAATATATTTGGTTTTGCAATTTATAATCACTTTGTATAAGTCTAATGACATAAAAATTTTATTTAATACATTCTTATTTGTATTTTTATTATTTATTAAATAAATTATCGACAACTTTATCATATTCTTTTTTATATATAAGTAATTATTATTTTATATAGAAAAATTTTATTTATTTTTAATTTAGTCCTAATTTTTTTTAAGTTTATAATTATGATTGGTATTCTAGTTACCGACCAGATTCAGCCGAAAGAGTTGGTATTGACTAGTACCAAAGTCCGATATGAAAATTTCTTATTCAGTGTCAATTTTTTGTCGATAGAGCCTTTACCAGCCAATACGAAACAATATTCTAAGCATTGATATATAGTATGATATATTTTAAATTAATTATTTAATGAATTAATTATTTAAAATAAAGTGATTATTTAATTTAAATATTTATTTTCAAAAAAATACTATTTGAAGAATTCTTTTAACTCAAGATTTTTAAATTAGATTAATTGGGGAAAATAAATGAACTAGTAAAAGCCAAATGAATTACACTGATTTTTATAATAAATGATATAAATTTAGATTAACTCTATGAGGATAAAGACAATATCCAATTTCAAAAGGTAAGGAGAGTAAGAAATACAATATAAGAGTAGATGAGTAAGAATATCTAACATAATAAATTTTATAAATAGTTGTATAAATGATTAAAGTGATTTATATTGTAATTTAATTTCAAAAGAGTCACTGACAAGAAGCTTGATATTAGACCGAGCATGCAGGAGTTACCATGCCTATTGTTATAAAGGATTTCTTAGACATCAAACTTATACCGAAATTGTGTTTACTCCTTTACACAGTAATCTCATTTACATCTGTTTAAACAAGAGTCAACCTTCTTATGTGAATGTTGACTAACAAAACTTAGTTCTCGAATGTCTCACAACCCTTGAAGTGTTTAACTCTCACACTCAAATAAGAATATTATGAAAGTATTAAATAATCATAGGAAATAATAAGCACACAAGAGTTATAGTAAAAACCAACCTTTATTACTTCCTTAAAAGTATACAAAGGAATACTCTCTTTTAATGTATTAACTAGTAAAAGCCAAATGAATTGCACTGATTTTTATAATAAATGATATAAATTTAGATTAACTCTATGAGGATAAAGACAATATCCAATTTCAAAAGGTA
>JANZLX010000001.1:15287554-15302929 GCA_025531955.1 Erythroxylum orinocense
GGTTTATTATGAACATGGGTTTTAGTTACTTACTGTTTTTGCCGCGCTAACGTGGAATGAATGGTTTCAAAAAAAATATATACTGAGTTTTAACCGGCCAACTGATGTAGTACGCCACCCTCGCGGGGCACGGACTCGAATATCACCAACGATATCAGGTTCGGATCACTCGAGAATGGGGTGTTACAGAGGGTGCCTGTGTTACCGGGGATTGATAATATTGGTGGCAAGATGGTGGTAAAATTTGTTTCAAATGAACCGAAACCTCCTGACCCCATTGCTGGTGACGTCATTGTGTGTGAGGAACCAGTGGTAACTTCAAAAGCTTTGGCTAACAAAGTTGACTGATGCGGTTTCATCAAAGACTGGTGATGATATTTCAGATGATAATGGAGATTGTGGTGGTCGCTGTCGGAGTTGAAGCCCACCTAGAAAGTTATAAGATTCTGGCTCTTTCTTTTACTCTATTTTTAATGGATTTAAAAATAATTCAGTGGAATTGTGGTGGAGCTGCGAAGAGGGGTTTTTTGACCCATGTAAGATAATTATGTCATCTTTATTGTCCGGACATTCTAATTATTGTGGAGCCTCAAATTTCGGACGATAGAGTGACTAGGGTGGTAAAGAAGGTAAGTTTTTCTAACTTCTTCCTTTCTCATGATGTTGGTTTTGCTGGTGGTGTTTAGTTGTTTTGGAATAATAATGTTTGTGATATATGTTTGCTACGGATGGATACTCAGTTTATTCATTGTTCAGTTGCTATTAGGGGGAGTAGTATTTGGTTTCTTACTACGGTGTATGCTAGTCCTATTAATAGTAAACGAGATTTTTTCTGGTCTCAGATGTACGATCCTACAAATTCTATAGATGAGCCTTGGTTGTTATTTGGTGATTTTAATGACATTGCATATGTCTATGAGAAAAAAGAGGGTGATTTACCATCTATCGCTAATTGTGGTTGGTTTTTACGACACTGGAATTATTTTTCCCTTATTGATTTGGGTTGTGTGGGTTGTCAGTTTACTTGGACACGCTCAATTGCTAGAATTGGTGTTATACAAGAATGTCTGGCTCAGGCTTTATGTAATGCTGGTTGGCGGCTACGATTTCCTGAAGCTTTTGTTATGTCTTTGTCTCGGCTTGCTTCTGATCATTTTCCTCTATTATTGTCTTTAAGAGGTTTCTCTTCCTTTCCTTTGGAGAAGTCGTTCTGATTTGAGGCTGTTTGGACTTTACGGGAGGATTTTAAGCAAGTTGTTTCATCGGCATAGTTTAAGTCTCATGATTCGATTTCTGGTGCTCTTTTGTCGGTTCAGGAATAAGCTGTTCATTGGAATAAGGAGGTTTTTGGTAATATTTTTAAGAATAATAGGGTTTTACTCAAGCGAATAAAGGATGTTCAGTTGGCTATTCAGAATCACCCCTCTTCTTCTCTCTTATTGCTTGAAAAAGACTTGTTATGCCAATATGATTTATGTTTGAAACAGGAAGAGACACTTTGGTTTTAGAAGTCTCGTGCTGCCTGGATTAAGGATGGTGATCGATGTACTAAGTATTATCATGCGATTGCTAGAGTTCGCCGGAGACAGAATAAAATTGAATGTTTGCAAAATGATGCTGGAGAGTGAGTGTCTAATCCAGCTTTATTGAAGGATATGGCAGTGGGGTTCTATGAGAAGTTGTTCTCAAATGATGAGGTTTTTAATACTGTGGGTTTTGTAGGGTTGAATATTCCTCGTTTATCTGAGACGACAGTTGAAGATATGTTGAAACCCGTTACTTGGGAAGACGTTTGGTTGGTTGTTTCGAGTATGGGTTCTTATAAGGCCCCAGGGCTGGATGGTTTTCAACGTCTATTTTTTAAGAAGTATTGGGATGTGGTTGATGAAGAGGTTTTCCAGTTTGTGTCGCTAACTTTTAATTCTAGTGTGATGGATGCTCAGGTTGCTAAGGGTTTTATTGTGCTTGTTCCTAAGGTTCATGCTCCAAAATCGCTTTCACAGTTTCGGCTTATTACACTTTGTAATGTGTTGTATAAAGTGGTTATGAAGGTTTTGTCGAATCGTTTAAAACCTTTTATTGATGGCTCGGTTGGCCCATTCCAGAGTAGTTTGATTCCTGGTCGTACCACGGCTAATAATATTATTATTACTCAGGAACTACTGCATTCTTTTAGGAGGTCTAAAAGTAAAATGGGTCATTTTGCCTTGAAAGTTGATTGGGAGAAGGCCTATGATAGGGTCAATTGGGATTACCTGCAGTTTGTATTGCAAGTCTTTGATTTTCCGTCTCGATAGGTTAATTTGATTTTAAGTGCTCTTTCTCAATCTTCCTTGGCTATTTTATGGAACGACAGCCCCTTTGCGTCATTCTCTGTAACTCAGGGGCTTCGCTAAAGCAATCCACTCTCCCCTTATTTATTTGTTCTTTGAATGGAAGGTTTGACTATGCTTATTCAGAGAGCACCGATGAGTAAAAAATGGATTCCGGTTAGGGCATCTAACGGTGGACCAGGCATTAGCCATTTACTTGTTGCTGATGACTTGCTGATTTTTGGTAAAGCTTCAACTAAACAGGTTAAAGTAGTCCATGAGGTGTTGGATGTTTTCTGTAAGGCGAGTAGGCAAAGGGTTAATCTTTCTAAGTCAAGAATTTATTTTTCGAATTATGTTTCTCGGGTTATGAAATCCCGACTTCAACAGTCGCTGGGAGTAGCAGTTACTTTTGACTTGGGCAAGTATTTGGGTGTTCCGTTATTGCATGATCATACTTCAATTGCTCATTATAGGCATATTGTGAGTTCGGTTGAGACTAGGCTGGCTAATTGGTGTTATAAATTTCTGAGTATCGCTGGGAAGAAAGTGCTTATTAAGTCTTCTATTTCTTCATTACCAATTTACACGATGCAAAAGGTTTGGTTACCTTCCTCTATTTGTGGTAATTTAGATCGTTTGACTCGTGATTTTAATTGGGGTTCTTCGCCAGATAGACGTAAGATGCACTTGGTTGGTTAGAATTGGCTTATTCGGCCAAAGAGATATGGTGGTCTTGGTTTCAAAAGTTCTAGATTGATGAATGTTGCTTTGTTGGGTAAGTTAGGTTAGAAGTTATTTTTGAATGATTCTATATTGTGGGTGGAGGTGTTATGTTGTAAATATTGTAATGGTGGGTCTATTTCCTTTTTTGCTAAGGGTTCGGATTCCAGTTTATGGAAGGGGGTAGTTAAAAGTTTTGATTTGTTATTTCCTCTTTCAGTTTGGAGGGTTGGTGATGGTTCTCAGATTAGTCTTTGGTTTGATAATTGGTGCTCGGGAGATCCTTTGGTGGATCATATGGATGGCTTAACAGTAGGGGAGCAACATTTTCAAGTAGCGTATATAATTAATGATGGTTCTTAGGATTTCTCGGGCTTACGTTCTGCCATTCCCGCTCATCTCAAGGAGGTTACTTGGCCAATTCCTTTGCCTTTGTTTACTTCGGTGCAAGATAATATGTCTTGGAGTTTTTCTCCGAATGGTACATATTCGGTTTGAGCAGCTTATAAAGCACTTCTTTTGGAGGAGGTGTCTAATATTCCTGTTTCATCTTATTTTTCTTGGTTGTGAAAGGTGGCTAGTCTACCGAAATTGAAACATTTCTTGTGGTTACTTGGGCACTCATGTCTTTCGACAAATTCTTTGAGGTTCGCACGAGGTTTGGCTATTTCTAATTTGTATGGAGCGTGCTCTTTATATGTTGAGTCTCATTAGTATTTGTTGCATGATTGTAGTCGTGCGGTTGCATGGTGGCAGCAGTGGGATGTTTCTGTTAATTTTTTACTGCGGCGAATTTGGTTGATTGGCTAGCATTGAATCTGTGTGCTCATACTGTGGGTCCTTTTGGTTTTGTCTGGGCATATTAGTTTCTGGTAGGTATTTGGTGGTTATGGAAGGCTCAGAACTTATTAATATTTCAAAAGGAGTTTCTTTCCTTAGCAATTTTGAATGGTTGTCTTTAAAGTTGCAATGGAGGTGTCCATGACTTCTATTTCAACACTGAAGCTTCATGGTGTGAGGCGTTGGGTTGGATGGACTGCGCCGCCATCTGGTTGAGTGAAGTTGAATTGTGACGGCAGTTCTATTGTTAATCCTGGGCTAACTAGTGGTTGAGGATTGTTGCGTGATTCCTTTGGTCGTTGGCTAGGGGGATATTCATTTCGAATTTATGTTTCAACTATCTTGGTGGGGGAGCTATGGTCCATTCGAGATGGTTTGATTTTTGCGTGGGATGACGATTTTTGGCAGGTCATTGTAGAATCTGATAGCATGGAGACGGTGCGGATGGTGACTTGTGGTGTTATCTCTTCACATCACCTGTCTGTTTTGATAGTGGATATTCAAGCTTTACTTGCTAGAAATTGGCGTTGCTCTATTAGGCATGTCCTTCGTGAAGGTAATTTTGTAACAGATTATTTGGCTAACTTGGGTCATGGCATTGCTTCAAATTTTTAGGTTTGGAATGATTTTCCGAAAGCCCTCTCCTTGATTATATGGGCTGATGTCTGTGGTATTTCTTTTATAAGGTATTTTTAGTTTCTCTTCATTGTAACCTAAAAAAAAGAATCTTATGAAGATGAAAATAACTTTTAAATATATTTTCTTTTCTTTGAAAAACTTTTGTTTAGGTTGTACGGTATTTTAACTACATTTAATGAAAAATGCACAAGTTTTGCTAGATCTGTGTCAAAAAGTTAGCGAACGGTGGAAAAGGTTGAAAATATTTCAGTTGATTATATAGTGTGGAGAATGAAGAATAATATCTTTTTGTCTTCCATTAGTTAAGAACCTAGTTTACTGAAGTTTTAGCTGGTATCATGTTACATATAAGAAATAGGAAGGACAAGACTAGATTTTCTTAATCGTTTTTGTATGCTAAATGTGTCAAAGTAGTTTCATTTTATATGATTATCAAAATTGACATTATAGGTATAGCTCTTCAATTTCTCCTAGTATATCATCTGAAGCTCTTTTCCTTGCCATCTAGGCAAAATTTTGGAAGCAATATGTTGAGGCACATATGTCTGTAAACAATGATGATGCCGTAAAACTGATATTTAGCCGGTGTTTACTGAATTGCCTTTAAGATCCTCTTTGGTATATGGTTTCTTGTACCTTATTACTCCAACTTCCTCTCTGGGTCTATGTTTTCCTTTTTCATTTTATGTTACAGTTTGAAGAAAGTATTGACTTGATGATGCAATTGGATTCATGGAATCTGAATTAGTTACATATTAGCTTCTTTTTTGTATTTTTTTTTCTTTTTGAAACATATTGAAAACCAAATCTGAGTTGTACCTTTAGACAAATTCGATCCACAAGTATAATTCATTCAGTCAGGAGTGATTAGAATAAGTTATGAATATAAGGCGGACAGGCTAGTCATGAATCTTATTCTTCATAGTTTGTGCAATTTATTACTATCATGAATTTGCAAAGCGGGAGAAGATAATAACAAATGAAATTTGTGACAAAGAGAAGTTTAAGTGATTCATGTCTAATTCTCAGGCGAATCCTACCAAAAGCTCAGAAATTTCAAAAAAGCGATAAAATGGTTTAACAAGAGTTGGGAAACATACAAATCTATTGGAAACTTGGAGGTAAGCTGGTTGTTTGCACTTTTTCTTTTCATAATAAAGTAGTTAGTATTTTATTTTTTTAGATGTTTCAACTTGTTTACGAGCATAATAGTTTTACAATTCTAATCTACTTCTTGTTTCTTTATTTCTTCTTTTGTAGGATGGTAATGATTAGGAGTGAACACGGAAATACTTGGTAAAGGATTTTAGAATGCCCATACATATTAGTTTTTGTTTAGTATTTAGATTAATTTATTTATATTCATATAAAATAGAGGACAATATTGTAGATGAATATTTCAGCTAGTAATTTTCTGCTTTTATATTTTAAATATGTTAATAGATTGAATTTTACAAGTTCTTATGAACTATATATTACATATAAATGTATTTTTTTTGTCGTTTACATTCAATAGTACGTAAGTAATTAAGACGTATATTAATATTAATATTTTTTTAATGTATATATGGATGTTGCTTATATAATGACAAGAGTTTGATTTTAAATTAAATAATATTAGTAACAAAAGAATAAATTGTTGCTTTTATTGTTAAAACTTATTATCTAAAAAAATTGACTTTGTTGCTTATAAAGACTAAAAAAGTGTTACAATATTGATTTAACATTGTTATTATAATTTGAAACTAGTTAAAACTTAAAATAATATGTTTTTATTTTGTTACCTAATAAAAAAAGTTGTTGCCTTATATTTATTGGAGGGTTATTTCTTGTAGCTATTTAAAATTTGTTGCTTTACTATAATGTCTGTTGGTTAAAGCATTTTTTTTTTCCCTGTAGTCTTAGCCTCTGTTTGATTCAATTTTTGGAGAGTCTAAAAGTACCTAGCAAAAGCTGTTTTAAAGAAATGCTAGAAATCACAAACTTAAAAGTGTTATAATGACAAAATCTAAAACATACAAAACAAAGGGTAACTTTTCTGCGCTCTTATAGAAACTATCACCTCCTTTATTAATTTAAGAAAATAGTAACTTGTATCGAAAAAGGATAAGCGATCTGGTTTTTGCATTCTAATCTCATCTATCTCGTGCGTCAATGACCGGCAAAAGTTAAGAGTTTGGAGCAGAAATCGGCAGCTAAAAAGATGTCAAAAGGGGCACAGGACTGAACTAAAAAAACTGGATTCATCTTCTGACTTGGAATGCATATCTAGTTTCAGATAACTAGATATGCATATAACAATTTGATCTCCTTTTGCTATCCTCTTCTTTATTAAAAATGAGAAACACTGCCAACCATTATTTGCGTTCGTCTCTTCGGTCTTTTGCGGGAGCAGATCTTTTCCTATTCTCAAATCATCCCAGCCATTAAATTTTTGTAGGTCTTATTTATTAAATTGATGAATTCTCATAAAAGATAGGAGTTACAGAGTAATTGAACAAAGTGATATCGAGGGCTGCAAAAACTGCTTTGAACAAATCCTCGGAGAAACTCAACATTTTTGGCTTTGGAAAAGTAACTCCGAAAGCTATCTCCTGCTATATTACGAGCTATGATTGTAAGTTGTAACTAACGAAAGAGCTGAAGAATGTCTGTGCCTTCCACAATCAGTTATTACACAGGCTAAGGCTTTTATCATTTCAAGACCTCGCTACGTAGCCTAGACTTTACTTCCAAACTCAATCATCAGCTTGTTTAATTTCTTGTTGCTTATCTTTTGCTGGATGATTCTCATGTCCTGCTCAAAGCTGTGGGTGCCAAACCAGAAAAAAAATGTTAACCCGATTGATATTTGCTAGTACTATAGCAAGTTTCTAATCTGACAACAAGAGAACAAGAATATAGTAATCAAAACCAACCTTTGAGCATGTAAAGCTGGAGAAGGGAACAAGACAGATGCAAGCTTAAGAGCGTCTTCAGGGTGATTAATCACATGGTTGAAGCACAAATAGCGTCCATAAGTGGAGATATCTTCATATATGAAAATGTGGGCATCCACCAAGAAATCAAGATCAACGGCCACAAAAACACCATCTTCATACATCTCAGCAGCTCCTTTAAGATACGGATTTTTTAAGGAAAGTTCAGGTCCCATCACCAGTCCTGCATTCACTGATACCATGTTTATGTCTCTGTCCATTGCCAGCGCCCATGCTGCCTTCTCTGCTAGCGTTTTCGATAGTGCATGCCATAACTGTCCACAGCTCAAGTGATGTTGTGTTTCAGACGCTAATAATTGAAGTTGGTTAAGAATTACAATAACATTTGTTCCAATTATATAAGTAATTCTAAGATAAGTAGAGGTTCAGTTTCAGTTTCAGTTTCCAATCAATGTTTTTTACGTAGCACCTTGAATTTACGGCAAAGGCTGATGTCAGTCCAATGCTTTTCATCAAAATCTTCTAAGATAGTCTGACGATCGTCTCTCCACAAGACAGCATTTGCTGAGGACGTGAACACAACCTTATCAATTGATTCGGTTTGTGCACATGCTTCCAGGACGTTATGTGCTGCTCGTACCTCTATCTCTGCCATGAATTCCTGTGGCAGCCAAAGAAAAAGACAATTGCATATAATTAGCCTTTACCAACCAGAACCTGATGAACATTCAAACTATAAATGAAGAAGGATATAGAAAGAAATGAATAATGAGCCAAGCTAACAACTGTAGCCAATCACTTTCCAAGGCCACAGACAGAGATAGAAACTGAAGTGATATGTTATATTCAATGGCAAGTCGGGGCCGCCAAATCACTCCAGTAATGGCACAGAATTTGCTCTCGAGGTGGTCCAACTCCACGCGGGTTCTGGTTTTACAAATTGGAAAGTGAACTACAACCACCAAGTATGTGAAGACCCTCGGCCTCAAAATAATGATTTTACTGTGTCATGTTTGTGGATATCAAGGACTCTGTAGTCCTTCAATGACAAGTTTAATTGGGCCCTCCAAGATTTTCAAGCTGCAATCTCGACCGCAGTTCACTAAATTCTTAAATGTCACGTAATTGCTAGCAAGTAACAAGCCAAGGTTTATGACAGAAATTGATGGGGACTGATTGTAACTATGGATGCTTTTACAGGTGGTGTTATTTCCACGATTTCAAGTTGGGGACCTCTCATATTAGGACATTATTGAATAGACAGATAGGTATAAAAGTTGATAATCGTGATGGTGGTTGGTGGTTGTTCAAGCATTTTTCCAATATAAAACTACAATTCAAGATTTTGAGAACTCAAAATGCAAGCACCAGAATTATTGCACCCCTTCCAGTGACACCTTGTCTAGCCTTGTACAGAGACATATATTGTCACTATAAATTCTTAAATCAGAGAAAAAGAACATTTCCAGACCATTGTCGACTGTTTGTTAAGAAATTCCTTTTCTATAAGAAATTCATTTTTCTGTATTTCTTTTAAAGGCTAATTGGATCCTAAAACAAGAATTGGTTACAATTCTCGTGGGATTAGAACTATAATTTTAAGTGTAGTAATTACAATAATTTATTACAATCTAATAACATTTATTTTTTCATAACTAGAATTCCTTATTCTTACATTTAAGAATTGAAATTATATAAGCATATTAGAATGCTTAAAAATTAGATAAGAAGTCAGAGTTTTTAATTCTATTCAATCATGTATGACAAACAAAATAATAGAATGCTTAAAATAGGATTACGAGACCAAAGGGCAAAGTAGCACTTTTGAGATATAAACTGGTAATTAGGAAATAAAATAAAGCAGGAACTTGAAAGATTATGTCAATTTCCAGAAAATCAAATATTAATATTATCCACAATTCCACACTCGTCATCGTAGCCATTCTTACAAGAACATAAGTGGAACTGTTTCCATTACTAAGAATAACCTTGTTCTTGTCGAAAGAGCTGAGAAGTCATGGACATGTTCCGGTCTCTAAAGAGATTAACTGTGATATTCGATAGTCGGAGAAAAATGATAGTCGATATTTGTTCTTTGAAAATTGTAAAGAAAATAACTAAAAAGAAGGTGGAGAATATTACGCACATCATAGATGGGATGGTCCTCAGGAGGCTCGAATGTGTAAAACAGACCAGAACAACCTCTTAATGCGTCAATTATGCTCTGGTAGTCAAAAGGGTCTGCATACAAAACTTTCAGCTTCTTGTTTTCTCCAGGTAGCCCGCTCAGTTTTTTCACCTCACCTGATTATTGAAATCCACCCAACACAACACACTCAAAAAAAAAAGAAATAGAAAATTAAAGAAACAAGCAACAAGAGAGTGAGATAAGTAACAGAAGCTATTAAACTACCATGGTTTTGCACAACAGCATGAACAGTATAGCCTCTCTGGAGAAGCCTATTGACAAGGGTAGAGCCCAGGTGGCCAGAAGCATCCATTACACAGACCGTGTTTGAGGCATGATAGAAAGATGCTGGTGCCATTTCTGAGAGAGATAGACCACACAACTTCTTCACTTCTTGATGGTCTATATGTACTAAAGAGAACCGATGGGGTAGTCAGGTAGAATAGAAAGAAGACCAAACAAAGACACTTCGGACTTTACGGAACGAGAGAGAAAAGAAGAGTTGTTGTGATTGTGCATGCAACTGAGGGGGTAGATAGGGGTTATTTAGTTATATCATATATGTATTTTCAGTGCATATTCGAACAGAGGAAAATAAGGTTTTGGCTTTTCCTAGCATTCAAAGAGCGTGGCGAGTGGATAGTTGGGAAGTAGTTGTCCGTACTTAAATATAGAAGACGAATCAAAATTCAAGAATATATATAAAAAGGAAAGAAATCTGATAGGAACGTGTGTGGAAATTACGTAAACTGCATCTTATATGGCTACGTGTGACTGCAGCTACTCACACACACCTATGCTTCGCCCCCCCTACAATTTTTTCACCTACTCATTCAGATTTTGACGAACACAGACTTTCTATCAGAGTTTTGTGCTCTAACCCTCTCATTTGATTTCCAAGCTTCGCATGAACCGTTGGGAGTCTAAAATAATTCAATGCTCATCGTCAACGAACATCTAATAACTAACCCTTCTGAAACAACTCCAATTCGTGACTTCTTGCTCCACTACTTATATATTTCTAATTAGTCTACTGGAGTATTTATGGCATTCTTTTAATCTACATGCTTCCTTGTGCTTATGTGATATGCATATGTAACATATTCTCCAACCATTTTTTTGGGGATTCCAACCTGTGGCCCGAAATTAATGACGAAGACATCCTTATGCTGTTTGTTTACGATGTAGTAAGTGCAGATTTTAATTTTTAACCTTACTTGTAGTGAAATATGTAACAAGGTTATATAATACCAAAGTGATACTATGATAAATGTTGGTTGCTCTGTTTTGGAAACTAGACCGGACCGGACCGGCCGGTTTGACCGGTGACCGGTCGGCTATCTGGTCCAGTTTAATCTAAAAAAATCAGTTTTTAATTGACCCAGTCTAAACTGGTCAATTGACCCGTCTGACCGATCAGACCATTAATTTTTTATTTTTATTATTTATTTATTTTTTGGTATATTTTATTTTTTAAAAATATTTTTAATATTATATATAATTAAATTTAATTATTGTATAATTATGACGTCACACCGATTCGATCGGTAGTTGAACCGGTCGAATCGGCCAAACCGGTAAATAGTAAAACCTCTGATTTAATGATCGGTCCGAGTTTTAAAATACTGGTTGGTTGTGTTAATAGACCCAGAACAAGGTCAAACTCGACGTGACATTTGAAATTAATGCAATTGCATTTTATCACATGTGAAATTAATTTGGTTGGTTGGAGTTAAGTTGACCTTTGGTTTGAGTAAATGAATGAAACCACGAGCAAGTAATTAATGAGCCATTCTGTAGATCTAAAATAGTATTCAATTCTCGGCTATAAAGAAGAAAAAAAAAAGTCATTCCTCACCGTATGCTTAATCCTGAAGGCTTAGTGAATGTAGAGATTAAACAAATCAAAACACCATTAAAAAAAGTGTATTTAGAAGGATAGAACTAATAATAGTGTCCTTTGAGGATTAGGCATGAGCATGTTCAACGAAAATTAGAACTTTTAGACTTTGAATTCAAAAGAAAAATGTGACAGAAATTGTTTAAACCTTATATCGACCAAATCTGGATGACAATAATTTTTAGGAGCCAATGAATCACAACAAGAATGTCTCAATGTCACTAAAACCTGGCATTAAAGTGGCTATTAATAGGACCAACGGGATGAATTTTCATGTAATCCACTTTTCCTCTTTTTAATAGATGTTAATGTAGTTTTTCTCTAATAGATGTTAGAAGTAGCTATGGTCAAGATCAGTTAACTTTCTTTATCTTGGTTGAAGAGAGTAGAAACCTTTAAAACTTTGTAGATTGGGGACAGCTAGGTTTTATTGTGAAGTTTTTTATCCATTCATATATTGAATTATTCTTTTTTGCTTTTATTTTCATGATTATTTTAATTGATTTATAATGTACACGATTAGTTTAGTGATTGAAATAATTATCAGCTAGATAAAATATTGAATTGATAGAAGTTTAATCCCTTTAATCTTTTTAATGACTGGAAATTTTAAATTTGTTGCATTAGAAATTACTAACTTTTAGGAAGAATATTCAATTAAATTAAATGCAACTATGGATGTTATGTTATGTTATTTGGCTTCGACAGTCTTTATTTTCTTAAAACTATTGTTTAATTAAATTTTATATCATTTACAAGGTTATTAAATAATAAGGGTTAATTGAATTATATGATTTTGATTAACCAATCTTAAGGAAAGACATATTTAATATCATATCCAATATATAACTGATGAAATAATTATAATTATTTTCTTGTATTGATAATCAATTATAGTTTCAATAGCGAAGCAGCTGCAAACTAAAGTTTGTTTTAATGATAGTTCTTATATGATTCAATTTATTTTCTTTATTATAAAATTTCATATCATCACAATGCATATTTCATTAAATATTTCTTTCATACCTTTTACCACCACCATTTACATGATTTGGAAAGAAAAAATAGTAGACTATCCAAGCAAATAAAGGAAGACAAGCACCGGCAAGCAAACAAAATTCTGAATTAGATTCGAGCTATTATTATTGCCAAAAAAGTTGATCATCTCCTATCCCCTCGTATGAAGGCCATATAGAACTTATGAACAACTATTTCTAAAGTGGTCTATATTTTTGTATGTTAGCTCTATATGTAATTTTTACAAAGGAGCATCCATTCGTGTGAGTAAGAACTAGCCCTATGAGTTAGGAAAACATTGTAATGATGTAATTTTGAAATAGTTCTCCTATATATATACTTCATTCATTTTTAAAAAAATTAATAAATCATACTTCTTTATGAGTTATGAGCTATGATAAACTCCCACTTTCTTATATTAAAATTATTTTATTGCAAGAACTTATAATTTACTTTAGGTGGAAATGATATCAATGTGACTCCTCTAACTTAATACTCACTCAAGCTCATTTGAAAAGACTTTTAATGATGATTTTATGATTACCATGAGTTATGTTCCTATCTTCACTTACTTATACTCTTTTACATTTTTGCCAACAATAGATATCTCTTTAATGAATTTTAATTTATATTTATTCCAATTAAATTAACAAAGTTACAAGAAAATCTTTACTCCAATTGCTAGTCCCGTGATGACAATGGTCTAATGTTAGAACTGATAAACGTGGGAATCAACCATATACATGTCTATCACAATAAAAAACATAAATGTGGAATTTTATTCTCATACCTCCTGCCATTGATGTTGAAGTTCGAATGGGTGAGAGGGCTCTCTAACCTTTTAGCAAATGCAATGGGATGATGTGTGCAAAAAAATGTCAAGCTTAGGGATCTAATACCGTTTCACAGTTTTTATACTCCCTGTTGTCTTCCTTCAAAACAAAAGAAGGAGATTATGGTTCGCAGTGGAAAGTTGTAAGGTTTCAAAATAAAAGCAATAGAGACAACCCATCAAAATGGTGAAATTGTTAGGTAACCAACGGACAACAATAAATGTAAGCTAAAAGTCATAAAACCTCTACGTAATGAAAGAAATCAAATGCACGAATCATAGAGATAATTCCTCTAAATGTGAGTATTATTTTCATATGCATCCTATTTCTTATTCCACTTTAACTGGATGAATAAACCTTTATGTTTATTCTAGTCCCATAGTAACTATTATTCTCAAAATAAAAATGTGTATACCAGAATGAGAAAACAACAAAATTAATAAGAGTTTCATGAAAGTGCATACAATAAATCACATATGGAACCTAGTCCCATTCTAGCAACATGATCCTTAAAACTCTTTGGTGGCATACCTTTTGTTAAGGGATCAACAATCATTAATTTAATGCTAATGTGTTGAATGACTACTTTGTTCTCTTTGACATGTTCCTTAATGGCCAAATACTTTATATCGATGTGCTTACTTCAACTACTACTCTTGTTGTTTTTGGACAAGAAAACAATAACTGAATTGCTACAGTACATTCTTAATGGCTTAAAAAGCCCAGATATGAGACTCTTTAACCATACACCATTTGAAGTAACCTCAAAACAAGCAACGAACTCAGCATTTATCGTAGAAATAGCAGTCAAAGTCTACTTTGAACTTCTTCACGATACCACTCCACTGGCGAACATAAATACATATCCAGATATTGACTTTCGTGAATCAACACAACCAATGAAGTCTGAATCCGAGTAGCCAACTACCTCAAGATTGTCAATTCGTCTAACATATGCACGTAATCTTTGGTCCCTTGAAGGTACTTCATCACCCTTTTTACAGCTCTCTGGTGATCTATACTCGGGTTACTCTTATATCTTCCCAACATTCCAACAACAAATATCATGTTAAGTCTTATACGAACTTGCACATACATTAAGCTCCCTATTGCAGAAGCATATGGAATATTTTTTTTATTTGTTCCCTTTCAAGCTCATTTTTCAGGCATTGGTTCAAATTGAACCTATCACCCTTCATAATAGATGTTATACTCGGTAAACAATCTTTCATCTGAAATCTTTCTAAGACCATATTGATATAGGTTTTTTTGGATATACCCAAAATGTATTGAGATTTGTCCCTACGAATCTTAATGCTAATGACATAAGATGTCTCACCCATATCTTTCATATCAAAATTCTTAGAAAGAAATTGTTTCACCTCATATAGCAAACCCTTATCATTGGTGGCAAGTAAAATATCATCCATATATAGAACAAGGAAACAAATTTTATTCCCACTAACTTTCTGATATATGCATTGATCCATGATATTCTCTACAAAACCATATGAAGAGATGATATCATGGATTTTTAAATACCATTGATGGGAGGCTTGTTTCAATCCATATATGGATTTCTTAAGCTTACATGCCAAACGTTCACCATCACTAGAGGAGAATCCTTCTAGTTGTTTCATATAAACTTCTTCCTCTAAATCTCTATTTAGGAATACTATTTTCACTTCCATTTGATGTTGTTCCAAATCAAAATAGGCAACCAATGTCATAATCACTCGTAAGGAATCCTTCTTAGATACAAGAGAAAAGGTCTCCATGTAATCAATTCCTTCTTGTTGAGTAAATCCTTTGGCAACAAGTCCAGCTTTATATCTTTCAATGTTGCCTTATGAGTCCCTTTTTGTCTTGAAGACCCATTTACATCCAATGGTCTTTGCACCATTAGGCTTGTTGGACCCCGACCCTTTTCTTGAAAATTAGAATTTATTGAATGAAATTTAATGAGGAATTTAGGCATGGTTCC
>JANZLX010000001.1:15322811-15337156 GCA_025531955.1 Erythroxylum orinocense
TTAAGTTCTTTGCTAACCTAGTTTTCTCTCATAAATTCAGTTTATGTCTAAATCTGAAATTTATAAGTTCCCTGTTTGGAGTTACATTATCAATTTTCACCTATCGGTTCTTTAATTAACAACTAACGTCAAGTAATGGTTGGTCAAATGTAATACCAGCAAAATCAATTTCAAAACAGAGAAATCAAGACCAAAAGTTCATACAAATAAATCAACCGAGATTTAGTCCATAAAATTAGCTAAAAGCTTCAGCCCAACCTTGAAGTTTTAAGGAAACTACTCACTCATGGTAGGATGAAAACCATAAGCATTAAAGTCAATAACCAACATTAGGAGAAATCAGATAATAAAGCAGAGAATGAATGAGTTTTCAGGCCTCCCTCTAATGTTGCGTCATTGAGTGGTCTACGTGGTTTTCTTTCATTTGTGTGTGTCAGCTCCTGGAGCTCCCCTCTTGTGGTTCAGCCTGGTCTGCGTTGGAGGTCCCCTCTTGGTTTATTGCGTTATTTTTCCTGGTCCTGGTGGCTCCCTCAAGTTGGTGTAATGTTGGTCTCAAAAACCAAGCTACCTTTGCTTTTTGCTCACCCGTAGGTCCTCTCCACTGCCACTTTTTGCTATCTTTCTCACGTCTCTAGCTCCCCTCCCTTGGTGTCCTAGTGTGTAACGTTGGTAGCTAAATGGTGGGTTGTGTTGATGATTTTCTTGGTGGGTCTGATGGCTCCCTCTAATGTGGCGTGAGTGTTCAATATTGAGTGAGTAATGGAGCCCCCCCTCTTTGTGTTTCGTTCAAGAACTGGAGAGTAATCAATCAATCATGGAGAGTAGAGCTTTCCCTTTTTTTTGTAACGTTGGTGCTTGGTGGAGCCTCTCCCTTTTAATGATTTTTCGTTTTGCTATCCACTTGCTTCAAGCCTTCAACTAAATGTTAAGCTCCCAAAAGCCCTCCTAGTGCCTTTGTCATAAGTGTAGAGTAGCTTTTTGTGTGGGTCAACTAAAGTGTATGTGTTGGTCCTCTTTTATTGCTAACTTTTGAGTCATTTGTTTATTTCTTTTCATTCACTAGCTGCCAACTTAGTCTCCTCTCTAGCTTCTCACGTCATTTGTTGCCAACGTTCCAGACTTTGTTTATTTTGGTGTAACGTGAATGCCTTGTCTTCCTCACAAGTTCACACCTAAACCCTCCTTCATGCACCAGCTAAACACGTCTCTTCTCTAGCTTCACCTGTTGCTTGTCTCAAGCTCCACGCCTTTAGCTAGTCTCTCCTCTCTTGTCTCTAACAGCTGCCCACGATGAAGCCTCTAGTCACCAGCTACCTCCAGAATATTGTCTTAGCCACCCTATATTTTGTTGTTTCCTTTTTTTTCTGTGTGTGTCATGTAATGGGTCTCTTGGAGCTGGCGTGATTTTCTTTCTTTTTGTCTCTAACGGCATGGTGGTCTCCACTTGGATATCCCTTCTATATTCACGCACTCCACTATAGCAAGATGTAGCTTGGTGCGTGATTTTCGTTTCTTTCCCTTTTGTGTGTATCGACATAGAGCTTCCTTGCGACAACGTTTTTTTGGACTGCTCCCCTTAATGCTGCAGTGCTCCCTTGTAGCTGTCGCCTTCAATGTAAATCTTTGGTGCATTTTTTTCTGGAACTTGCGTGATGTTTTTTTGGTCCCCCAAGCTGCGTCGTTTTTACCCTGAACTCTCCTTCCTCCATTTAATTATTGTTGTGGTCTTTTTCAATTAAAACCAAGCGTATTCCTGCAAATTAAATAGGACCCATTATAAATGTAGATTAAGATAAACTAAACAATTTAGTAGGAAAAATATGTATAAGACCCATTATTAATCCAGAAATTAAGGAAAAATGTCATTCATTTCAATGATAAAAATGCCTGCAACAATTACTTGAGTTATTTTTTATTAATTTTCGTTTAATTAAATGTAGTTTATAAAAATCTTTTGACGAGGTTAGCATAAGTCGGTCATATTATTGGGTGTGAAAATCTTTCATGGGAAGAGAGGTTGGGAGATAGTTACAAGGATTGAGTGGTGTTGCTTCAGTGTTACCTGGTGTAAATCTATTGCACTTTCTCGAAATTATTAATCTGAGTGATGGCTCCGCGGACATAAGCAAGGCACGACGAACTGCGTTACCAAATTTCTGATATTTTTCATTATTTTGTGTTGATTGCTTTTATTTTTTGTTTGTGCTAGAGATGTCCGCGAAAAATTGGGAAGTTCACAAAACTACTCTCACCTTCGGTTTATCAGATTTAATCGATTGCTTTCCTGTTTTAGTCAGAATTGAATTACGTTTGCTATATTGGTTTGCATTTTTTCTTTTGCATTTGCTATATTGGTAAAATTTGTTACAAGAAAAGCATTTACAAATTGATACAATTCATATTGATGAAAATCGGTCCAATATGATGACCAAAGCAATTTTGGAAAGGAAGTTCGAAGATTGTTATTAAAGAGCTAATATGGTATTGCCCTCCAATTAATTCAAGAATTATTATATCCTTCTATAATTGTGAACCAACAAATATTTAATTTTTTTTTGAAACATCCAAAAAATATTTATTTAACTTGGAATCTCTTATTAAGAATTCTAAAGGTTGGTCATGTATGAGAATTAGAGTCTTTATTAGGAATTAAAAATGTTGATCATATGTAGAAAAATGTTTTCCAACAATAAAAATCTTCGATATTAGAAAAAACCCTCTATAACTAGAGCTGAAGAGATATGTTTCATTGCACATTATTACGTTTTTCCCATTAATTTGTTAAACATACCTAATAAATTTGAATTGATAAGTGCATCGAGAAAGAAAAAATAATTAAATGACCATGTGTGAGCAAAGCATCTAATAATAATAAACATCGATGTGTTCTAATAAAGAATGAAAGGCTAAATTTTTGTTAAGTGAATAACATTATAATTGTCGCAATGCAACACATACCTTTTGTACTCTTGGCCTAATTCAAGCAAGAAATTTTTCATCAAAAGCATCTCCTTGGAAGCTTTAATGGTTGTGATATATTCAACTTCAGTTATTGACAAGGCAACACACTTTTGTAGTTTTGAATGTTGTGAGACAACTTCCTCTACAAATGTAGCCAGTATCATGAAGTTGATTTTTTAGGACTAGTGTCTCCAACTAAATCTCCATCTATGTATCCTTTAAGTTTTATACATATTTTCCTTTACCGAAACACAAACATCTCTCGGTTGTTTTTGGAAAATATCCAAGATTCTTATTTACTTCTACTCAATGTTCTTTTATTGGGTTAGCCAGGAATCTATTGATCAATGTTTTGAATTTCATACTATACCAAACCGATACTGATAATTTTGTATGGTACTAATCAGTATCGGCCTATATTTGAAATATTGGTTGGTACCATAAAATTTAAAAAATTGAAACTAAATTGAATAATGTTAACCGTAAAACCCACCCTCGTCGCCAACTTGTTTCAAATGAGTCACTAACTCAGAAGATTCAGAACTCACTCAGATTCATCTTCCTCACTCTCCCCACCTTCCATATTCACGCCTCTATTAATAGTGTTAGTACTCCAATAACACCCTTACACCGCCATAACCTTTGTCATCACTAGTGGCATAGATGCTTTCGTTCTGTCGCTCATAGGACTCACACTGCCATAGCATAGTCACACACTCTCATTAACTATCATCGCTCATAACTTATTGTCGCCACCTATAACCGTCACTCACTGCCACTATCAACCTCCGCTTTCATTGGTTTGTCCTCCGTTAGTCTACCATCGTCCTACAAGGCTGAATCGTGTTCACTCTCACTAGGTTGCCTTGTGTTCACTGTTCACCACTTTACTGTGTTAGGCTGGATGCTTGGATTGTTGTTCATTGTTTGTTTTTGAATGAACGAAATAATGTTGATATTGAGTTTATCAAATTTTGTTTTGTGATGTGTTTTTTTTTTAATCTTTATGGGATTATGGATTAGTATTTGTGTTTGAGGAATTGAGGGATTATTTTGTAATTTTTAAAAAATTTAGAAACTATTTCATAAATTTAAAAAATTATCTAAAACAATATCTAATATTAACCGGTACTGATACAGTACTATACCAAAACTTAATCAAGTACCAAGACCAATACAATATTCATAATATTGCTATTGATAACACCGTCAGTGTAGGCAATATCAAACCTAATGCATATCATGGCATACGTAAGGTTGCCTACCGCAAATGAGAATGGAATTGCCTTTATATCTTCCATTTCTCTTTCATTTGTACTTGGTTTTAAATTTAATTTAAAATGTGCAACAAGAGGTATGTAGGTAGGTTTGGCTTTGTGTATATAAATCTCCCAATTATCTTTTAAATACATTTCTCATAGGATAACCATAACAGCTTTTTCGACTTATCTCTAGCGATCGTTATTCCAAGAATTCATCTTTTTGGTCCTAAATTTTTCACACCAAAGAATTTGCTCAAAGCTTTTTTTCAAAACAGTAATCTTCTTATTATTATTATGTCTATTAATCAACATATCATCTATATAAATAGGGATTATAATGAAATCATCTTCACATATTTCCCAACAAAGATGCAATAGTCGGTGAGAGATTTCTTGAAATCATGCTTAGCGATGAATTAATCAAATTTTTTGTATCATTGCACTGTACTTGCTTTAGATCATAAATAATTTTCTTTAATTAGTATACCATCATTTTTTCCTAGGACTTAAAACTCTTTATGTTGTTCCATATTGACCTCTTCTTCAAGATCACCATGAAGGAAGCTATTTTAACATCGAGTTATTAGATCTCCAAATCTCTAGACTAATTACTACTCAAATGGATGACATTTTTACCATTGGAGATAATAATTTCTTCAAAATTGATGCCCTTTTTTTAATTATGTCCCTTTATAATCAATTTGGCCTTGTACCTTGATCATGGACTATTCTCTTCTATTTCAAATATATATACCCATTTATTTTCCAAGTTTTTCTTCTTTTAGGTAATTATACTAGATCATATGTATGATTCTAGTGCAAGGATTCCATCTCCTTTTACATAACTTTATCCCATTCGTCAATGATAGTCACATACTCATTTGGAGAATATCTAATGAAGGATTGTCTCTTACTAGTAGATAATCTAAACTAAGCCTCTACAAGTTTAGCAAGTTCTTTCTCTTCTTCGATTTACTCACTTTGATCTCCCTTTTGATCATTATTTACTGTCGATGGTGAAGCAGGATTATTGATACTATCAGTATCATTTTATATCATAAAGACTGGACAAGAAATATAATGATCGACAATTATGGGTTTAAGCTTTTCTATCTTCTTTATATCTTCAATGGTTTGGTCCTAAAAAACATCTCTACATCTTATAATCTTTATATTGATAGGATCCCATAATCAATGGCCAATTTCATCTTTTAGTGTCCCAAAGATAAATACATTACTTGGTCTTTACATCAAGTTTTTCTTGTTAACCTCTTAGGAATATGAATAAATGTTTGACACCTTAATACTTTTAAATGATTTTAAGAAACCTTCTTTCCATACCAAACTTCCTCAATGATATCTCCATCCAAATGGAATGGTGATGAAAGATTGATAATGTCAATGACATTCTTTATGACCTTAACTTTTCTCATACATTAAACCATTTCTTCAATAGTGTGGTTGATTCTTTTAGCTATACCATTCAATTGTAGTGTCTCGGATGGCATCTTCTCAAGCTTGATACTATAGGATCTACAATATTCATCAAAGGGACCATGATACTCTCCACCATTATCAGCTTATACACACTTTAATTTTTGACTAATCTTTCTTCTACTTTAGCATAGATCTCCTTGAATGTTTCAATTACTCAATCTTTTAATTTCAATAAGAATATCCAAATATTTCTTGAGAATTCATCAATAAAAGTAATAAAGTATAAAGCATCACGAAGTGATTTTTTTTATTATTGAACAACAATAGTATAAACCAAATTAAGAAAAAAAAATTCTAATGGGATGTACA
This sequence comes from Erythroxylum orinocense, assembly GCA_025531955.1. NCBI lineage: Eukaryota > Viridiplantae > Streptophyta > Magnoliopsida > Malpighiales > Erythroxylaceae > Erythroxylum > Erythroxylum orinocense. The sequence goes on from JANZLX010000001.1 coordinate 15,328,841, forward strand.
AGTTTACAAAATGAAACACTATGATGTTTTCCAAATAAACAATCAATCTATGTATCAAGAATTTCACATCTAATATCAATAAGATGTTACTTTCGAACAAAGATTTGTAATCCTCGTTTGCTTATATGTTAAAGCCTTTTATGCCATAACTCAAAATCTTTATATTCCACAACAATATTTATCTTTTTTTTTTTGCACAGTTTTCATTTCCTCATATACAAGGTTCCTTCCTTTTTTCCTCGAGCCACAGTCAAAATATCTATATTGAACTTCCATTTATTATTTTCTTGATGGCTCTCAAAATAATCACCCTCCAACTTTCCTACTAAGATAAGATTGAGACGTATATTTAGAGCATGCCTCACACCCTTCAGTATAAGCTTACAACTCACATTTGTTGTTAAGATGACATTGCACATGCCAACAATCTAATATTTCTCTTTATTCCCCATTTTGACAAATCTCTATGTTATAGGATGAGAAGAAACTTTCACGTGAGATGATGTGAATGGAGGCACCATAATTAGTTTGATGTAGCTTAATTTTTCCAGCCTTTTGGTCTCTGATGAAGATTCGACATTCAAATTTGTTATGATCTGGTTTTTCATAGTAATAGCAAATAAGTTTGAAATAGGACTTCGATCTTCCTCTTAAACTAATCTCGAGTTTTATTTCTTCCTCGGTTTTCTATGACATTTACGTTGAACTAAAAGAAGTAGCAACGACAACTCATCATTAATAGTCATTTCTACCTTTGATAACTTATTGGCAATTTGAAACTACTCAAATTCCTAGTCATATTTTGATCATCATTGATCTTACGAGATGCGCCTTATTGTACGAGGTCTTCTTTTAAATCATTGATTCAAACTTTGACTATAATTCATAAGCATTCGTGTAATTTGACACGTGTTTGAACAAACTTCGATCCATGTATTTTTTTAATTATAGTCACCATTTTTTGATTTAGTTGTGTCCATCACTGTTACTCTTTTCCTCTTACTTATTGGCATTAGTGGTTGGCTCATGTAAATTTTTACAATGCAAATGATCCTTCATCATTAGCTTCTAATTGGAATAATTTTTTATCATTAGCTTGAGTATGTCATCATCACGAGTGATAGAATTCTCTATTTTGTATCAAACAAAAAAAACTTCTTAAACCTAAAGCTTTGATATCACTGTTAGAAAAAAAGAAAAAAAAAACTCTGAAAGGTATACTTTTCTCCCTCTGTATAATTGAAATGGAAACTTAAAATAATGTGAAAGTACATAAGTAGAAGGAGAACACTAAAATTTTTATATGAAAAATCTCTCAAAATGAAGGGAAAAATCGTAAGACCGTAGTTTTGAAAAATTTTTATTATATTAAAGCGTGATTACGATGAGAATCTTTCTCACACAATTTTGTGAAACATACACTCAGTGAACACCTTCTCAAGCTTCCTCATTCTTAGATTTCTCTCTTAATTGAAACGAATTGGTAAAACACATATCTTCTCCACTTCTGAAGTCTTTCAAAGTTCTTCAATAAATGAAAATTTATAATGTTTGAAAAAAATTTCTAAGCGTGACCAAAAAATTTTCTATGCTTGATCAATCTTGTGAATTCTCAACGAGAATTCCAATTTCCATACATGACCAACCTTAAGATTCTCATTAAAGAGATCGCAAGACAAATAGATATTTATTAACTCACAATTATAGAAGAATCCAATACAAAATTAGGAGACTTAAGATTCCTAAGCAAGGTTTTGAAACCTAGACTGGACATCGAACCGAAAATTTTACTAGTCACCGGTTTGACCGATTCAACCACCGGTCGAATCAATGTGATGTCATAATTATGCAATAATTATATTTAATATTAGTAATATTAAAAAAAAATAGAAAAATATACCAAAAATATATATAATAATAATAATAATAATAAAATAAAAAATTCATTGAATCAGTGGTCGAATCGAACTGATTTGACCGGTCAATTGATCGATTTTTACAGGTTCTCATTGGTTCAATTAGAAACCGGTTTTAAGAGTCACCTAGATCGAATAGTCGACCGATCACCGGTCGAACCGGCCGGTCCGATCTAGGTTTCAAAACAATGTTCCTAAGTAGTATGAACAACTTAGTAGGATTTTATGAATATATCACACATTAATATTGCGTATAAAATTTAATGAAAATGCACTTATTATCATTATATGTATATTATGAAAATTTATCTTGGTTTATTTGACCTTTCAACCTTCATAAATGATCAATTATGTTTAATATATGTGGACAATATAATTATTACAACATTTTTTAAATAAAATAATTATGTAATTGAGTAATTCATAACTGACATATTTCACAATTTTAAGTGAAGGGTTACCTATGATATACATGTAGCATATTACATATGAGATGTTATAAATAGATTTATTGGAAAGCATAAGAGAATGACGATTATATTTGTTCCAACTTTATCGTAATTTAACTTAATCGTATCATAATTATCATTTGAACGTCAGAAGTTTGGACAATTTACGACTATGAGCCCAAGATTCTTATGAAACTGTGATGTATCGATAGTACAGTCGGCGATTTTTCTTTGCCTTCCTTTCAACGAGACCCTATGGACCAACACGATTGCTCAAAATTTTCAATATATGATTAGGCTCTTGGCCTCACGATTGCATAATTGAAGAAAACATTTCCATTTAGATACATCAATTGCCTTTACTCTTTAATATTTATTTACTCAAAGGTTTGACGTTATTATTGATTTAACTCATTTCTCCTATTAATTTCGTAAATTATAATGTTATTATTGGGATGTCAAGTATGAGTAAGAATCACACATTAGAAAGAGATGAAATTAATGAGGAACATATAAATGAAAATGACCCATAAATTTAATATTTTAAAGTTTTGGATTAAAGTGTGGTGTCAAAGCTAATAAATATATTCCCTCGCTAAGCTCACGATGAAAATCTCCCACAAAAGCAAGCTTTCCGAACCCAACAGTTATCAAATGAAGAGGAAAATATGTAGCTATCTTTAGATTCTTGCGATAGCTGGTATAACTTTAAATTATGTTTAAGGATAAAGAGATTGAGGTTCTATTTGATTATCTTTATAATCCAAATCTTTTTAAAACAATTAGTAATTTTATCAAAGGATGATATTATAAACCATGTAATATGTCAAAACCTAAAAACTAGTGTTTGTATATTCTAAAAGAGATTTTGTCAAAGTAAAGCATTATTTTGTACAACTCAATCTTATTAAATTGGATCGGTCAGACTTTGGGTTGTCTATATTTGATAAGGCTCGACTCAAACACAGTACCTTAAGATTTATTGAGCTTCAAATCATTCCAAACTCGAACAAAAATTTAAACTTATTTATAATTTTTGACATAAATATTGATAATATTTAACTTTTTTGCTTTGTCGTGAAATTTATTTCTTACAATGGAGGGAGATTGAAAAGTAATAAATTTAGTGTTGTTTTTAAACAAGAAAACAACACTAATAATTTAATAAGTCATCACGATTATTATTTAAGTTGATAATATCTTAATCTGGAGGGATTTGAAATCATTTAATTTTTATTACGAGTCTTAACTTTTGACTTTCCTTAGTTTGATTTTTCACACCCGCCCACTGACGATGTTAACTTATTCCGCTATCATACATCTAGCCGATAACGAACCAATGATTAGAAAGAGTCGTGGTTAAGAGAATGACTTCATCTCCTGGCTCCTTCAGTAGCAACGAAAGTAGGATTATCTACGTTCTCCTTTCCTGAAAGGAGGATCCTATTCCTCCCTCCTATGTTAGCAGAAAATGGTTTAGAACCGTAAAACAGAGCAGAACAGAGACAAAAGAAAAATAGAGGAAAAGAGCTTATTGTTATTTTTAACTCGATAAAAACCTCTAAACATTCTTACTCTTTTATACAAGGAAGACTTCTATCTGTTGCTATTATTCAGCCACCAACGGCACTACTGCCTAAAGAATAGCTATAAACAATTGACTAAGAAAATAACGCAGAAATAATAGGACAACTAATAACAGAATAGAGAAAAACAAGTTTGACTTCAACATTCACCCCCTCAAACTTGTTTTACACCAATCTGGTCTCTGAGTTTGTAGAACCTCTGTCGTGCAAGTGGTTTTGTCAACACATCAGCCAGCTGCACTTCAGTTTCAGTATACTCTAGTTTAACATCTCCATTGTGAACACATTCTCGTATGAAATGGAACCTGGTGTCGATGTGTTTGCTTCGTTCATGATAAACCGGATTCTTGGCTAAAGAAATCGCAGATTTATTATCAACTTTTAACACAGGTTTAACTTGACAATCTCCTCTCATACTTTCAATCAGCTTTGCAAGCCAAATTCCTTGACACGCACCCCCCGTTGCTGCAATGTATTCAGCTTCACATGAAGACAGGGCAACAATTCTTTGTTTCTGTGATACCCAGGTGATAGGACTTTCGCCAAGAAAAAACATGATTCCTGACGTGCTTTTACGATCATCGGTGTCACCAGCGAGGTCGCTATCACTATAGCCAACCAGCTCTTCAGAATCCTGATTTTTCTTATACACAATCCCCATTCCAATAGTACCTTTCACATATCTAAGTATTTGTTTAACTGCATTCATGTGTGATACTGTAGGAGTTTCCATATAACGACTTACAACACCCACGGAATAAGCTAAATCAGGACGAGTATTAACTAAATACCTCAAACTTCCAATGATACTTCTGTACTCTGTCGCATCTACAAGTGGTTCAACATCATGCCTACTTAATTTGCTTCTCGGATCCATTGGAATGTGACAGCTATTGCAGCTAGACATCCCTGTTTTCTCAAGTATTTTGCTAGCATAACTTTTTTGACACAAAGTTATACAATCAGAATGTTGTTTCACTTCAATACCTAAATAATAACTCAAGTAACCCAAATCACTCATTTCAAATTTTCTCATCATCTCCTGTTTAAATCTTTCAATAAGTTTTTCATTTGAACCAGTGAGAATTAAATCATCAACATAAATTCCCACTACAGTTATATCATTCACTTCTTTTTTCTTATAAACTGCATGTTCAAATGAACACTTACTGAAATTGAGTGACTTTAGGCACTGATCTAGCTTGGTGTTCCATGCCCTTGGGGCCTGCTTCAAGCCGTATAAAGCTTTTCTGAGTCTTAAAACTTTCTGCGGGTTGTTTTTGTCGATAAAGCCATCTGGTTGATTCACATAAACCTCCTCTTCAAGTTCTCCATTTAGAAATGCCGTTTTCACGTCCATGTGATGGACCTTCCATTGTTTTTGAGCTGCAAATGCGAGAATGGTTCTTACGGTTTCCATTCTTGCCACGGGTGCGAATACTTCTTTATAATCCACACCGTACTTTTGCACATACCCCTTTGCTACAAGACGGGCTTTGTGCTTCACCACTTTTCCATCTGGATCCTTCTTTAACTTAAAAATCCACTTGAGTCCTACAGCCTGCTGATTTTTGGGCAACTCAGCAAGCTCCCACGTCCCATTTTTTCGGATTGAATCAATCTCCATTTGCATAGCTTGCCGCCAGCTTTCATTTTTAATTGCCTCTTCAAACCGTGTTGGCTCCTCCATGGACAAGAAGCACAGGCTAACTTCTTCATCCACTTCTCTGGTTTCATTGTAGATCTCTTGCAATGATCTAAACTTCCGTGGCGGGGTGGAGCTGCTTGAGCTTGAATTTGAAATCTGTGTACTGGCAGAAGAGGACTGTACCGGAGTTAAGGGTGATACATCCCCTTCCTCCATTGCAGCAGTAGCACCCCCTGCATCTCTTAACTGGACAGTGAAGGTACCGCCACTTTTCTGTCCTTCTTCTTGTTCTTCAACAGACCATACCCAGCTTTTTCCTTCTTCGAAGATGACATCCCTGCTTATCATTATTCTGCCTTTGTTTGGATCATAAACCCGGTAAGCCTTCGACCCTTCTTCATAACCGAGTAAAACTCCTTTTATGCTCCTATCATCAAGCTTTTGGAGATGAGATGTCATATGCTTGACATGAGCAAGACATCCAAATACACGTAGATGCTGTATATTTGGAGTCTTCCCACACCAAGCCTGATAGGGTGTCATCTTTTGCACACTTTTAGTTGGGCATCTGTTCAACAAATAAACTGATGTTAATACAGCCTCACCCCACAGATATGCTGGCATATTCTTGCTCTTCATGATACATCTGGTCATCTCCAGAACAGTTTGGTTTTTTCTCTCTACGACGCCGTTTTGTTGTGGAGAAAATGGTGCCGTAAGATGTCGCTTCACTCCTTCATCCTCGCAAAACTTCTTGAATTCAAGTGACAAGAATTCTCCTCCCCGATCTGTTCTAAAGCATTTCAGTTTCTTCCCAGCTTCAGTTTCGGCCTGTTTCTTAAATTTTTTAAATGCTTCAAATGCTTCACTTTTGCATTTCAACAGGTAAATCCACATGAACCGTGAGTAATCATCAACAAGGAGTATAAAATACTTGTTACCTCCTGGTGTTGATGGCGAGATAGGTCCACAGAGATCTCCATGAACTAATTCCAGTTGCACTTCAGCTCTAAACACGGCAGTGTGGGGAAATGGTGTTCTGTGTTGCTTTCCTACCACGCACCCATCACATATCTGGTTCGAATGAGATATCTCCGGCAATCCCTTCACCATTTTTTGTTTTGAGAGCATATTTAATGCTTGGAAATTAAGGTGTCCATAACGTGAGTGCCAAAGCCAACTTTGATCTGCTATGCTTGCCATCAAACAGATTTTCTGTGCAACTTGAAGTTTTGCTGTGTACAACCTGTTACGCTGCCTCCTCACCTTGATCAGAAGCTTGTTATCTCTGTCATAAACTTTACAGAGTCCACCTCTTATGTCCACTCGTCCACCATTTTCGTCAAACTGACCAAGGCTGATTATATTGCTTCTCAATTTTGGAATGAAATACACATCAGTTAAGATCAAATGTTCTTCATTTTTGCATTGGAATAACACTGATCCTAAGCCATGTATACCGATTTCTGTCCCATCGCCAATTTTCACATTTCCATTAACAGAATAATCAATTTCAGAGAAGCAATTTACATCACCTGTCATGTGGTTACTTGCTGCTGAATCGAGATACCACGTCTCTTTCACCTCGTTCCCTTTCGCTGCTGCCATACAAGTTTCTCCTTGTAGTGTCTTTAGCTCACACGCTTCAATCATCAACAGGGCAGGTTCATCATCATCTTTTTCAGTCAGATTTGCTTGTTCATCCTTCTCTTTTGACAAGCATTCCGAGGCGAAATGCCCCATATTACCACAATTATAGCATTTGATTTTTGACTTATCAAACTTCTTTTTCTGTGGTGGTTCTTCCTCCTGCCTTTGATATCTTCCACCGTTTCTACCTCGACCACGTCCTCTTCCTCGTCTGCCTCTAGAACTTGTGGCTTCTTCCTTCGCCTTCCATTCTGCCTTTGTAAGAAGCACGGTTTCTTCAGATCTTATGCCACAGCTTAGAAGTCTTTCTTCATGTGCTTTGAGTGAACCTATCACCTCCTCAATTGATTTGGTGGTTAGGTCACTAAATTCTTCAATTGTGGCCGCGATCTGTAGAAACTTTGACGAAACTGATCTCAACAGTTTCTTTACCACTTTTTCGTCCTCTACAGCGTTGCCAAGGCTTCTTAATTTATTTACAATGATCGTGAGTTTCCCTGAGAAATCATCAACGTTCTCAGAGTCACTCATTCTCAATGCCTCGAACTCCCTCCATAATGACTGAGTCCTCACTTCTCTAACCTTGTCTGCCCCCTGGTTCATTGTTTTCAGCATGTTCCATGCTTCCTTTGCAGTCTTCTTCGCACCCAATTGAAGCAAGGTATCTTCCCCTATACCTTGGTAAATGGCAGCCAACGCCATCTTATCTCTGCGTCTATCAATCGGGCCAGGTGACTCAATTGCATCCCACACTCCTTGAGCCATCATAAAGACCTCCATCTTTATAGCCCATGCTGCGTAGTTACTTTTTGTCAGCATAGGATATTTTAACGATACCGAACCTTCTTTCTCGGGGAACAAGGCTCCTCCAGCTATAGTAGAGCTTTCTTCATTAGAGACTTCCTCATGTTCTCTCTCTCTCAATATTCTAGCTCTCTCAATTTCAAGATGAGACATCTTTTGGCCTTGATCTTAAGGCTCTGATACCAATTGTTAGCAGAAAACGGTTTAGAACCGTAAAACAGAGCAGAACAGAGACAAAAGAAAAATAGAGGAAAAGAGCTTAT